>CM053787.1:750660562-751181776 GCA_028749045.1 Cupressus sempervirens | reverse complement strand
AGGGAGAGAATGGCTATAGGGAAAGAGTGATTGAGTGGGAGAGATATTTTAAGTCAGTAACCCTTAACAATTAAGAATATAATAATACATAGAAAAATTAAAGACAACACCATAACACGTATACCTCTACCAAAGCATCTAAGAAGTTAGAGGGGGGGGGGGGAGGGGGGGGTGGGGGGGCGAGAGTTATTTGAGTAAGATATATCACAACATTAATCTTCAAGTAAAATATGAATGTTGGTACAAAAAAAATTTCTTGTAGTCCCTCTCCATATTTCTCACCACTCTCTTTCCCTATCTAGGTTGCTCATGTATCTCTCCCCCCTTTAGGATTCTTGCCTTTCGAGGACTCCTTTCCCACCACCACTATTCTCCTCATCTTCTCTCTCATAACCTCTTTATCTCTCTTTTTTCCTCTTTTCATATGGTTTTGGGTGCAAAATTCATGGTACAAGCTTTAGGGTACATAAGGTTGATAATTTTTCCTATGTTCCTACTTAACTATATATCTCTTCCTCCCTCCCTCTTCTTAATAGTTTATCTATGTCTCTCCTTATCTTTCTAAACCATAAAAACCTAAGGTATAAAGCATACATTATTATACAATCCTTAACCCTCTTAAGCTATTAGTATCAAGGAAAGAGTGAGAGGGGGGGAAGAAAGGAGAGAGTGAGAAAGGGAAAAATAAATAGGGAAAAGATATCTCAGATGAAAGAGAGGGAGTATGATAGGATGAGAGTTTTGGTAGAGGAAGAGAGAGAGAGAGAGAGAGAGGAGAGAGAGAGAGAGAGAGAGAGAGAGAGAGAGATGGGGGAGGAGGAGGGATGGAAATTAGGAAGAGAGTGGTAAAGGAGGAAATAAATGGATAGACCCATGTAGACACAAAGCCATCAAGTTTTTCTATTAGAAATCACCATAGGATGGTTATTTTTGTCAAGTCTTTCTATTAGAAATCATTCAAGAAGTTAAGGACATAAGTCATCATTTACAAGAGAGATTTAAAGGTGCATTCAAGAAGTTCAAGAGAAGAAAGCAATAATTCATTGAAGGCCCACATCTTATATTATCATTCATGCATTTTATACTAAAGATGTAGTTGTCATAACAAACAATATGCCCTGTAGAACATCAAGAACTATGATTTCATTAGTTATTATTTTAGGGACTATGATTAACTAGGGATAATAGATTTAGAATTTAGGGACTATGATTAACTAGAGATCTGAAATTAGTTTTTATATTTTAGAGATTAGAAGAGAGAGAGGGGGGGGGGGGGGGGGGGGAGTAGAAGAGGGAGAAAGCAAGGGAGGTTAAAATAGAGAGTCCCATATGAATCTCTATTTCTTCCCTCCACCTTAAAGCCTCTCTCTAACCCCCTTTGCTTAATTTTATCATCCATTTTATGAATTCAATCCCTTCTTTATATCTCCCTCACCCTTTATTAATAGGGTTTAGGGTTCAATGTTTATTTCACAAGGTTTAGGGCATATAAAAAATTCTCTAATTTAATTTGAGAAGTTGAAGGGAGAGATGGATAGAGGGATAGGAAAAATCCAAACCCTGCCTATTCTTACAACCCTAAGCTCTATATTCATAATCTCTAAACTATATACTTAGCCATAAGCCCTAAACCCTATGACCCCCTTTGACCAAAACACATGAGACTATGTGTTCCTAGGATTCCTAATTATTTATGCATTTTCTTCTCAAAATCTATCTTATTTCTTCATTAGTAGAGTGGTTCATCAAGGACTTAGATCTTCATCAACCATGCATGAGCATTCAAGTATTCAACCCTTCTATCTTTCAAGAGTCTAATTATACCTATTGTTATATGATTTGGAAATAGTAGATCTATTATATTGGTGGAAAGATACCAATAGGAATGACCCAAAGTGGGAATGAACAAAACCCAGATCTCTCTCTCTCTCTACATTGATTTATGGTGCAATATTGATTGTACAAGGATTTTTCTACATAAGGTTCAAAGTATTTCCAATGTCTACACTTATATCTATCAATCCAGCCCTATAGCTAGAATAATATAACTCCAAAAAGAAAAAAATTAAGTGTTACACATTGGGTTTCACCAAAATGTTTAAGGAAAAATGGAAGCAATGAATTTGACAATGTAAACTAGATGAGATGAATTTATTAGTTAAGAAATTCACCCTAAGTCATTCAATATAAGAGAAAGATAGGGTTACAAACATCACTCAAGTTATATTAGAAAAATTCAAAAAGTATGAAGGGATGCAAATAGTAAACCTAAATTATACTAAGTATGCAAGTGAATCCCATTTCATGTGCTATTCATTAATTTTAGATTCACTTTAGTAGGATGATGGGGGAGAGAGGGAGAGAGTGAGATATGAGAAAATAAATAGGAGAAATGGATGATGAAGGAAAGAGACAGTGTGTGGTAGGATGTTGTGGGAGAGAAGTTGGGGAGAGGAAGAGGAGGGAGAGAGTGATGGAGAAGAGGAAGAGAGTGACAGGGAAGAGGGAGAAAAACTAAAATAGTGAGAAAGTGGTAGAGGGGGAAAGAGATGCATATACCCATGTATAACTCCCTATCTATCTATCTATCCCCTCTTTATTTATCTTCCTCTCTCTAGATCTCCCTACCCAAAACCATTAGCCCTATCCTTCTCTCTTCTTTCTCCCATCACCTTTCTAGATCTCACTTGCTATTTCTTGATAGGTATTAGGCTTTAATATTGATTTCACAAGGTTTAGGTTGTAGGATAGTTATTTCCTTTATTATGAAAAATTGATTCACTACGTTATGATGCCAAATTACCAATTGTATCTAGAAATAGAGACATATAATGAGTGATACAAATATGCATAAATATCTTAGCATAAGGGAAGAAATAGATAAAGAGATAAATAGAGGAGGGAGAGTGATATTAAGAGAAATATAGATGGAGACATGATGAAATAAGGACATAATAGTATGAGGTTGTAATGTCCAACTTATCTCTTTCTTTTATTCATCTTCATCCTTAGCACTAAATTGACATATGAGGGAGATGTAGAGAGTGGGGAAGGAAGATGGAAGAAACAAAGATGGAGAGGGGAGAGAGGGATTAGATGGTTAAAGGGGAAAAGCTACTCTTTTGTATCAAATATTAATGAATCTAATAATTACATGAGAGATAGAGTGAGAGAGGGAGAAAGAAAGTAGATATGAAGCTTTCAAGAAAGAGATTTTGTGTGTATTGTAGAATTATGGGGTAAAGAGGGAGTGGGGGAGGGGGGGGGGAGTGGAAGGGAAGATTTAAACTGTAAATCTTACTTAAGCATAACATCTTAAACCATACAATCCTAAAGTCTAAACTACATATTAGTAGATAAACCCTATAAGCATAATCTCTAAGCCTTAAATCCTTTTCTTTGTAAAAATTAAACCCTTAACTCTATAACCACAAATCAATAATCATAAATAATCTCTCTCTCTCTCTCTCTCTCTCTCTCTCTCTCTCTCTCTCTCTCTCTCTCTCTCTCCTCTCTCTCTCTCTCTCTCTCTCTCTCTCTCTCTCTCTCACACACACACACACACACACACACACACACACACTTATATTAATGTTAGAACCATGATAAAAATAATAAAACTGAAAATCAATCTTATCATAACTAGAGATGAGAGAAAAGGGATGGGAGGGGGAGATATTACACATTATAACATTAGTTGAAAACAAGTGATGGAAAAAATTACTTACAAACAAGTGTTGTTAATATTAGTTGTAAATCATCTCACAATCCTTATATCTCTCCAATTTCACATCTCCTTAATCTTTTATCATTCTTCTATCTATCTTTGTTCACTAAAAAATGAAACCCTAATCATAACACAAAATAAATTTAATATTAACCTCAACCCTAATTAATCAGTAAAAATAATGAACCCCAAATTGATTTGGATCACATAGGAGATTGAGCATATTTTTTATATCTTTTATTATAATAGGTTGAGTCCTACACCTAGCTGATGTTTAATCTCTATAATAGATATAAATGAGAGATAGACAAAGAGATAGAGAATGAGATGAACATAATGAAAAATAGAAAAATGAGAGAAAGAGAGAAAGGATTTAGGGTTTAATTCTTATGGTTATAGAATTTTTGGTTTTGGGCATAGAACCTTTAGGATTTAGTGTTTAAGGAAAGACATAGTGGGATACTAGGAGAGAGAGGAGAGAGAAATTGAGGAGAGAGAGAGAGAGAGTAGGAGAGAGGTGGAGAAGAATAAGAAAAGGGAGATAGGGAGAAAGGGAGAAAGTAAGAGAGGAAAAAAGAAAGAAGTGTGTGTGTGTGTGTGTGTGTCGTGTGTGTGTGTGTGTGTGTGTGAGAGAGAGAGAGAGAGAGAGATTATGCTCTATATATAGAATTTTATTAATTAGGATTTATACTAAGAATATACACAACTTTTGGAATTTTTTAATCCATTGTATCTTCCCCCTTCTTCCTTGAAACACCTTGTCAACTCTCTCTCCCCTTCTAGGTATGTCATCTCTCTTCCCCCTATATCTCATCTCTCCCTAGGTATCTCACTATAAAAGTATCCGCACTAGTGTATTATGTAGCAAAACATATATTACAATATTAAACTTATGGAATCTTCATAATAATTTGAGGAATATGGTTAAAGAAGCTAGCCATTAACCATTGATATTTTTTTATAATTTTGTACAAATTTAACTTTGATAAAAGGTACCTTTGTTTGAATATTATGTTGAGTGGTCAAAACAATATAAAAGATTCCTAACTTTTGACTTTTCAATAATAAAAGAAGACCTTCACTTTAAGGTTACTTTTTCTCAAAGGTCTCAATTTATTGATAAAATAATTAGTTTCACTAAGTTTAAGGATTTCAATTAGATAGGCTTTACATTTAATTATGGATTCTTTTATTGTAAATGTCTAGTTACTTAGCTAGCATTCAATATGATTTAGATTAGGTAGAGAGTAAAGGTTAGGTTTTGAGTTACAATTAGTTTAAGGTTAGGGTTGATATTGAAAATAAGGCTAGAATTAATTACACTTAAATTGGAACAAATACACTTTGATCAGGGATCTAATGTTAGGTCACAAATAAAGGTGTTATTGTATGATAAATCTTAGGTTAGGGTGAGGGTTCAATCAGAGTTAATGCAAGGATTGAAGCAAGACGTGAGTTACTATTAAAATTTTATCAAGTTCAATTAGTGCTAAGGTTAGTGTTGAGATCAAAGTAGGGAACTATGGTTAGTGTAATGAATCAATGATTAAGATCGAATGGAAACCATAACAACTATTATAACAACACAACATTGGGAAAACCAAAATTGATTTAAAAAATACACTCGATAGGAAAAATATCTAAGAAGAAGAATCTAGAATAAAATCACACCTCCTATGTAAGACTTAGACATAGCTCAACTCAAAATAACCTTTTGCTTAATCTATAATAAATTAATATAGTAAAATGGAATACAACATACATGTTCAAATTATAAATTATAATTCTATTTACGATTATATCAATTCAACATAGATAAAATAGTGAAGTTTATAATGGTAGTTGAATTGATCAAGTTTTTAAAAATACTAAAGAAAAAACAAAGAGAATTATCATTAAATTTACACTACAATAATTATATCCTTTTAATACTAATTTATTTTAATCTTATGTTCACCTATTTGAAATATGATTCCATGCGTACCCAATCTTTTACCTTTTTTACTCTTTCTTTTGTATAGGCATCTCACTAGTTACAATTAATATATTCTACTTCTTAGGGATAATATTGTGTATGGTTTCATTGGGATAATATTATATGAAACTCTTTTGACATATAAAAAATTATTATTAAGCATTTTATCTTTTTAAATTTGATATTCTAAATTTATTTTTCTAAAAGGTATTAACTTCTAATATGTAATATAAAATACATATTTAAAGATAAAAAATATTTAAATTTTTTGTCTTTCAATTTTTAATATTCTACATTCAATTTTTTTAAACAATACTAATTTTAACATTTATTTGAAAAATATGTTTAAATATTAAAAATTTATAATTTTGAAATATTTTATTTTTAAAAAAAAATTGATTTGAGTGCTGATCTACTTTTACTTTTATTACTTATTTATTTATTTTATTTTAGGTATTATTAGAGTCTTTCAATAGACAACTAATGATCTTTCTATTATAACTTGACTTTATTTATCTTAAAAAGTTAGAAAATATTATACCAATATTGTTAAAATTTATTATATTAGTATTAATTTTTTCTTTTTAAAAAAATCCTTTTTTAAAATATAATTAATAAGTATTAATGTAATAACTATGCAATAGATTATGCACAGATTATCTATAATGTCTTTCCTAAGTATTTCTACTCACTTTATTTAAAATTATTATGTCTCTATATTATATTCATGAACTTATAGAATATGTTAATTTTAAAAAATATTATTATCTATTTATTTGATTTGTTTGTTAAAAAAATTAAAAGAAACAAATTATTTTACTATTGTTAATTAAAACAATTTTATTGTTAAAAAAACAATTATTCATAAAAAGTTTATCTAAAAATTGAAGAAAAATTTAATTAAAAATATATAACAAATCTAAAAAGTTAAATTTTATAAAAATAAATGCTAATAACAAATTCTTAAAAGTAATATGTAATCCCACATGAAAGTTAAATCACAAACCTTTTTTTTTAAACATAAATTTATCTTTCAAGGTGAGAGAAAAGTTCAAAAAAATTAAAGGAGCAATTAAACTTTTAAGGAGCAATAAGTGAACATAATTTGCAAGACCAAATTTATGTACTTTGCACGTCAAGGTAAACGAGGCACAAATAGAGAAAATAGATTTAGGTGGACCCAAAAAGTAGGTAGAGCATGTATGGAATGTGTCTTTTAGATGGGCATGCATGTTTTTTAGCCATCTACCATGTTGCTTTTTTCGTGAGGATAGATGGCACCCTATATAAGTGTAAATTCTGTAATTAGCAATTAGTGGGCCTTTAAAAATAGAAAAACTTTGATAATAGTGAAATTCTAAATGCAAAATATTAAAAGTACAATAGTGCTCAAATTTTTAACAAAAAAATGGAAAAGATTAATATAGGACAAGAGAATGGAAAAAATTAGTACGAAAAAATTGTGTTCACAACAATTAAATAGTAAATGTAAAATATAATAGTACTTTATTTTTTAACAATAAAGAGAAAAAGTGTAATGCCCCATTCAGGAACCCAAGAGAAATAACCTAACAAGATTCAATTTTTACTAAACTTCTTTTATTTTTAAGTTTAAACAACACAAGATAACAATGTGGAAGCAATACATACACATCAATTACACATAAGCAATTACAAATATAGTTTTCCATTTCTCAAGGGTTCCTTTACATTGAGTCATGTTTAAGAAGTTTATAATAATTAGTTTAAGTCTTCAATACATGTTCATAAATTGTAAGGATCTAACAAATTCATTACCTCATAAGAAAATGCATAAGTACAAATAATACAATGAAAATACATCCAATGAGTAACATCCACTACACATATTGCATGTATGCAAGAATAGATACAAGCACATCAAAATATAAGATACATGATAATGTACTTACATTAACTGAATAGAAGTATCTAAGATAAGAATAAGAATGATAATGGTACAACTACATCCATGAACATCCAACATCTTTCAAACTAAGGGGGAACCAAATGGTAAGAAGATACTACCTCCCAACTGTGTGGTCACTTAGTCAGGCTTCCTCTCCCACCATGCAGGGAAGATAATGAATGATCCACAAATGACTAATCAATCATAAAATTATCCCAAGAAAGGAATCATAATAGTCAAAACTACTTCAAGGGTAACACAAACTACTCAAGAAAAAGAGATAATCAACATCTTGAGCCTATACAAGTGCTCAAGGCATGGGTAAGCCAATATCTTCAACTTATCTTTTTAGAGAGTTTTCCAAATATTAATTGTTAGATTATCACTTATCACATAACTTTCAATGAGTTACCTAGGCAACCACCTTGGCTCTAGCCCCCATTGCAAGCCACTCTCATAGACATACACCTAGACTGCCTTTCCAAAACTCACACACCACAATTGTGTCTCATAGCACAAAAGTTATATTGATCAAATTTGGTTCCTTAATAGGCAACCTGAAAATAATATTGGTTCTCAAAACCCAAGTTCTCATAAATGCTCATCAAAACATGTCTCATAATATAAATCTTAATTTGAATAAAAATATATATCATGACATCTAGTCAAATAATTATAAAAGAAATCTCAAAAATGTCTCTACTGCACATCCTAACTTGGCCAACTAAACAACCCACAAAGAAAACCATTACAAAAGTATACATCACAAGACAATAAATAGAATATTAGAAAATATATAACATACGATTTAATTCCATCATTTTCTCTTGTTTAGTTTGGTTCATAACGATGTGTTTAGAAATAAAATAAGAATATACATGTTAATATAAATTGTTGTGCTAATATATTTATTTAAATGTCAAATCTCTTTGTGCATATAAAATATCATGCAATATTATCATGTTTTTAATTTAAATAATCCTAGTTCATAAATAATTTAATTAATAACATAAATATATATTATTAAATTAAATATTAATATCAATTTCATTTCTAAAATATTAATTTGACTTCTATTTAAGTCCAATATTAATATTTACTTTTCCTTGAATTCATAATGCAACTAGAGATAACTCAAACTTGAAATTATAATTTTAATTAAGTTATCTACAATTTCTCTCATACTATTAAATATTCATAACTAGATGATTATATAGAAAATTCCACTATAAATTTTCTTAAAATATAACTAGTTACAATTATGTATTTATTAATTTGTAACTCCACTTGCATTAAAATATATATAATAAGTTACATCGCACTAAGAGTTTTAAAAGTAATTGATATTAAAAACCCACTTATAAGAAAATAAATAGTATTTATTTATTTAATTTTCAAATTAATAAAATAATAAATATTTTTAAAATATTTTTTAATTTTTGAAATTAATAATTAATCATTTTATAAAAAAAAATCTTTTTTCTTTTAATTTGAAAATTAAATTATATTTTTATAAAATAAAAATAAATATATAATTAGTATTTTCATATGCCTTTGATATCTCAAATTATGCAAGCATAATATAATTAATCTTCTATCTTTAATATATTTGTTTTCACATGCAAATTAAGTTTAGTTACAACATGCTTTTCTATCAATTAATCTTTTCCTTTTTTCAATAAATTTTGCAACCAAATTATTTTAGATACAAGAATGATATTTATCTTTATTTTAAAAAATTCATAATAATCACACAGTTCTAATGACAAATTTAAAGTTAAAACCCTAGTTGTTTAATTTGTTGTTTTCTACCAATTTTCTACACTTGAAATTTCCTTATATTAGAAGGGGTTTTAAAATAATGCAATCATAATAATATTCTAGATTTTTTTACAATTTTTCTCAATCAAGTTTTCTTTTTAAATAAGTTTTCCTTTGAAAATCTACAACATAATTATTTATCTAAAAATCAATAAAATAAATTTATAAGCATTATGCAAGCACTCAGGAAGACACAGAGTAGATAGATCTTTCAATAAAATTCTACAATGGGTTTTCAAACTCTACCTCAAAATTGCAGCTAAAATCTGAGATAATCTGTGAACGCATACAAATCCAAGCCTTTCAAAACTATCAATAATTCTTTTGATCCAATTCTAATTTTTGTTGAAGCTGATGAATGATCAACCCCACAGCTCCCAAGAATCACCTACATGTAAACACCTATTACAAAAGAGAGAGGCAAAAAGTTATGGAGGCAAGAATTGCCAGATCCATAGATGAGACATTGTTGATGAGCAAAAAAGATATTGCTATTATCAAAATTAAATTATCTCAAGTTAATGTTTACAATGAGAGATTGTCCTTATAAAGGAGATTAAAACCCTAAAAAAGGTCTAACCTAGGTTGCATCAAAATAATTAATAAACGAATTAATTATTGGATGCCTAAAGTTTAGCTTAAGAAACTAGAGTTAATTAGGAAATATCTAATTACTCTAACACCCCCCCTTAAGGTAACTTAGGAAGTAGCTAAAAACCTAGAAACTGTTGTTGAAAGTAGAAATGGGTCCTGACAAACAAAGCTTGATGAGGCACCCAAGCACAAGAAAATCTCTATAAAGAGGAGAAAAAGAGAAAACCACATGAGAAAAACTCTACTCCAAAAGGAGATGGAAAACATGCTAAAAGAAACTAGTAAAGGACTGAAGAAGCCTCCAAACTAGAGAATGTCCTTGAAGATAGGAACAAAGATGATCATGTAGAACACCACTGAATCATGTAGAAGCTGCAAAACTCTATCAAAAGTAACTGCTGATATGAGGAACCTCCACTGAAATAGAACCTGACCCGGTAGAGAAGACTGTAATCTACATTGAATTGGGAGGCATGCAAAGGAAAACATCTAAACTTGAAGATACATATGGCATGAAACACCAAAGCTTGAAGAGCTGATTAATCGAACCAAGGAAGCATGAGAAACAACAGTCGAATCCCCCCCTAATGCAGACAGGGAGAGGTGATAGGCAACTGAGAAAGTGGGCCAAAAATAACTGCAAGTCAAGGAATCATGACCAAGATGCACAAAAAAGAACATAAATTTGTATTGAGGTGATCAATTTTAGACATGTAATGAGGCTAATGTCACAAAAGGGACACTGACTTGGACAAAGGAAGATGGCAAACAAAGGCAAAACATCAACCCCCCATCGCACTTTATTAGAGTAGTGCATGTACAATAGCACAAGATATAATTAATTCCAAGAATATAGTAATCTATATGAGTGTCCTCAGATGACACTACTCGAATCAGAAGGCAAATAAAGGCAAACAAATGAAATGAAAATACATGTGCAGTATGGCACTTTATCTCAGTGCATTTGCAAGAATGCATACAAATGATGTCTACAAAGATTAGAAAAGGCATACAACTAATACAAAAGATAGTACAAGTCATGAAAAATCATCTGAAGCAAAGGAATTGATCCCTGGACCTAAAACAACCAAGTTATCCACCAGAATGAAAAAATGCAGAAGATTGAATAGAATTTACTTGGAGTAGAATTTGGAACAACAACTAGCATCGCTAGAAAGAGCATAGAAACAACTTTCCAATGATATAAAGAAGCCCCAAAGCGGACATCAAATGATCAAGATATGCCTCCCAGAGTGCAAAACTATACCTTGATTTTGATAGCAAAAAAAATATCAAAATAAGATCAAAACTGAAAACTACCTATACCACTACGATGGGCTCAGAACCAGCTTTCTAGTGATATCTTGTTTGCAAAAAAAAAAGTCTGTATGATAGAGATATGAGCAAAAAATCAAAGATAGTTCCAAACAGAGGTCGAGGAGGTGACAAGAAGTAGTGATGCAGTGCTAACATCAGCAAAGGATGAGCCCAAAGTTGACGATCAAATAGTTGTCAAGGCAAAAAAATGCCAGAAAATGACCCCCATTGGAAAAAAAATTCAACCACTAGAAACAAAAGCTGAACAAAGGGTTGGTGTCAGATTAAAAACCAGTGGCCAAAGATACATGTGCGAAATAAAGATTTGTTTGGTGGGAAAAAATTGGTGTTTTTAAAGCACATAAAAAGTGCAGCATGCAAGCTAAAAATAGTGTGTTTTTTTAGCTGGAACTAAAAAAAGAGTTCCCATGGCCATTAAATCGCACTATGAGTCTAAACCACCATAAAAAGCCAATCATAGAATGATGGAAAAACAAAGCTCGGGCATAGTCAACTCCAAGAACAAAGCACGAAGAAGGCCAAAAAACAAAGGTTTGAGAACTAGAATTTTGCCTATGCTTCAATATGCAAATGAAGAAACCCAATAAAATTCTTGATGTGGCAGTTGGAGAAAGCCCAAACACTGAGCATGATCAACCACAGTGTTAGTGAAAAAACCATCTCCTGTGTGTACAATAAAACCACCACATAAAAGGTGGTAACTAGCAAGATAAATATGTGGCTCGTAAATGGGTCACATAGCCAATTTGCTAGCGAGCTTGAGGAAATTTGGAAGAGGCACATAAGGCCATAACTTCTACTCACCAAGAAATCATGTGCACCAAAAAAAAAACTCCATCAAATGTGCTCAATATTGGATGGGAGCCAATAAAATAAAAGTCTGATGGCAATGATTCATGCATACATGGTGAATTGAAAGGCCTATCAAGGGTGATTGACGCCAAAGCTAAAGTGGCCACAAGTCATAGCCTATGGGTGGTGTGCACAAATCTTCCACACAAGTCCATGAGAGACCTCGAGATTCTCCAAAATAGAAAGGAAAAGTGAGATTTTATGTGCAATTTTCTATACACTCTTCAAGCTGTCGATTCTTGAGGAGATCTGGTCCACTTGGACTCACCATGGATATGAGGTTCAAAATGCCATACTACCACTACTCCAAAAAGAAAGAGAACTACTCCATCAAAGCATTCCAACTACCCTGAGACATGGGCCAAAATAGATGGGCTGCATGAAATTTGACTCCAAAAAAGATGGGTCTACGATGATATACTCAATGTCAACAAAACCGGTGCAAGCCCACAAATTTGATGCATGCCCAGAAATCACAACCTCAATAAGCGCTGATATAGTTACAAAAAAACAAGACTAGCCAATGACAAGAAAGGGTACAACCCATGATTGAATATGCAACTCCCAATCAACAACTCCTCCAAATAAAATCACTAAAGATAATCACTCCATCCAAGATCTCCATCAGTGTGAATCCCACCAAAAAGAGAGCAAAAGCACTATTGAAAAATGGAGTAGAGGGAGGTAACTATCGATGTGGAGCTAAGAAGCATGGGAGCCATTGATTAAAAAAAAAAATAGTAACAAATACCCATATCTTTGCCTTAAAATCTGCCAAATATGGGACCAAAGCCTTGTCACCAAAGAAACGTGCAACCTCCTCCAAAGTTGCATGATCTTTGCATGTGATTGGCTAAGAAAGCTGCTAGCACACAAGCTTCATTATGCTCAATCACATGAGATCCAACTATCATCCTCCACCATTCAGATCTCCATCCTTCGAAAAAAAGAAAGAGCCATTAATGCCACTAATTGAGGAGCACACAAACTTGGAAAAAGATTGAGGGCTGTAGTCATAGGTATACAATGCCCAAGGGTAAAGGCAAAGTCTTTAGGCAATCATTAAAATGTAGCGCAAACTAACAAAACTACCTGTGAAGACTCCAAAACCATAGGCATTGACATGGAAAAATTGGGCATGAGTCGAATTGGTATAGGCGTAGGTGCATTCCATAGCATTGATGGTGGAGAGAAAGCCTCACGTGAGGCAGTAAAAATAATGCCCCACATAAACTTTCCACGAGTGGATTGTAGATACCAAGGACAATCCACCAAAGATCAGCTCCAAAAAAATTTTCCCCACTGCAAAAATTCAGGCACCAAAGAGACCCGCGCATAAGGCATGCACATTTTCCATTAAAATAGATTGCTCCCAATCAAATGCACACTCACATCTTCCAATAAGAACAAGTAGCTAATTAGACACACCGGATGCCAAAAAAGAAGGCCAAAAAATAAAAATCTTTTGCAAAACAAAAAAAAATTTATGCCTCAATTTTTGTGCGTAGGTCAAAATGCTTTGGGTGCAAAAAAAAAAAATTTGCCTCAAATTTCAACAACATCCAAATTGGGTGTATTTTATATGGAATTGGGGGTTTTCAAGATTCTGAGCTCAATAGTGATGTCTGTTTTTTCTCAAAGTGTCTTGAAAATAAGTGACCCCCCAAATCCAATGAAAAATATTTCTGAAAAATAAAAAATTGAAACCCTCTGAACGAGAAAACTTAGATCTGAAAGCTAATCTTAGATCTAATGCCAAATCTCTCATGAACAGAACAGGGGCATGAAGATCTGAAGCTCTGATACCATGTTGAAGTTGACAAATGATCAACCCAACAGCTCCCAAGAATCACCTACACGTAAACACCTATTACAAAAGAGAGAGGCAAAAAGCTATGGAGGCGAGAATTGCCAGATCCATAAATGAGACATTCTTGATGAGCAAAAAAGATATTGCTATTATCAAAACTAAATTATCTCAAGTTAATGTTTACAATGAGAGATCGTCCTTATAAAGGAGATTGAAACCCTAAAAATGGTCTAACCTAGGTTGCATCAAAATAATTAATAAATTAATTAATTATTAGATGCCTAAAGTTTAGCTTAAGCAACTAGAGTTAATTAGGAAATAACAAATTTTGCTCTCCAAAAATTGTGTGTCCCTCAAATGAACTATGTGTCCCTCTAATAAAGAACCATTAACCTAACTAGGATTTCTAATCCCCAATATTTCAAAAGCCACTAACTTTAATAAATAATAATTACTTTAATTATTTAATCGTTTCATGCACATTTAAAGAAATTTTTAATTAAAATATTATTTTATTTTATTCTCCTCCACTTTATTAATTAGTGCAAGCACTATTTGAAGCATAGTTTATTATTTAAATTAATAATAATTAAAGCTTATTATTTAAATACAACTATAATTTAATTATTATTAATTAAATAATTATAATAAAGTAATCTTAAATCTTTTAAAATTCTAATTATTTTATCCAACTTCTTAAATTAGATGTTTAAATTAAATCTTGTAAATTGAAGCACATATTTAATTAATTAAATATTATCATATATAATTTCTCTTTAACCAATTTTTCAAATTAAACTTTTAAAGTAAGTCTTTTAATTTAAAGCACACTTTTAATTAATTTTTAATTAATTAATATTTTTTTTAATCAAATAATATTTAATAATTCTCAATATTATATGATTAACCCAAATATTATTGTTAAATTATTTACCAAATAAAGCACATAGCTAAATCCACATAAAAGCAACATTACCAAAACTGACCAAAACTCAAGATTAAAGAACACGGACAAAGATAAACTCACGAGTTTAAAAAGGATGGAAAGTTAGATGCATGTCCTCCTTCTTAGGATAAGTATTTAGGCTATGGTTGGGATTAGACCTGAATATTATCTCCCCATTCTTAACGTTAAGTTATTGCAATAGGGCATGCTCATCTTGGCAATTCAGGTAAGTAGATGTCTAATACTTGTAAGTATATAAAAGATCCCAACTAGTAGGTGACTACGACTCCCTCCCTCAACCATATCCCACATGTCAAACATAAATATAAATTAGACACACACCATATACATGAAAGTATGAGGTAAGTGAAATAGTAAATCCTTAATATAAATAACATCATATTCTAAAATGAATATCTCATCATCGTGAGGACACACTAGTAAAATTTGACTCATTTTTTGATGAAAATTGATCGAATTTTTGACCTATGTTGGTATAATATTTGACCAATTGGTTTGTCGCTATTTTTGTCATCAAAATTTTGACCAAATCTTGTATTAGTTAAAATTTTGATGATTTATTTGGTCAAAATTAAACTTCTTTGTCATTGCATCCTAGTGAGTGCATTGATCAAAATTTTGACCAAGATTGGTTGAAAGTTCCACTAGTGTTGGTCGATGCATTGGTCAAAATGTTGACAAATATTTGGTCAAAATTGCCACCAAGATTGGTCAAAAGTTCCACCAATGTTGGTCAATGCATTGGTCAAATTCGCAACAAATCTTTGGTGAAAATTGCGACCAAGATTGATTAAAAGTTTCATCAATTTTGATTGATGCATTGGTAATTTCAACCAACTTGTTTTATGTTAAAAAAAATTGTTGCTTCACAACAACTAGTCATGAAATGGCTGGTAGTTATGAAGTAGTGAAAAGGAAAAGATAACTATCTTGTAGCTAACTATTTTATGCCACTTCATTTCTTCATTAGCCATTAGACCTATGAAGCTGCCAAGCCAACTTTCAACCATTGATCACTCCATCATAATTGCTTTCTTTTTCTTTCTACTGACTGTTGTGAAATAATGATAGCCACTAGACTAACTGTCATTGCACCATCGTAACTTAGGTTCTTAGCAAATAACTATGCAACTACATAGTCTTGACCAAGGTTTGCACTTAACTCTTTGTGATATTGTGAAAAAATGCATTTTGCATCATCTCCATCTTGACCCCAGGTTAACCTTGATCACTTGCGATGGTGTGAAATGGACTACTGTAGTTAGCTTTGCTTCATCGCAACTTAGACTTTAAAGCTCATTTCGATAGAATGTATCGATCAAAACCAGTTTGCATATATCAAAGGGATACTCCTTTGAAAATTGAATACGGACTAGTCTGCATCTATTAGCTCCCTTTGGCTCCCACCTATTAGCTCGCCAACCTATGAAGTACTACACATAAGCTTAACTTTTGACCAAAATATGTTGATTGCAATCATAAGCTTAGACATATGTAGTCTAAAAGACAAAAGAAATAAAAATTCCTAATTAATGGAAATGGTTAAGAAGCATTGGAAGAAGAGGTTTTTTTCTTTCCTGTCATTCAAATTTGTGTAGCTTGCTAACATAATAACCTTATTCATAAGTTCTTGAATTCAAAACTTATTATAAGCTCACTAGCAATTAAAGATCAACATCTTTTGAACTCTTGGAAGAATATGTAGATCCATAGCCTTCAATCCCTCACTACTACTTCCCAAAAAAAAAATGGAAAATCCCAAATGTGATTTAAAGAATGATTAAATCAGCATAAAAGAGAGAATGTAAAATGCAGTATTGATATTCATAAATTTGTATTGTATTGGATTCATAAATTTTTATTGATATTTAATAGATGATTCTACAACTTACGTTGATGTATTGTATTCATAGATGCCTAGATCCAAGTATACATGTCAGAAAAAATGGTGATCATTAAAGAAAGTTGGTATACATATGAATTAAAGTATAGAAATGTAGTTAACAAAAAATTACAAAAAAGTACCTGATCAAGGTTGGTTGTTGTTTTTGTTCTTGATAGGGGAGAAGTAACATGATCTAGATAAGCAACAAGACTAAGCATTGCAAATTTCTTTACAAGGCTTGCAAGATCGTTGTTTGTGAATCCAAAAAATCCTATCATGGCTCCCTACATTATTCAGATACAAAATTTAGCTAGTTATATGAATTTTGTTCTGTATATGTATATGTATATGTATAGATTGAATTGAAGGTGATCTCAAAGGTTGTTGATTACAAGGAGATTTGATAGTAGGTACAATGGTCATCATGGAAGAAAATATGGATGCAAGGTGCATTCAAAGGTCATCCATATTCAAGATGTTGGCTTGGTTTTTCACATTTTTAAAATTTTGCAAAATTATAGTTAAAAATCTAGTTATTCATTTGAAATCCCTAAAACTCTATTACCCTAATGACTTTTTCCCCTAGATTCCTAAAAGTGGGTTTACATTGTTCGCATTTTTAAGAATGCGTGGGAATTTTCTTGCTTAATTTTTTAAAGTCCTAACTTGTTGTTAACCCTTGCAATGATGTGATGAGGACCTCATATGAACCTGGCCCACCAAGACACATGTCAAAAGCTTGTATTCCCACATTGGCTAAACTTTGTGCATCTTCAAAAAGTGTGAATACACTAGCCATTGATCTAACAAGATTTGATGGTTATGAAAATCATGGGCCTCCTGAGGTATTCTTAAGGAAAAACTTGACCTACAACCATGTGATGTATGGTTAGTCTCAACTTCACAACTTGAAACTAGATGTTATCCTTCTAAGTTGTGAAGTTGCACTAACTGTTGAGATAATTGTGTTGCACCTTCACAACCCCTCTGACAGTTAAATAATTAGTTGGGGTGATGAAGCAAAAAGAGGTAATTGCATCATCACAACTTCAAAATCTTCATTCAATGTGAAGGAAAAGGACTTGAGATATAAGAAATGAGTAAGGTTTTTGTGTATCCCTATCAAGTTTATATGGCAATAAATGAAGACTAGATGTAGAAGACAAGACTTGGTCTAAGGGTTAGCTACTTCCTATATTCAACTAAATTCTCTTCAGATCTAGACCAACTTCCACAGAATCACAGGGAATCTCTACACTTTAGGCTCTACAAGGCCAAGGTGGGTGCACCTTAGGGATGAGAATGATTGGATATTTTTTGATATTATTTCTTATGGTTCATTCAGTCAAACTCTTCTCTCTAAATCTATCCACTATAGCAGATAATGGTTGTGATTCTCCTTAGATTTGTAATAAATCCTTGATTATATTAGTTCCTTATAATTTAGAGAAATATTATTACAAATAAGTGAAGACCAACAATTTGATTCTTCATTATAAAAAAGTAAAATTGATTTGATTTATATGTACTTTGTGTAACCAAACAATTGCATCAATTTGCATCACAACTTATGATCAGTACCTTATCCATTTGTCATACAAAGTCACACTAGTAAATGTTTGAGCTATATAATTGTCTTGTAATTAAAATTTTCAATTGTTAATCCTAAACCCCATTCTTATGATATCCCTCTCAAATTCTTTAAAACGCTATTTATGGAAGAAATTACTTAATTCCTTGAATTAAAGCAATAATAAATTGACATAAAACATATCTAAGTTGCATTAAATTGCATGAACTTTTCTCACTCAATCCCAAATTAACAAAGATATGAAAATGGAGACATAGTTTAGAGACACAGATATTTAGAACTCCCTCTTTGTATTAATATTCTTTAAAACTAATACATTACTGGTATAAACTCAATAACAACTCCAGATATGATAGACTTGTTATTCAATATTCTTGGAATTTCAAAATTGAATACATCATATAATTAACAAAAAGAAAATTGAACCAAATGTAGATAATAGCATAAACACTAAAAGTTATACAGACTTTGGACCCTCCTCTAGCCTTAGAAACTCACTTATATAGTGTGAGATGAAACAAGCTACGAGCATAGAGGGAAAAGGATAGTTATCCTTAGAACAAAAGAAAGACAAAGTGACAAAAGTTGTCGCTGTCACAAAAAGAAAAAACTTGGTGCTAGCTTGCAACTTTACAACATAATGTCTTTATCATCATTCTTCTTATAGTGGGACCAATTCTATTGTAGCAACTGCTTGTTGATTTGTTGCATCTGGTGATTGGCTTTGTTTCTCTTCCAATTGTGGAACCACTTGGCTTATACTTGATGTATCGGATTCAATGATCTAGATTTTTTTTTTTATCATTTACAAGTGTATTAAGCTCGATGCTCATTAATTCATTCAAATCTTTAGCTCATTCCTCCTTTTCTCTCATCTAGCCTATAGCTTTAAGTACATGTGGAAAGAGATCAAAATTTTTACCAAGGTATTTTAGGAAACAATTATTTATTTTTCTCTATAAATTTTTTATCTTACAATCAAAATCTAAGAGATCAATAGCCTGGTCAAAAGTTCTTTCAACTTGTTCTTTAGAAAAATCAATCACATGACAACAAAAGGTTGTGATGATATCATCCCTACTAATCCATTTGTCAAAAATTGGCCTTAAAGTTTCCTCATTATTCATTAACTCATTTTATATCTCTACTAATTTTGACAATTCTAAATAAAGTGAAGGTCAACCAACTCTGTCCACTAGATACAAAATTGTATCCCTAATTCTATCTTCATGCTTAATGCCCAATTCCACATGTAATGACCATATATTTTCCTTCTCCTCGTCAAGCTCCTCTTTTGTATACATTTCTGGCTCTTGAGGAGTATTGGGAATCTCTATAATTGGGATGGTATTAAAAAGTGGTACTAGAGGAGGAGGATAAGCAATCCTACTCTGACCCTACCTTTGTTTTCCCAAACTATTTATTCATTTGTGCAATCAAGCTTTCCAATTGGTTGATATGCTTTCCTCTTTCTTCATAGGCATCCAAGACTTTTTCAAATTTATCATTTAACTTCAATAATTTATTATTTTCTTTAGTAGTAACCACAACTCCAAAATCAACCATTTCTTTAGTCATCCGAGCCACTTTGTCACTATGTACCTCTTCTACCCTATAGGCCATGAGATTGTATGTGTGCTCAGAATTTGAGACCTCTTGAATTCTAGCCTTGTATCTCTTCTGAATAGACCATGTGACCAAGGATTAATGGTCATCATTATATTTCAACCCTTTATCAGCTTGTAAAACTTCCTCCTCAATTTTGAACTAGGTGTATTTTGCATTTCTAACTACATCAAACATGATTGCATTAGCAATGTCCCATTCAAGAAGTATCATGATCCCTAAGTCCTTTAGCAATTGTATCCCCCACTTAGGGGTTATTTTCTCAAACTCTTCTATGAGGCCAGCCTTGACCTCTTCAATTTCAGAGTCCTGCCTATCAAGTTGCTCTATTTTAATTTTCTTGCACCTTGCCTCAAAATTGATAATATTGCTCCTCCTCAAAAATTGAGTAAATGCTCTAGACTTTACAAAGCTTTCATCATCCAAAAATTTCTTAGATGCATGTTCCACCATAGGGTCAATTTATCTAACTTGAAAGTCTCCTACATTAAGAGATAATGATGACACAAGAGGCTCTTCAGGCACTCCTTCCTCTATCTCTGTTGTAGTTATAACAATATTCCTTTCATATCTCATCTATTTCAATTGTTTCCTTTAGGAGTCTTCATCATTTATTTGGATAGGGGTCTGTGAAGGAGAATAATATTCAATCTTGGAAGAGGAACCAGGCTGTTATAAGTTCTTCTTTGTAGCAGATGTAGTGGGTGGACTCTCTGATAGTTGTCTCTTATAAAGAGGCACAGGTTAAATATTTCTTGCCACAACATAACCAACTCTCTTCTACAATGTGTACTAGCCTAGGTTTATGACTGTTCTACTAGACAACCTATTTGTTGCCTCAATGGTCTTGTCTAGATAGGTTTGAGTCAAAATTGCTTTCTTTTTATTTAAGGTTTGCATAAACCTGGCAAAATTATTCATAAGCATATCTATTTTCACACCCCAATATTTCTTATTAGCAAGGGGATTATACTTTAGCTCAAAGGCATTAACAAATTCATGCACTGTATTGTACACTTTCCATTTTTCTTTTCTAACATCTTGCTCTTGTAGTGAAAATTGATTTCTAATTATATCTTTAAGAAAATAAGCAATATGTTCATGTGATTTAGCTCTTGTTATTTCCTTAAAAAAATGATAGAAACCTTTAGGATCTATAAAAAGAGAATGGGACTGGGCCATCT
This sequence comes from Cupressus sempervirens, assembly GCA_028749045.1. NCBI lineage: Eukaryota > Viridiplantae > Streptophyta > Pinopsida > Cupressales > Cupressaceae > Cupressus > Cupressus sempervirens. The sequence continues at coordinate 751,160,479 of CM053787.1, read as the reverse complement.
GGTATTTGTCTTTAAAAAATTCTAATTGCCTCCAGCCCTTCTTGACAAAAACAAAATTTTGGACAACAATAATTTGAGGAAAGAAAATACATTTAGATCTTCTTAACAATTCCTTTTCTTGTAACCCTCCGACTTGCCATAAGAATTCTACAATCCTCACCTTCAAATGTACTTGATATGGAAACACATGTGGTTTCCCTAGGAAACCATATACTTTGAACATAGTAGAAACTAAATATGGGATAATGTCTCCCAATTATAGCTCACCTTTAGTCCTTTGGCGTGATCCTTCTGTCTAATCAATTCCAACAAGGACTAAGGTATTCTAGGGTTATCTCTAGCCAATAGAATTCTTAGCTTGGAAGAAAAATACCCGTCAAATCTGATGAAATTGGCATCAGTGACCTCCTAGGTCATATCAGTACTCCATAGCTAGACTGGTAATTTCTCTCCATTCTTCTCTAGCTCCAACTTCATCTCTTTGGAGGAAAAAGTAACACCCCTGTACAAACATATGTACATCAACATTGAGTACTAGCATAATGGTTTTATAACTTTAGCCTTATTTATTCATATTAACACATCATGGATTTCTTCTACTAAATATGTAGCAAAATCAAAAATTAAGCTCATGCCATATTGCAATGTCTAAGAAATGATAAAAATAATGGATCCTTGGATGTGATCTTGTTCATCCATTCCAAATATTTTGTAGAGAGAAAAATATAGTTCTTGAGCCTTAGGATTAAAATATTTCCTTAAAAATGGCTCTGGGGTATTGGCAGTCACCAATGATAATTGACCTATTTTAACAAAGTGTTCCTATAGTACCCCCTCTCCTTAGGTACACCCTTTGTACATCATATCTTGCTTACAAATCCTCCATGTCAATTTTCTCATGTACTACATGATTAGGGTTTAACCTAAAAATTTCCCTAATCAGCTCTAGTGAAACCCTAAAGAGATTAACTCCACTATGATTCTTGACCATCCTTGACATTGGGTTAGATCTCTTTGCTATCATGGCTAATAAATCATCATCGAAGAAAACACCTGGGACAACTAGCTTACCAATGTCAAAATCCCATACATTGTTTAGAGGAGTATCAAGTTTTCTCTCTAAAAGCCATTTGTGGAGAAGCTCTAAACCCCTAGTAGATGTTTTGGAATCTCTTAACCAATTGGGCATGTCATAGAAACCCTCACTGACCAGTAATCTAGGGTTTTTAGGCACTAGTTTTTTTTCCTTTGAAAGATTCATTAGTTGATTGTGGTAATTATTCCAAAAAATCATCATGCATAGTTCTTAATAGGTAATCTACCTTTGCTAAAAAATCCCTTCGTGGAGGCCTTTTATCTATATTATCTCAATTATAATTGCAAATTATTAACTAACCAAAGATTTTTAGTACTCGCCTCAACAAACTTGTTTGCTCCACTGAGAATTTTGTTTGCAATAATTCTTGGTTTCAAGGAAATTCAATTTGAAATTCTAAATATTTCTAAACTCTAAAAATTCTTCACTTCTTGGTACTAAACAATGAGAGGAATCATAAATTTTATGGTAATTGGCTTCACACAACTTCCATTGATCATAATTAATGTTGTGACAATCATATTTTAAGCTACACCACAAAATTTGAAACCTAATTGTCAATTTACACCAAATCAGATGATTCCTTTTAAAACTTTAAAAAGCTACATTACATTTTTTAGAAGTCAGACACGTGTCAATGCATCACTTCCCTTCTTTGGTTAAAGTCTAATCATCTTCAAAATTCAGGGAAATGACGATCGTCAATCATCATTTGATCAACAATCCCAACTGATTCAAACTATTACTATGTTCATTTAAAAGACATCAGGCCCACTAATCCAACTCACCATCCACCTTTTCTTACACATTGTACCTTTGGAAAATTAGAACAAAACATTTGGTACATTATCCAACTCAGCATCATCTGGAAACTCATGACACAACTGACCCCACCAAGTCAATGTGTCACAACCTCACTTTCCTACTTTGGTTAAACTGTGTGCACTTTCAAAATGTGGGGAAGTGATGGTGGTCAATCATCATTTGATTGATGGTTCTACAAAATCGACAATCCACTATCTTAGTCAGCAACCTTCAACCAATAGGAAAATGATAATATGTCACTTTAATAGTTTTCCTTTTGTGGCCCACATACTAAACTCGGTCCCACTTTTTCCACATGGTAGCTTCTCACTTCCTCACTTTTGTTAAACTTCACACATCTTAAAAATTTGGGGAAGTTATGATCATCGATCATAGTTTGATTTACAATGAGGAACTTGCATGATATACACTTCTTTGAAACTAAGGAAAGGGGCCCACACATCCACATTTCACAACCTTGCATCCTCACTTTATTTAAACCTTGTGCAACTTCAAAATGTGGGGATACATCCATCCTTGATCTTAACATGATTGATGGTCAATGAAATAAACTCTCCAAGGGTTAGAGTTTTGATCTAAGCTCATAAAGCTTTTAAGTGTGTGTCCTGGTGATCAAATTGATCACATAGTTTAAGCTTACTAAAAGACATCAGCATTTTATAGTGCAACCTAGCAAAATAGTGAAGTTTCCCTGGTCATTGAGTCACATCAGTTAAGTGTTAAACTACCTTTTAGCCTACTACTGAGTGAAATAGTTAGTAAAGTCTTAGTTGTGTGGTTGCTTCAATGAGAGAATTATAATGAACTTTTACAGTGATTGGGAAAATTGTTGTGTTTGTACAATCGAGGCCTTAGAAGAAAAAGACTAAAAGATAACTACAATTCTGTGAAACTAGTTAGGAGCACATAAATAAATTTATTCACATAGTTGCATGGGTGACCATATGGTTAGTATATTTGAATAGCTCACTCAAGAGAAAATTGAACAGCTTGGATCTTAGGGTGGAGTGTTCATCACCACTGTAGAATTGGAAGAAGGAAATCCAATAGAACTTCCCATGCCCAACCTGGAATTGATTGTGGATGATTTTTGTTGATGTTTAGCATTAGGAGAAATAAATTTGAATCTTCAATGATGTTATTATCTATAATTACATTTCAGATATATAAGCAATTTGTGTTATGACTCTAATATATGTCTTACATTGCAGAGAAGTATCTATGCACCACTGTCTAATATATATGACAGAGACATATATATATATATATATATATATATATGTACATGTATTCATACTGATGTATGCATACATGTACACATACATACATCCCTATTATGTATATAAAATTGTGATAGTACATATGCATTATAATCGACCAACTTAAGTGATCAAGATTTATATTACTCATTACAGACCTTGCTGTCAAGTTTCATATTAACCATGACAGATATCACTATCAGGCTTTATATTACCCATGACTAAAGATTAACGTTGGGCTTCTTGCTACCCTCGAAAAATGGTATTGTCGGGGTGCTATAACCCACGTCATATATATTTCTTCTCGTGTCAAGTTTCCAGCCTGTGTCTTGGCACTATTAATAACATTATGATTATGCCTTGTGTTATCAAGAAAACTAAACATGGAACATTTATGTTGAACATGCCTCTGAAGAGGCATGTCCCTACATGGCCCTTGGGCCACGTAGAGGCATGACTTTTCAGAGTCATGGATGTTCATTGAATATATATTTGAGATCATTCAACTACAGTGAACATATAATAACAAGCATACAAGTACCTACAAAATCATATTCACAATATAATATCATTGCTATTATCATTCTCAACATTTGTCTTATAGTGATCTAGTAAAAGCAATTAGTGCTGAGGAAGGAAGAATTCAAGAACTTGCTACAAATACAGAGAAGATAAGTAAATTTATTCTGCTTGTTTGATTCATAATTTATAGACAAATATTTTTAATTGTTTGTCTATCAGAGATCCTTTAGTTTTAACATGGTATCAGAGCTGCACTGATAAGAAAACCATTGCAAACTATTAAATTTTGAGTATAATTTAAAGGGAAAAGAATTTTTTTTTAAAAGGCATTAAGATGGTGAACCATGTTAGAATTGAAGATAGATTAGATGGAGCTTCTAACTTTTCCTCTTGGAAAACCAAGCTATTAATAATTCTAAGAGAGATGGAATTAGAAAATCATATTGAAACTAATTTACTTATGCCCGAAAATGAATCTGAGAAAGCAACATGGAAAAGGCACAATAATAAGGCAATGAAAATAATCATAGATTCAGTTAAAGATCATATACTTCCTTCTATAGCAAATCTCAAAACTACATTTGATATGTTCTCTACAATACAAAGTACATTTGAAATTAATAGTACAAGTAGATTGCTTACTTTGAAACAAGATCTACTTTATATAAAAATGAAAAATGGAGAATCAATTACATCTTACTTCCTTATAATTACTAAATTAAAGGATCAACTAGCTACTATGCAAAATCAAATAGATGATAAGGAATTAAGTATGATTGCACTTAGAGGACTTCCACTATCATGAGAAACTTTCATAAGAGGTTTAAGCTCTCATCCTAAACTTTCAAAATTTGATCAATTAAAGAATGAATGCACTCAAGAGGAGTCCAGATTAGCATCTGGAGGTTTAATTTCAAATCAAGATAGTGACATCCAAGTCCTGTATTCCAAATCAAATAAGAAAAGAAAGTTCAAACATAACAAGGAAAACAATAAAAATCACAAATCTCACAAACATCATGATTGGTCCAAAGTAAGATGCTTTAAATGTGATAAGCTTGGTCATTCCTACTTTCTGTGTCCTAAAAAATAGAAAATTCAAGTAGCATTGGCAGAAGTTAAAGAAGAGAATAATGAAAAAATAGACAAAGAAAATTATGCATTTATAGTAGCTCTCTCAAGTGAGTTAAGTTCTAATCACAACACCTAGATCATAGATAGTGGAGCTTCTCGTCATATTTCTAGATTTAAGGACAAGTTTGAATCTCTCTTAAATCGTGAATTAGAAGTAACTATTGGAGACAACTCCTCTCACCCAATTAAAGGAATTGGTACTTGTTCTATTAAACTAAATTCTCATATCACTCTTCAACTCAAGAATTCCCTTTATGTGCCAGGGATCAAGAGAAATCTTGTCTCCATCTCTGGACTTGCTAATCAAGGGTACCACATTACATTTCAAGGGGATAAAGTTCTATCTTGGACTAAGAACTCATCTATCGAGAAAGCCATAACCATTGGGGTTAGGGATGGAAGCCTTTATAAACTATGTAATTATCAAAACCCAAAGTTAAACTTAACTCTTAGTAAAGATCAGACAAATTCCATTGAAATTTGGCATAGAAGATTAGGTCACCTTAATTTTTGAGCCTTAGCATCTATAAGTAAAATTGTAAAAGGTCTTCCAAATCTTAAATCAGATCACTCAAGTATTTGTAAAGGGTGTGCCTTAGGGAAAAACACTAAACACTCCTTTCCCAATAGTGTTAATAAATCTAAAAACATACTTGAGTTGATTCATACAGATCTTTGTGGTCCTATGTCAGTTCCCTCTCTAAATGGATGTCAATTCTATGTAATTTTCATTGATGACTACTCTAGGAGAACATGGATTTATTTTCTTAAACAAAAAGAGTCTTCTAAAGTCTTATCCAAATTTAAACAGTTCAAATCCCTAGTTGAAAATCAATCAGGACAAAAGATCAAAACCCTTAGATTTGACAATGCGGGTGAATTCACTTATGATATTTTTAAAAACTTTTCTATTTCTATTGGGATTAAGAGGGAGTATTTTGTACCTTATAATTCTCAATAGAATGGAATAGCTGAAAGAAAAAATAGATCCATTGTTGAGTCAACTAGGGCCATGTTACATGATCAAAACCTCCATTACTCCTTTTGGGCTAAAGCTTCCAATATAGCCATCTACATTCAAAATTGTTGTCCTCACTCTATATTGGAAAACATCACTCCTAAAGAAGCATTTACTAGAGTTAAACCAAATTTAAGTCATCTAAGAATATTCAGATGTCCAGTCTACATTCACATTCCAAAAGAAAAGAGAACCAAATTAAAGTGTTCTTGGAAAAAGGGGGTATTCATTGGTTATAGTGAAACTTCAGAAGGGTACAAAATCTACATTCTTGGACAAAGGACAATTGAGATTAGTAGAGATGTCATATTTGAAGAAGACGTTACCTTCAAGATTTCTAGTAATAATGATGAATCTATCTCAAAAGAAGATCAAGATATAGAAAATGAGAGGGAGGAAAATTATAACATCTCTTCCATGTCAAATCATACTAAATCAGAAAACATCAACCATAACAATAAGAAGAGACCTCTTTGGGCCAAAAAGATGTTAGCTGAAAATCAAGTTGAACCAGATGATGTAATTCAAGAAAGCAAAAGAACTAGGTATCAATCTTGTTATGTTGCTCTGTTATCTGAACTCATAAAATCTAAACCTACCAATGTTAAAGAAGCACTTTCACATCAATCTTGGAAGGAATCCATGATTGAGGAATATAATTCAATATTGAAAAATGATGTTTGGGATATTGTACCTAGACCTAAAAATAAATATGTTGTTTCTTCCAAATGGTTGTTCAAGATTAAACATGCTGCAAATGGCAATATTGAAAATACAAGGCAAGATTCATAGCTCGAGGTTTCTCACAAAAGGAAGGCATCGATTATGATGATACTTTTTCCCTTGTTGCATGATATACTTTATTTAGAACAATCCTAGCTATTGCTACATCTAAAGGATAGAAAGTACATCAAATGGATGTCAAAACAGTGTTTCTTAATAGAAAGATTGAAGAAGAAGTTTATGTTGAACAACTAGAAGGGTTCAGTATTTTTGATTTTCAAACTCATGTTTTTCAATTGAAGAAAGCACTTTATGGTCTTAAACAAGCTCCTAGAGCCTGGTATGAAAGAATAGATGATTATTTACTAAAATTAGGATTTGCCAAGAATGAAGCCAATCCTAATCTATACTTCAAAACTAAAGGTGATGATATGGTTTTTTTTGTATTATATGTTGATGATCTACTAATTATAGGTGATGAACACCTCATAGAAAAATGTAAAAAAGAGCTCTTTGCTGAATTTTAAATGAAGGATCTAGGGTTACTTCACTATTTTTTGGGATTAGAAATCTGGTAGCTAGACAATTTTATTATACTAAATCAAGGAAAATATACAGTTGACATATTAACCAAGTTTGGTATGATGGAATGCAAACCAGTTGCTACACCTATGGAGATAAACTAACACAAACTAAAAGATGATATGAATGAATCTAAAGATGTGAATCCTACTTATTGTAGATAGATTATTGGATCCTTAATGTACCTAGTTAATACTTTTCCTAACATTTGTTATGCAACTCATACCTTGAGTCAATTTATGTGCACACCTAAGAAGATACATTTGTAGGCAACTAAATACATAATGAGGTATCTAAAAGGTACTATTGGAATGGGAATCAAATATGAAAAAGTTAATCTTGAGCTAAGTAGATACTCAGATTTTGATTGGGCTAGAAGTTCTATTGAGTGCAAGAGTACTTCAGGATACTGTTTCAGTCTTGGATCCAGTATGATCTCTTGGACTAGTCGAAAACAAACTTCTGTGGCCTTGAGTTCTATTGAAGCTGAGTATATTTCATCTTCCCTATGTGCCAGAGAAGTAGTATGGCTCTAAAAGTTGCTTTTAGATCTCTTCAAAAGACCATTAAAGCCTACTGTGATTTATTGTGATAATCAAAGTTGCATCAAGCTTTCTTCTAACCCTGTGTTTCATAATCACTCTAAAAACATTGAAATTCCATTCCAATAGGTCAGAGATATGGTTAATCAAGGAGTTATTCAATTGGAATATATATGTACAAATGATCAAACAGTTGATATTCTTACCAAACATCTTGCTAAAGTGAAACTGAAATATTTCAAGGAAAGACTTGGTATGATTATTCGTAATGGAAATTTGTTGAAATAAAAGAATTGATTATTTTTTTCTACTATTTTATATGTAATGAAAGGTGATGATCTTTCATGGACATATTTAGTAATCCAGAATTATTTACAAGGTGATGATCTTGTAAATAGTAGAGATTATTTGGGCTTCTCTAGATATTGCTTAAGTGCAAGTAGAGGTTATGTGTGTTACCTCTAGACATTGCTTAAGTGCAAGTAGAGGTTGTGTGTTTTATCTCTAGACATTGCTTAAGTGTAGGTAGAGATCATTTACTATTCTTGCAGTATTGCTTATTAGATTACTCTAACTAATGTTTTCCTTCTCCCTAGCTAAAGAGGGAGTGTTGATGTTTAGTGTTAGAAGAAGTAAATTTGAATCTTCTATGATGTTATTATTTGTAATTACATTTTAGAGATATAAGAAATTTGTGTTCTTACTCTGATATATGTCTTACATTGCAGAGAAGTATCTATGCACCATTGTCTGATATACATAAATATATATATATATATATATATATATATATATATATATATATATATATATATATATATATATATATATATATATATATATATATATGTTCATACTGATGTATGCATACATGTAGGAATACATACATCCCTATTATGTATATAAAATTGTGATAGTATATATGCATTATAATCAACTAACTTAAGTGGTCAAGATTTATGTTACTCATGACAGACCTTGCTGTCGGGTTTCATATTAACCACGGTAGATATCACTGTCAGGCTTTATATTACCCATGACTAAAGATTAATGTTGGGCTTCTTGCTACCCTCAAAAAATGGTATTATTGGGGTGCTATAACTTGCATCATATATATTCCTTCTTGTGTCGAGTTTCCAACCCACGTCTTGGCACTATTAATAACATTGTGATTATGCCTTGTGTTTTTGGGAAAACTAAACATGGAATAGTTACGTTGAACATGCCTCCAAAGAGGCATCTCCCTATGTGTCCCTTGGGCCACATAGAGGCATGACTCTTCAAAGTCATGGCTATTCATTGAATATATATTTGAGATCATTCAACTGCAGTGAACGTATAACAAAAAGCATACAAGTACCTACAGAATCATATTAAAAATATAATATCATTGCTATTATCATTCTCAACATTTGTCTTACAGTGATCTAGTAAAAGAAATTAGTGCTGAGGAAGGAAGAATTCAAGAACCTGCTACAAATACAGAGAAGATAAGTAAATTTATTCTGCTTGTTTGATTTAGAATTTATAGACAAATATTTGTAATTATTTATCTATCAAAGATCCTTTACGTTTAACAATTTCAAAGGAAAAGAACTAGATCCTGTAATAGAATAGGCTACCCATAAATTATTATCTGATGATAGTTTTCTAAAGTCAAGGGCCTTTTACCAATTGTCCTAGAGAATAAATATTGAAAAATTTGAGGAAAGATGTTGTAAAAGGAAAGTTAAATAGCCAGACAAAGAAGATTCAGTCATACAAGATGAGATCAAGGAAGAAATGATGCAAGAATTTAGTAGTATGACTCTTAAAGAGGGAAGAAAAATGATCAGATTAGCTGGAGTTTTACTTCTTCCAAATTGGGACATTATTGATGCAATGCTATTTAGTATTGTTACAAAGAAGTTGACCATTGAGGAGAGAAAGAAAAGGGCACTCAGTGGTGCTAAATATAGTGAAGACCATGTTGACTTAGTTAGTTGGTCCTTAAAAAGAGGATCTAGAGCTAGTTATTCTCAAACTAATGATTTTGAATTAATGGGGAACTTGATTGTCAAAAGAGTAGAGGATACTCCAAATGAAGAGACAGGAGAATTAAATGTTGAAGCATCCACTCTTACCTTAGCCACTGCCAAGAAAGAGAAAAGGTTTACACAAGGGCTAAATGCGAAATATGAATTTATGGAAGCAACTACTTGAATTAAAAGCAACAATAAATTGATATACAACCTATCTAAGTTCTGATAAATCACATGAAATTTTCTCACTCAATACCAAAGTAACGAGTATATGAAGCAGAGCCAGTTTATTCTTTCTCCCTATCTAAGATTAGTTTATTCTTGTTCTTGCTTTTGCTTATTGGCCAAGGCAGTTTCTTTTCATTTAGTTTAAAAAACAATTCTTCTAAATTTAAAATAGCCAAAACGCTCCTAACTTGATGGCCCCACAAGTAAATTTAGCTTTTAGGAAAATTAGTTCCCCTATAAATACAATGAGCAAGGTTCACGCTCTTCAATTTATTTTTCTATTTGGATCTACTTGAAACAATCAAAATTCACTACACTACAATGGCTTACAAAGGAGAATCCTCAAAAGTGTAAGATCAATTCTCTGCATCTTTTTCATTTTCTGCCTTCGCTTGGTTGGTTATTTCCATGGATTGCTAAAAAATGGATTATTTTGTTGGTAAAAGGAAAGGAACTAAAAATGATTTCAGGACAACAATTTTAGAGAGCAAGAAACAGTGAATCATCTCATTATAGAAAAAGGCATTAATGATGATAACTCTATAGTTTGCCTACACCCAGAAACCATAGAAAAGTTACAATTATTTTTTATTAAGGAAAATAGGCTTTAAAAGGGCCCTAAAACTCGAACATAAAAAATTAGTCTACAACAGAGTGCAAAAGGTTACAAATTGAGCCCAAAAGCAAAAAGAAAGAACAACTCCCTAAAAAAAGATACAAACAAAATAAAGCTAGGTAGGGATGCCAAAAAAAAACTAGGGCAGCCCAAAAAAGGCTAGGGCACTCAAACGATGTATCTCAGCATTTCAACTACATTGATCTTTAGCTTTGATAGCTTGCCTGTTGCCTCCTTCATCTCAAAAAGCTTCTGATCTAGAGCTAGGGTATCCTTTTTCCTAGTGTTGGATCTAGTTTTCTTCCTTGTGCCTTCATCCAAAGCTCTATCCTTTAGGTTTTGGGTGTCAGGGTCTTGCTCCTTGTTGATACTCTGATTGTTTGCATGGTGGATGAACTTGATGTTATTATTGTCCTTGAGGATGCTAGAGCTCTACTCAACTATGGATTGCATTGTCTTATCTATCACATGAGTTATGTTGTTGACTTCCTCCACCCTTCTGTCCATGCTTTGTTCATCCACATTGACCCTATTCTTTAAGCTATAGGTCTCCCTTTCTAGAGTGCTCATTATGTGTTTGAGGTCAAGGATTTCATGGAACAGATACTTGGTGGTACAAAATTTGTCCACCATGCTATTCTTCATATTGTTAAGGACATCCATGTATAGGTTCTCCTTAGTAATTTCATTGAGGATAACTAGAGTAGGATCGATCAACTCCTCTAGTTGGATTATGCCCTCTTCATTTTCTTTGACCTAAATTTTGATTAGCTCTTGTTTAATGCCCATATTGGCCGAAGCAGAGTCAAAGTTCCTCCACACCACCTTTCTATCCTTCCCCATGACTAAACATCTATAGGTACTAGTGCCAAAGTCCTCATAGCCTTGTTCATGTCCCTCCCTATCAATGGGGTCCCCTTCCACCTTCTCACTCTCTTCCCCTTATTTGTCCTCATTGCCATCTGGGGTTTTCATTTTTTGATTCCTTGACATTGTGGCCTCCTTCTCTTTACTTGCAGACACTTTGATAGTGATGATCCTCTTACTCTTCTTTCATTCCTTACCATCCCCTTCCCTAATTTTCTTCTCTACCTTAGTGCTATCTTCACCTGTGTCGCTCCCTTCATCTCGTTCATTGTAACCCCTGTCTAAAGAAGTGTCAATGTCCTATGTGGGCTCGGGGTGCACATTTTTCTCCTTGCTATCAAATTTGAGGGTTTTCTTCCCTGAGCCACGCTGCAGGGCCTTAGAGTCCTCTGTATCTATGTGCATCTCAAGACTTTCCTCTGTACTTGAAGGTGAATAAGTCTCCTCAGACTCATCAGAATCCCATTTTATTTTCTTTTCATCTTTCTTATCTTTGATTTGTTTACTAATAGTCCTAGCTTTTAAGTATTCATAGATTAATAGTAGTAGCCCCTCATGAAGCATTGGATTTCTAGTTTTCTTTTCTTTATACTCATTAGTATTATTATTCATGGATAAGTAAAGGTAGAAGGGGATAGAGATTTTTACCCCATACCTAAAATGGTTGAGGAGCATAAAGTGGTAAGTGCATATGTGATCAAACCTAGTATCAAGAGTAATATATTTGATTATGGTATAGAGCACGAATCTCCATAGAGGCTTGATGGAGCTTAGGAGATAATGGGTACCTTTCTTCACCAGTGCATATTTCTCCTCTTGGTTCTTAGTAAACTCCACCACCACTTGCCTAGATACTTTATGATCTCTATAAAATTTCTTGCCAATAATAACGATGTCAGTAATATAGGAGATAATTTCTTCCATAATAGAGAACTCCACCCCATCGATTTTAACCATGCCTTCATTTTAGTTTCAAACCATAATTTTGGTTACAGAGGGTTTCCATTTGTGGAGGCATTCAATATAATTCGTTATTTCTCCTCTCCTTAGGATGGTCCACACCTTCGATCTTCTTCTCCACTTCTAGGCTTCACCCTCTAGTTCCCTCCTATGTCTTTCCCCAACCATGGTGTTCTACTCAATGCAGTCTCTAAATAGTATCAGAACCCTTCAAAACCTCCAAGCCTTTGGCTCTCCTCATTTTCTCACTTCTTTTTTCCTTGTGAACTCACTTGCCACAAGTGGTACTTGACATAGGTTGATGGATATTGTAGATATGGGAAGTATGAGAAATATCATACTTTCACCTCACAACTCTAAATATTCCCCATAGATTATTGATTATCATAATAAATCCATGCATGTTATTATTGACTGTAGCCCACAACTTACAAAATTTCATTATGGCATTTAATTATACCCAATCTACCTAGGATACGATCCCTTTCGATGACCTCATTAAACTCTGACAGGATATCATGTCCATTCATCCACTTAACTACCTCATTATACTTGACTTCCCAATTTGCCAACCTGTCCACCACATTGTTGCCTCACGGTACTCATGTGCCACATAGGTTTTTTTCAAAAGTTTGTAGGTTTTGGATGCATTCATCAATAATATTCATGGTAGTCCAAGTAGGCTTATTCCTCCCATTAAGGCAATCAATAATATTTTTAGAGTCTACTTCTAGCCAAAGGAATTTCACTCCAATTTCCTTTCCTAACTTAATTGTTTGGTGCACCACAATGGCCTCTGCATAATGATTAGTTTGAATCCCAAGGGGGCAAAAAAAGAAAAAATCCCTTTCCCATGCGCTTTTCTTATGATGCTACCAACCCTAGCCTTTCTTGAGTTTCCTTTTGCCACCCCATCAAAATTGGCCTTAAGCCAAGCCTCAAGTGGGAAAGACTAGCTACAACCCTCCCTTTTGTATTTGACCATTATTTTCAAAGGAGGGATGGGATCTTTAGTGTTGGTGTAATTTTCCATCAAAGCATTGAGACATTTGTGAAAAAACACTTTGGCATTAGACTCCTTATCCCTGAAGATTTGGTTGTTCCACTCTTTCTAGACCCCCCAACACACATGAGGTAAGGCCCATAACCATAAAGTATTGGATTTCTTATTAGCCATCCTAAATTTCTATTGAACAAAGAGCTCCAAAATATTGGATGGAAAAAACCACAATAGGTTGAAAAAAGATAGGAAAAGAGACCATATAGAATTAATAAAAGGATAGTGAATAAACACATGGTCAGCACTCTCATTATTATTTTTACATAAGATACATCTATTAGGCATCATGTTACCTCTTTTGGTGAGGTTATCCATGTGAGAATATGATTTTGGAGCAAGATCCAAAAGAAAATGTTGATCTTGGGTGTAAGGCCTAGATACCAAGCTTTGGCCCACACTAGGGACTGGCCTTGTAATTGCAGTGTCTCATAGCCAAAGGCCACAGTATAAAGACCATGCACAGTCTCCCCCAAAACAATGGCATCTTTGTTATGGGATAGAGGAATATGTCTAACCATATGCATCAATGGCTTCAGCTCCTTAGACACCTCTGCCATGTCAATCCACCCATTGTGAATTCTGTAGTCACTCACCCTACTCCCAAATCTTTCAATGCAAGCATTAGCCCATCTGTTGAAAGCCTCATTTTCCTAGAGAGGGCCTAAACTGAGCCAGTTATCAAGCCAAAAGTTAATATCTTCCCCTTACATGCCATTTTTGTTTCTCAAAGGCAAGATCCTTAGTTCTCATAAGACCATCCTAGATGGAAGATCCATTGGGGTCAAAACCCCTGTTAATGAACTATTTAATATTGAGATCATCATCATATTTGGATATCAAAATATCTCTCCATTCTCCTTTGTTGTTTAAAATTCTCCAAATCTATTTTTCTTGAAGAGCTAAGTTAAACCACTTTAGCTTACAAATGCCTAAACCCCCTTACTTCTTGGATTTACAAATGGAATCCCATGCCACCAACAAGTATTTCTTGCTCTCATTAGTGTCTGACCACATAAAGTTCCTTTGGATAGATTCAAGGTGGTTAGACACCTTAGAAGGAATGGAAAAAAGGCTAAGAGCATAAGTAGGTAAATTTTGTAAAGTAGATTTAATCAGAGTCACTTTATCCACCTGGCTCAAAGTAATACTTTTCCAACCAACAATCTTCTTGTTGAATCTATCCACCAAATTATCCAAAAGGTTTCTAGAGATTTAAGCCCCAAGGGAAGCCCTAAGTAAGTGGAAGGAAGAGATATAGCCTTTTACCCCAAAATATTTGCTATTTTATTCTCTCTTCTATCTAGGGTATTGAAGAAAAACACCGAGCTCTTGTCCCAGTTAATGAGCTGCCCAGAGGCCCTAGAGTAAGTGTTCAATTTTTTTTTAATAGATCTAGCTTCCACCACCGAGGACTCCCCCCCATAATAGTATCATCAAAAAATTACTGGTGTGTAAACATTGAAGGACCAGAAGATGGTTTCAAACCCACCAAAGCCCCTTTACCCCTATTAGAATTAATGAGTCTACCTAGGCCTTCAACCAAAGTGATGAAGATGATAGGGGATAAAGGATCTCCCTAATAAAGACCCCTAGAGGGTTTTAAAAAATTAGAGGGGGCCCCATTCACAAGGACCGCAAAGGTGGGAGTGGAAATCAGTTGGGATAGCAGCTTCCTCACTTTAGCATTGAAACCATAACCTTCAAGAATTATATCCAAAAACCCCCAGTCCACCCTATCATAAGCCTTGGAAAGATCCAACTTGAAAAGACATCCTTCCTACTTCTCCACCTCAAAAGAATGGATAACTTCATGGACTTCCATGATAGAATCCAAAATTTGTCTACCAGGAACATAAGCTCATCTATTGGGGTGAGATGACCTCTAGAAGAAAATTGATTAGTCTGTTAGCAAGAAAATTTTCAAAGATCTTATAAAAAGAGTTACAAAGACTGATAGACTTGAAAGAACCAAAGGATTCTACCTCGATAAGTTTAGGAATCAAAACCAAAAAAGTAGCATTAACTTCTTTCAGTAGGTCTTTAGCACCAAAGAATTCCTGGACAGTTTTAACAATATCAACATAAATAATATCCAATACAACTGAAAGAAGAAAGTGGGGAAACCATCAGGGTGAGGGGCCTTCTTGGCTGAAAGATCAAAAATTGCCTTTCTAATTTCATCATACTTAGGTATAGCCAGTAAGGTCCAGTTATGAGCATTACCTCATTCTGGTCCTCAACATCCAAGTTGAGATCTTTCCTAAGAATTGAAGAGAAATAACTTATAGCCTCCTCTGCTATTTCATTAACTTCTTTTAAAGTATCATTACCCTTTTTGATCTCACTAATTCTTTTGGCTTCCCAATGTTTCATAGTGGATAGGTGGAAAAATCTAGAATTTTCATTCGCTTCCTTGAGCCAAATCAACCTCGACCTCTACCTCCAAAACATTTCCTCTTTGCCAACAATATTGTGAAGCTCAGCTAGGATTTCCTTCTTAGAGTTAAGAAAGTTATCATCATAACCCCAAGTTTGGATATTATTCTGCACCTTAGCCGAGTTCCCCATAATCCTCTCCTTATCCTAAAAAATATATCAAAGTCTGGTTTGTTCTATTTGTGAATCTCTGATTTAATGAACCTAAGTTTCTTAGCAACCTTATACATGGTAGTCCCATCCACCTCAATATCCTACCACTCTTTGATTTTGTTATGCAACCTAGGGTGAGTCTGTTAGAGGAATTATTTTTTATGCTTATTAATTAGATCATCTTGATTTAGTTAATTAAGTTTTTTATTACTCTAGTTACTTAAGCTTACTCTTAGGTGCATATAATTAATATTTTATATTAATTATAATGCACAAAGCTAGTATTCTTTCCCTTTAGGGTTTTGTTCACCTTTAACATTGAACTTTTTTACTTTTTGTTTTCATAACTTGGAATACAATTTTTCTCTCACACTTTTGAGACTTTCCAAGCTTTGCTTTTTCCTTTTTTGGTTTATCTTTATTATAGGTTATTTGCATGTAGGTATTCTTGGTGATCTATGAAGTTGGTTTTCATAACTTCTACATGGTAGCAGATCTTCCCTATTGCTTCCTAGTCTGAAGATTCTTGAAGCCACGATTTGGAGATAGAAACCCCCACTTTTTTGAGGTTTTTTTCTTCAATAGGGAGAAGGGCAATTTTTTGGGGAACTTTGGGCCTAAAAAAACATTTCCATCGCACTCAAAAGGCCCGATATAGTCAAAAATCATATAAAACTTTTGATTTTTGGTCACTGTAGCTTTTGGGAAATTTTTTTGGCCCCCGAAAGCCTGTACAGACATGTTTTTCAAAAAAAATAAAAAATAGATTTTTGGTAGCATCGTCATCGCGCTACCATTGTACCACCATGGAGCCACCACTGCACCACAAGTGCGTAGCTCAAGTGTCACCGCAGTTGGCTGTGCCACCGCAGTGATGCTCGAGCTCAGCCACTACCAATGGGCCACCAACCCTCCACCACCACCAGCAAAGCACAAGTAGCACCATCAGGTTCTCCTCCAGAGAACCACCACCAACAACAACACCGTCACCTGTCATTGCTCCAATGCCCTACATCACTCTGCGACATCATGACATCATTTTCGGTGCCACATCAGTTTTTACCAGCTACAACGTTAGCTTATTTTGGCATGACATCATCATCCAATAGGCTAAGATCATCACCCCTGCACAACCTATTGCCATCACTTTTTGGCATGCTGACATCATTTTCTAGTTGCTAACATTAGCAAACTAGTGGCTGAATTTTTTTTTTCCAATGACATCTAGTTGATGATAGTACAACCATCAAATTTTTGCAGTGACTATATTTTTCCAATGAGCTAGTCTTTTGGAGCAACAGTTGGTTTTTTGGCCATAACTTGAGCATATAGAGGTCTTTTTCTAATCTGAAAGAAGCATTGAAAGGTTGACTCAAAGATGGAGACAATAGTACTAGTTTTGTTTTATTTTAAGTTTGTTTAAGTCCTAATTTTGGCATTAAATTAGAGGCTTTTGTTTCCTTTTTCTCTGCATCTAAAATCCAGGTTCTTTTTCTCAATTTTTATGCTTTCTATAGTTGTTTTCTTTGTTATTTGAGAGTTATCATTATCTATTGTGGGGGGCATTTTCTTTTCTATAATTTAATTTAGAATAAGACCCTTCTACTTCCATCTTCTTCTCTCAATGTCAGATTCATTTGTGACCTAGCTCATGCCACACAACTATCACACCTAGAAAGCACAAATGACTAGGCTTCTCATGTCACAAGGTCTATGGTCATGTCTAGATGAGAACCAACCTATTCTATAGTGCCCTTTTGAGGTTCTTTAGCACAGAAACAAAATGGATAAGGCCATGGGATTGATTGCACTAAACATCTCAGATAGTCTACTATTTCACTTGGATAGTTTGACCACTCCTCAAGCTATTTGGACCAAATTCTACAACTCGTTTGGCACAGTGAATGAGTTCTAGGCATTACAGCTTGATGCAAATTTGACTTCTTTGTTACTGGCTAGCTTCCCCACCATTGAAGACTTCTTGATGAAATTCAAATCTCTAATAGGAAAAGATCCAATAGGTGGATGCCTTTGGCTCTTCCAGCAAAGCATTGGTTACTCAAACTTCTCAGGGGAAACCAAAATAGAAATCCAAATTGAAGAAAGATACACCAAAAATTGATGCCAAACCTCCAACTAACCCTTCAAAGGGTAAATTTGCTTCAAAGTCTATTGAGTCTACCTCTACGACTAAGAAGAAATCAGCTAAGACCTGCAATTTTTGTGGAAAGGATGGACATCCCATTTCTAGGTGTTGGAAACATTTGGAGGCTTTAGAGGAAGCCATGTAGGAGCATCACATTTCAGCTCCTAAGTCTACATCCCCCTTGCAGGGAAAGTTCACACTCTTAATGCATGAGCTATGACATTTGGGCCTACTTGGATTCTTGATTCTTGTGCCTCTCACCATATGACAAACACTCAACAGTTGGTCATCTCACTTGCTCCTTGTGCTACTTCGCAAATTGCTATTGGAAACTCATTGCATCTTTCAGTTGTGGGTTCTGGTTCTATTGCATTAGCTAGGGGTTATCTTCAGGATGTTCTTTTTATCCCTAACATATTGATGAACCTATTATCCATTTATCAGATTTGCCACTTTGGCTCTAGTAAGAAAGTTGAGTTCTCACCACATGATGTGGTTATTTGGGACTTACTTGATTCTAAGATGATTGTGACTACTGGGAGTGTTGACTCTGCATCTCTATAGCTTTGATGAATTTTATTCCTCTCATGATACAAGTTCTTGTCTTGTAGCACATGCAAATTTAGTAAGCAGACTTTGGCATGAGCATTTCAGCCATGTCAATTATAGATATCTTTAGCAAATGAGTAGATAGGCACTTGTTCTTGGGCTTCCCCAAATTTCCTACATAGATGGTGTTTGTCAGTGTTGTGTGCTTGACAAACAACATAGGGATCATTTTCACATGGATGAGGCACTCATACTTTGGCACCATTGGAGTTGATTCATAGTGACCTCATGTTATTTTCCACTCCTTTTTTAGGTGCCAAATATATGCTTACTTTCATTGATGAATTCTCTAGATGTACATGGGTGTACTTTTTGAAGTACAAGTCTGATGTCTTTGATTCATTTTGAGTCTTTAAGAAAATTTTTGAGAAGCACTTTGGTCTTTCTATTTGGTGGATACACACAGATAATGGGGGGGGAGTATGTGAACCAAGCTTTCAGGGATTTTTTCTCTAAACATAGTCTTCAACATCAATTTTCAGTGCTCTACACCCCTCAACAAAATGTTGTGGCTAGGAGAATGAACAAAACCCTTCAAGGGATGGCTAATTGTATGATTGAGTCCAGGTCCATGGATTTGTGTTTTTGGGTAGAGGTAGTCAATTGTGCCAACTATATTTAGAATCGAATGCCTCACATGGTAGTTTGAAATATGACTCCTGAGGAGGCTTGGTCTTATGTCAAGCCTAATGTATCTTCATTCTAAGTTTTAGGTACTGAAGCACGGGTGTTTATACTAGATGCACAGAGGAGAGCAATTGAGTGGAAGAGCCGACACCTCATTCTTGTTGGCTACTACGAGGATGTTAAGGCCTACAAGTTGTTTGATCTTGATTCCAGATAAGTCCTATTTCAACGGGATGTCCAGTTTGACGAGTGTCTTCCTGTAGTAGATACCATGTCTCCAAAGTCTACTTCACTTACCACTACTCCCTCATCCTTTCTAGTCTCTTTTTTGGATGATGAGGATGATGATTATGGTGATCCCCACTCACCTTCACCATAGGATCCTCCCTAGATCTTAAATGGGATCGAGCTATAGTTGAGGCTGTAGGATCTCTAACTGGTGACCCTACCACTTCCCATCGCACTTGTTCTCGTATTGTGGGTTCTAGTCTTCTCAATCATGCTATTTGTGATGATCCTCAAAAATTTGCAGCAGTGACAAGACATTCTGAGTGGGATAGTGCAATGGAGGGGGAGTATTCTTCTTTGATGAAGAATCATACTTGGGATCTTTGTTCTCTTCATAAGGGAAGAAAGTTAGTGTGATGCAAATGGTTGTATCATACTAAGTTTTCTACTAATGGTTCCATTGGTAAGCATAAGGCCCGTCTTATTGCGAAGGGGTTTTCATAGGTTGAGGGTATTGATTACACTAAGACATTTTCCCCTATCACCAAGATGAACTCTATTCGCCTTGTATTATCCCTCCTAGCTTCTCAAGGATGGCTCATTTTTCAGATGGATGTGAAGAGTGCATTCTTGCATGGTGATCTTATTGAGGATATTTACATGGAGCAAACTTAGAGATTTGTGCAGGATTCCTCCTTGGTTTATAGACTTTGATGCTCATTGTATGGTCTCAAATAGGCCCCTTGGGCTTGGTATGAGAAGATGGACTCTTTTTTGCTTTCTACAAGCTTCACACATTGACATTCTGATCCTATGGTCTACATTCAACATCTTGAAGCTAAGGTTTTGATCTGTGTGTTATATATTGATGATCTTCTTCTCATAGGTAGCTTGTCCTCTATGATTATGGATGTCTAGAGAGAATTGAGGGACCAGTTTGAGATGACTAATCTTGGTCTACTACACTATTTTCTTGGTCTCCAAATTATTCAACCCTCTACTGGTATTTTTGTTTATTAGTAGAAGTATGCTCTTGACATGCTTCACTGCTTTGACATGCTTTATTGCAAGCCTATTCCAACACCTTTGCAGTCGGGTGTTACCTTTTCTACCTCCTACCTTTCACCTTTAGTGGATCCTACATTGTACCAGTAGTTGGTTGGTAGCTTGTTGTACCTGACACACACTCATCCTGATCCCTCCTTTGTAGTGGGTCTTGTCTCTTAGTTTTTACATGAGCCTCATGAGAGTCATTGCCAAGTTGCCAAGCATATTTTGAGATACATTCAGGGCACATTGGTGTATGGCATTCATTACACATCAGGGACTCTTCACATTGTTGCCTACACTAACTCAGATTGGGCTAGTGATGTTGATGATTGAAAGCCTACTTCTGGCTTTGTTTTTTGTCTTGGCTCTGGTCCTATCACATGGTCGTGCAAGAAGTAGCATGCTCACACACTTTCATCTACAGAGGTTGAGTATTTGTAATGCCTCACCCGAAGATCCTTGGAATAAGGATTCAATATAAGCCAAGATATTTTTTTTTACAAGTATGAACGCACATGACAACATCATACAGGGATCACAAATATCGCAATGGAAGACTTCACCACAATCTTGACAACCAATGGATCTTCGAATGCCACTACCAAACTAACACATGCAAACAAACACCAACAACGACCATGTACAAGATGAGGGCTTGAAGAAATGGCCACACATCAACAAAACACCAAGCTGGGGTAGAATGTAGAATCCTGAAATTTGGCTAAGTTTGGATTTTTGAAGCCCTAAAATTTCCTAGAATCTTTATCTTATCTCCGAGAGGTCTGAAACCTATCTCAAAAGATTTGTCACATATATGAAAATATCTCTTAACTATATGTTGATGTATACGTCAACTTATACTTAAACAATATATTTTAAACCCCAAGAGATAGACTACAAAAACACACACAAAAAAAAAAAAACAGAAACACCAAAGGGTTGAAGAACACCGAAGAGGGTATCCAAATCAACTCTCAAAAAGATCATACCAGACCAAAAAGTGCTTGCTCACACAGGTTTTTACAAAAACCAAGCGATACATTAATACAGCATAGAAAAGTATTGCACAACATTTCTAAAGAAGGAGGGTGACACTTTTAGGGACTAGATGATACTTCTCCCAAAGGCGTGTGACACTTTAATAATGTTGTATGACATTTCTCACAAGGAGGTGCGATACTTTCCAGTATTGCGAGATATTTCTCCAATGGGAGTGTGATAGAATCAGGGGATGCACGACAAAGTTTCAATGGGCATGTGATACATTTTTGTATCGCACCATGCTGATAAAATGTCACCCATAGAAACACAAAAACACTTAAGAAACACACAAAAGGGAAAAAATGGAGAAAAACTAAGTTCAGAACCTCCACACCAGGGAGTATCAGATCCACATAGATCAAGGAGCGAACACTCAAGAGCATAATCTACAATATGCCAAGGAACAAGAAAGAGGAACATCTATCCATCTAAACCATAGAAATAATAGAACGTACTGAAAGAAACATCATAGTGAATCATGAGCATCACAATGTATAAAAATAACATCCCAATAACTAAACAACCAAACTAAGTATGCAGTTCCTCCCAACCGTCAATAGCATCATAAGACCATCATGGGCCCTAGCCATCCCCCACACATAACATCCCAAGCCACCGATCAAATTGTCGATACTGCCATAATAGGGACATCACTACTAAACATGCTAATAACCAAAACCATGAGGAAATCTAACATGCTAGTAGTACAACAAAAGATAAACCTACAAGTAGATAACATCACCTATCACATGCTAATCATCATAATAAGGAAATCTAACATGCTAACCAATAAGCAATATATAATCCAATAAAACAATTCACATCATCTAGTCATATGCTAAACATCATAATATGGGAATGCATCAAATAAACTAACATCAGCTAAACATGATATCCAAGCATTCCAATGAAAGCATAAATCACAAGAAAGCATACTCCAAAGCCCGAAGCATCAAGTGAAAACATCCAGCAACGGTCGCACTAGGATAAGAGACTATCTCTATACACTGGTCCCTAGTAGTGGTGAAGGTAACTATGCCTCCCAACTATGTGGCACCCATAGGTCCACACCTATTATGCTAATGGAGATAATGACCCAACCAAAAACACACATAAAACACACCATCCATGGCTAACACTCACACTAGATAGTATGATGGATGCAACCAAGAACCTAAGACAGTGCAAGTGGTACAGGTCTTGGTCAGACACTCAATAGGATACTAAGTAGGGGTTGACATCATCGAGAGTCACTTGGCATCGAAAATCCCAAGCTCGAATCGTGTGTCCTCAAACTTAAACAGGTGCTCACACATTGTGTCCTCGAACTTAATCAGGTGCTCACACATTTTATTATCTTAAGTTTTATTACCATTCACACATTTTATTTAGTTATCACTTGTATAAAGCTTCCTCTACCAACCCATAATGCCATGATTGTTAGGCTGCGAGATAGAAGCCTCCTCCATATGCTACCTTACCCTATGCATGCTCATCCTACGACAAGTGCCCGTGGGCATGCATACTCCCATCCCAACCCAAGTGATCATAACTTTTGAAAGTACTGTGGAAGATTGGGCCTCACAACTCACCTGACAAATGTACATGCATGTACTCATGTGTGGCGCACCACCATTACGAAGATCAAAAAACAAGGACAGGATGAGAGCATAATGCAAAAGATAACACCCAACTGAAAGCAACACAGGAAGGATAGATTCTACATGAATCCCAGAGCCAATAAAACCATACATCACGAAATCACTCAACTACCCTCAATCTAGGAGTGTAGATTCTATAGAAATCCCAATGATGCAGCAAGACCAAACATCATGAACTCACTCAATCGACCTCAATCCGAAAGCATAGATTCTACACAAATCTTAGTGTCCATGAAACAATAAAAAAGGTTCAAAAGAAATGATAAAACTAGGTATAAAATCACTCAACCAACCATAGTGTCAGGAGTACAGATGCGGCACGCATCTTAATGGAACATAAAAGTGCAATAGTGGTATGACTAATATCCAAATGGATCATCAAGGTCCATGACCCACATTATGCCAAGAAAACCTAAGAAAAAAAGGTGGCATGCAAAACAAGGTAAAAACTCCAAAATTTTAAAAAAATTCAAAATTAAAACCCATTTGGCCTTTGGGCACAAAACTCTAAAAATCCAAAAATAATCAAGTTTGGACACCGTATGCAAAAATGGCTAGCATAACAGCGTAAAACCCCAAACCCTCATCTTGAAAAATAGGGAAATGTTTGTAATCGCCCAATTGGGTAGAACTAGCATACAAAAATGGAGAGGAACACTAGTTCGTAGCCTCCAAACAAACGGCTACCAAAAAAAAAAGTAGAAATAATAAAGCAGGAAAGCCTTACCTCTCAGCCAAAAGGTAAAAATGGGAATCTGAACCATAAAATAAATAGCCCACAAAAGTAGCTGAAAATTACGGCAATCCAAGATTTCCCTAAGTTGGATCCAACGAGCCCAACCTCGTGACAATCCCACGCACGTAGCTCCCACAATGAACAAAACAGTAAATCCTCATGAAAAGGATTTTGGGTTTTACACTCAAAATTTCTAATTCAAAAGTGAGAAGTGAGGAATTAAATTCCTTTTTGGATATTTATTCACTTTTCGAGTGAATAATTGATTAGGGCAAATAACTAGTCAACCTATTTAAACCCTGAATCAACCCAAATGAAAAAAGGCTATTCCTAGAAATAGGAATTCATCTATGGCAAAGCTGCCACAAATTAAAATAAAACAATTAAAAAGCTTGAAAACCCAAAAACACAAAAAAATTCTTAATAAATTTTGCGACAATGTGAACCTCTAAATGCACAGACACACTTACTGGTCTAATCACACAATGCAAATGAGTTCGGATTTAATAATCACTAAAAGGTTTAATAAGAATAATTAAAATAAGGATACATCAACCATACAAGGACGACATTGGTAAAATATGAATAGCTAAATCACTAACTCCATGTCCCACTGCCAAGGATATAAATCCTTCACACTAAACAACATGATCAAGTGCAATTGCATATAATAACATAGTCGAAGCAATAAATGCATTAAATCAGCTAATTTAACCATTTATTTAATTATGTTAAAATAATCTATTTACATCACTCACATTCGCATAAAGCATAACAACATAGGAATGAAGTAAATAACTGTGAGGCCCCGCCTCGACCCATCCTAGCCTCGATGATACTATATATTATTTTTTTTTATGGCTCGATATGTCAGAGCATTATTTGTGGCACTGAACATTATTTTGCTAATTATGATGTATGATGCTTTATTTCAGATATTTGATTTCTGTAGTTTAATGTTTGATAACGTATATGCTGATAAAATGAATGAATGCAAACTAACACTTTGAATCTCCAATTTTAATGAGTAGAATGAGATGAATGAATAGATTATGGAAGAATGGATGTTTTAAATTTCATGAAATTGTTGATGCGTATTTATATATATATATATATATATATATATATATATATATATATATATATATATATATACATGTGCTTCTCGAATTACTGACGTGTGCAATGAGTGTGCAGGAAATTTAGCCGAGAAATCCAATGGGAAGACAAAAGCTGAACCCCATGTTTATTTTGTGCTATATTCTTTTTTACCTAGTCCATCTTTAAGGTGTATTTCTTTTGGTAGTTTGTTTCCCCTAGTTTTATTGTCCTTATTAAATCCTTAAGTCTTAAAACTTCAAAATTAATTACCCTAAGGGTAAGGGTTTGGGTTGGGAGTGTTTTCCACTCCCCAAGTCTCCTTGGTTGACCTTTATGGTCACTCAAACACTCCATCTTTGCTTGAATTCGAAATTGGTTGTCACTTCATAGGTTGGTGACCTTGACTCCACCAAGGGGTTACCCTAAGCCTAGTTAAGTAGATTCTTATTTAGAGGCACTTGGGAAGTAGTGAAGGGGGTTACCCAATCTCTAGTTTTTAGAGCGCAAGCTTGAAGATTGAAGGAAGGAGAAAGGAAAGAAGCTCTTCTCAAAAACTTCCATTGTTGCCATAACACTTGTGGAGGTAGGAATTTCTCTCTCATGGGCTTAGCTTTCCTTTTTGTTGATCATGTGTGAATCTTGTTATAGTATTGTGAAGGTTCTTGTCCTTTTATGTTGTGTGTATTGGGAGGATATTGGAGGGAATTTTACCTTGTTTTGGATTTCATTTCTTGCTTTGTTGAGACCTTGTTCTTTGAGTTTTCATGGGGATTGTGATGGCATCACTCACCCTTGGATAGGGAAGAAGTGGCCATGTATGGGGGTAGGGCTTTAGTTGGACCTCATTGGTGAGAGTCTCCTTTCATGGTGAGAGGAAGGAAAAAAGGGTAGGGTGTATGGGCCCCTACTTGTCATCACCTTCCTTATTGATGTTGTGAAATCATGTGTATGAAGAGAAAATGAGTATCCTTGTGATTGGAGCCCCGAAAGGGCCTTATATAGAATGGAAATTCTTAAAATTCAAGCCCCGAAAGGGCCATGTAATGGAATGGTGTTTGACTTCTCCCATTGGGAAAATCCACCTCCCCCCTTGTTTTGATTCCATGTATAGATCTATTGTGCAAACCGGGTTTGGAGTGTATGTTTGATTTGATGTTGTTGTGATTATCCACCTTGTTTTAGTTTTGTCTTCCCCATTATCCTTTATTGTGATTTTGAAGTTATTTGGAAGATAGCACATGTTGGAAGTTTGTAGAGATTTATGTGAGTTGTAAAATGATGTAAAATGGATTGGAAACTTGGAAGTATTGGGCAATGACCTCGGGTTTTCTTACTGGTTCTTTCCCGAGTGGAGCCTTTGAACCAGGATGAATAATACAAAAAAAAAGAGATTATGAGAATTTCCTTGCATTGCTCCCATGTTCTTTGGAAAATTTGCGTAATGTATGTTAAATGGTATTCTCATTTTGTGAAACTTGTTATAGCCAATTCAACCACCTTTTTGTTCATGCATATTATTGTGATGGATGTATAACAAAAAAAAAAAATGGATATGTAAGGGAGAATTGTTGGTTGTGTGAAACTATATTAATTACTCTCAAACCTTGGGATGTATTGAAGAAAGAAAGGAAAGAGGTATTGAGTTATCTTATATCTTGTATGATGGATTGAGAATGTTGAATGTTAATCTTGTATATGAAGGAATTATGTTAGGAAAGGCTGAGTTCAAATAGACATTAGAATGGTATGGAGAAAATATATGCATATGAAATTATAGAGAATTTAAACATCCATTGTGATCTTTCTATTTTCCATTCCCATAGAGTAATTAGTTGCATTATGTATAAAATTGGATTCATATGCAGTTGTTGCATTTGTATGTGAAAGAAAATAGAATTGTATTGATCCAACAACAAAGGAAGAGGAACTAAAGTTAGTTTTAAAAAAAAATGTTATAAGCATATCATTTGATTAATGTATGGTTGTGTTCATGATGTAATATGCAATGTATAGATTCACCAATCTATTGACACCCATGTCTCAAGATCAATGGAGAAATTTGATAAAGACTTAATCTCCAAAAAAAAAATAGAGGCCTGTAGGTGCTCAAACTTGCTGGAAAATGTATGGGCAAAAAAAAAAAAGGGGAGACCCCTCTATTACAGTCAATAAATTATAGTAAATCACCCTCCTATTATAAGGCTTCAAAGGGTGGGCGACCTACCTTATTTAATACAACCCATCAAAAAAAAAAATTTTAAAAAAAAAAAAACAAAAAAAAAATTCGAATTTCGGGCAGAGCCTGCGGCTCGTACCCGGCGGCCAGTCCCCGTACGCGTGGAAGACCCCACGCATACCCATGCGTGAGGACCACACATTTAAATGCGTGGGATCCCCACGCATGTGTATGCGTGAGGCCCACGCATATATTGCGTGGGATCCCCCACGCATATATATGCGTGGGGCGGCGTTTTAAAAATTTTTTTATTATTTTTTTAAAAATTTTTTTTTATAGTTTAGTTAAAATTAAATTTTCATTTATATAGTTTAGTTTAAATTAAATTTTCGTTTATATAGATTAGTTAAAAATAGTTGTTAGTAGTTTTTATTTTTATTTTATTTAATTATTAGTTTAAATTATAATGTGTATTAATGAAGTTCATTAACAACTTATAAATTTAATAATTTTAGCTTAGCGAATTTAATAATGAATGAATATTATTAATTAAAGAATCGTTCTAAAATAGTTTTATCTGTTTATTTATTAATTGTTAATTTGTAACGTTAATTATTAAATTCTGTGAATGCAATATAGTTATTATTTAATGTAGTTAAGGATAACTTAATTAAGTTTAATTAGTCGATTAGCAGTTCTTAATGGGAAGTTTTATTTTCGGGATTAGTAAAATGTGGTTTAAATTTATAAGTCTTAAACAGTAGAATTTTATAGTTTAAAATTGATCTATGTCTATTGGAGGGTCATGCAATCCAGATTAACTCATAAAATGAATGATAATTTTAGTTTTACTCCTTGTCGAAGTTGACGACAAATTCATATGTAAAATTGAAATAAAATTGTATTTAAGAAATTTACTAATGTTCTTAGAGTGTAAATCTTTTAAAGGGATTTATTAAATCTATCAATTAATTGGGTCTTCTAATTAAATAAGAGGGGTTGTTAACTGAATCAATTGATTGTTAAGAGTTCGTGTAACCGCCTTCTTGGCGTCCTTGTTTCATGTGAACTTACTGTATCAACTTAGTGCACTTAAGTTTAAATAAATACATTTAAATAAAAAAAAATTAAAAAAAAAAAAAAAAATTGGTGTGTTTTTTTGGCCATAATTTTTTGGGCATGACAATAACCATAGCATTAAATCCATCACCTAACATAATCAGAGGTATATCCAAATACCAGATAACCAGATATCATCATAACACACACTGTCATCTCAAAATGGCATTGTCATGCAATATGATCAACTGAATAGCATAGTAGTCTAAAATCTATGATACTGAAATCAAGGTATAACATCTAACCCTCAGGTCCTCTCAAATATAAAACATCACATAAGTAACAGATATCTCTCAGATCAAAATATAACAAGGTAAATGTCTGCAACCCATAACCAAATAATCCAACATAAACAATCCATTTCCAATTACTTAAGAATTTAGTAATGATTGTTTAAGAAACATTAAAAGGGCACTTAAAACACATAAGCGAACACAGTGATAAACATGACTATCCACTGCTATAGGAACCTAGTCTAGTGTAGCATGGTAATAGTACATAGTACAATCTCTGCACACATCTCAAGGTAATCATAGAAAAACCTCATGATACCACATCAATCCTGGTAAGCACTAGCACAAACCTTAGTGAACCATAAATCATATTATAATCTCCTAAATTAGTCAAAGCATAATCGAAGCAATTGATGCAGAAACATAAATCCAAACACCTCAACGGTGTAGACCACTCATGGTCACAATCATGCTCCATCACAACAAAAGATCAACAAGGTTGCATCCATCAGGATGACTAACAAAAGTCAAATGGGAGAGGCACTACAATATCGAGCAACAATGCTTGCTAGTTAAGAGATTTTATGGCTTTAGCAGCTGATGATTAAGTTTGGTTTTCCTCTTAATCATCCCATTATTTTGTGGTGCAATAATAAAAGTTCTATTCATATTTCCCGCAACCTGGTGGAGCATCAATGCACTAAACACATTGAGTTTCATATGCATTTCATTCATCATTTGATCTAGGATGGTTTTCTCTCTTTGGAGGACATTTCCACTGATGCATAGGTTATCAACATCTTCACCAAGTCATTTGCATCACCTCACTATCTTTAGTTGCAGTCTATGCTTGGGGTTTCAGAAGTTGTCCTTGGGGGGTCTTCTTGAGGCCTTCCTTCCTTTATGTTTTTTTAGCATGTTTATTCTATCTCTTTTTGGAGAGGGGTTTTTCCCACTGGGTTTTCTCCTTTGTCTGCAGTTTACAGAGATTTCCTTGTTTTGGGTACCTGATCATGCCTTATTATCGGGACCCATTTTCCTGCTTTCATAACTTTGCTACATTAGCTTCCTCTTAAGCTTCTCTTGAGGGGGGGTGTTAGAGTAATTATGTTTTATGCTTATTAATTAGATCATATTGATTTAGTTAATTAAGTTGTTTATTACTCTAGTTACTTAAGCTTACTCTTAGGTGCATATAATTAATATTTTATATTAATTATAATGCACAAACTTAGTTTTCTTTCCCTTTAGGGTTTTGTTCACCTTTAAGGTTGAACTTTTGTACCTTTTTTTTTCATAACTTGAAATACAATTTTTCTCTCAAACCATTGAGATTTTCCAAGCTCTACTTTTTCCTTTTCTGGTTTCTCTTCAGTACAGGTTATTTACATGTAGGTGTTCTTGGTGATCTATGAAGTTGGTTTTCACAACTTCTATAGATTCAACCACATTTTTTCAAATCTAAAATGGAAGGCCTTCTTTCTATTGGTTTTTTCCAGAGTAATAGCAATAGGAGAATGTTCTAAACCAAGTCTCACAAGAGCAGAAAGCTTACATTGGAAGTTGCCTAGCCAATCCAAAGAGATAAGAGCTCTATCAAACCTTACCTGAATGCAATCTTTGTCAATTCTCCTGTTTGACCAGGTGAACTTGCAATCCCCAAGGTCCACATCCAAAAGAGCCAAATCCCTAATCAAATCAGCCAAGTGTTGTCTACTTTCAACATTATGCAGAAGCCCTCCTAACTTATCAAAAGCTAAGAGGGGAGTGTTAAAATCTTCCATAATAATGCTTTTGGTATAGCCTAAATTACTAACGAAATCTAGAATTTTGATCCAAAGAATCCTTTTGCTATTCTTGGTAATAGGAGCATTGAGATTCAACAAAAAGCACCTCATCTAATCTTTAGGATTAAAAAGGTTCATGAGAAAAATATTACCTTCATTAAATAAGATACTAGCCTCCAAGGAGTCCTTCCATATGGTATGTTGCCCCTCCCTAAAGCACCCTCCGAGTCTATAACCAAATTTTTCATGCCTTTCCCAAAGGAAATCTTCTTAGTATTTTCCTTCATTTTGGTTTCCTAGATTAAAAAAACATTTGGTTTATGATCCCTTACCATCTTCCTAACTATTTCCTATTTGTGGGTTCCATTGAGCCCATAAATGTTCCAAGAAATGATCTTCATGCTTTGATTAAAGTGCATGATTCCTAGATGGTTCTTTGCATCCCATCCATCAAATTCCTTCTTGTTTCTTCCTTTTTTATTTGGTTCTTGCTTTTTCTTCCTAGGGTGTTGGATTTGTTTCCAAGATCATCTTTCATCCTACTCCTAGTGGTAGTTGGAGAAACTGGGGAAGGATACATGTTTTTCTTCTTTTTCTTCTTGACAAAAATCCAAGGGGCCTCATTTACCTCCTTATAGCTATCAAAGAGAGCCTCTAACTAGGAGAGGTACCCAGGGGAAGTAGCCAAAAATATTTCAAGGATTATGTTCACAGTTTTAGGGGATACCCCTTTATTAGGGCTAGTGTTTGATTCCTGAGAGAGAGGGTGATCTTGCAGCTCTCCAATAGGCCCTACCTGAGAATCTAACACAATAGAGATATCCATCTCCTTCTCTTTGGTATCCAAAGCAGAGCACTTCCCACCCACCTTAGGAGAGGGAATCCCACCCTTCTCAACCACAGGGTTAATTGATTCAAGAACAACAGTCAAGTCATTGTCGTTCATAGAGTGATCCAACTTCTTAGGTTCTTTGACATCTATCAAACTGATCCTATCCTTTAGTAAATCCCTCTTATCATCACCTTCTTCTACCCTTGGGTTCTTTCCTTTTGAGGCTTTTCCCTTCCACACTTTTCTAGGTGCACCAACTTTGTTCTTACCTAGTTTTTTCTGGGCTTTACCAGCCTCAACCTTCTCTTTAAAGATTGGGCAATTATTCACTTTATGTCCTACCTTTTTGTAATAGAAATAGGAAAAAGGAACATTTTCATAGTCAATCTATTGAACCCTTCTTCCCAACTAAGACTTAAATTCAATCACTTGGGGCATATCCTAACCCTCAGCCACCCCAACATATATTCTAGCATACGTAAGTATTTTCTCGGCTACAATAATGGGATTAATTGAAAGAAGTTCTCCAAAAGGTGTGGCTATGCCATCAAAAACATCCTCATGCCAATATTCTAAGGGAAGCTCCAGCAACCTTATACAAACTGGGGCCTGGGTCACGAAGTCATTGTTTAGGTCAAGGTTGGAAGTCCACTTTTGAAGGACTAGAGTAGACTTACCCATCAACCAATCTTCCACACACAAAATTCTAGAGTATTCCTCTATGCAAGAGAACTCAAAAGACATAAAACCTTTAGCCATGGCTGTTACTTCAACCTACCCTTTCAACTCCCATTTGTTCCTTGCAAATATCTTAACTAGATCAATGTTTGGTTTAGGTCCAATAAATTCATCCACTAGGGTAGTTTCCATGCTGTTGTGGTTGATAATTTTGGTGGGTACTTCTAGAGAAAAGATCCCTTTTTCCTTATTGGATTTATCAATGACTTTGGGGAAGATTGACTTACCTAAAGGTTTGACCCCAAAGAGATTCATCCACTGACCCTAGCCCCCAGGGGCCCCTCCTCTTGAAGACCTAGGAAAAGGATGAGAAATATTCTTTTCACTTGGATGTAGTTGCAAATCACTTGGGTCTCCATCCATCCGTAGCATTGACATCTTTCCCATCCTTGTCCTACTCTGACCCTACAATCTGATCACCATTTCCCATCTTCTCCATGTTCCTGCCTAGCTTCCAATTCAAAATTACACCTTACTCCATTATGCTTGCTCTACTTACTATTTTTTAGATTATAATTCTTTGATGAATTTACAATTGTTCCATGGTGATAAAATTCTTATTAAGGTATTTTCATTGGCTCTTTTCCCTTTGTGAGGTTAGGGTATTTATTTTTGGGATTAAGCACTTAGGATTTTTATTTTTATTTTTATTTTCCCTTTGATCTCTCATCAGCACTGTATTGTAGGGAAAGAAAATTAAGGATATGATCTATATTGCCCTGGCAGAAAAAAATTGCGAAGAACCTAATATTAGAATTAATTTAGTACCTAATGCCCAAGTGTAATGAATTCAGTACCCAATGCCCAAGTGTACAAGTGGTGATATCCCCTCTCTCTACCAGGGGCTAATCTTTTTTATTTACCACCATATTTTTTCACATTGCCTTCAATTTAGTAGAATCATATCCTTTAGGAAGGATGATTTTGGAACTATTAGAATTCTTTAGAATAACTGAGAGGGGGGGGTGAATCAGTTATCCAAGGTCCAAATTCCATATTAATACCGTTTTACTACTTTTAATGAATCCATAAACTTTTCATCCATCCAAACTTAAATCAATCATATAAGAAAGTTACAGTAAATCAATATGCAAAGATAAAACATCCAAGATCAACACATGACACAATGATTTACGTGGAAACCCAATTTGGGAAAAACCACCAGTAACATGCTACTTGATTCTCACTCTTCTGAAGTGATGCCCTGTTAAAAGCCTGCCCTATTAAAGGCTTACAACACACTGTTAAATGTGACCCTGTTAGAGGATTTCACCAAATTGTTAGGAATGGGCCTGGTTAAAGGTCTTTAGAACATTCACTTGGAATGTCACCCTGTTAAAGGATTTATCTTATGGCTATTAAACCAACCTAAGTCCATAGGATTTAAACTTACTATTACAATTGCTAGAAAGTAACGATAATGGTCTTTTGATCTTATATAACTTACAACATACTTTACAGATTTCAGATCACACTTTCAATTCAATCCTTATGCTTGGCTTCAATCACTCCAGCTCTGACTGCTTGTCTTCCTCTCAAGCTTCGTCTCCTTGAGTCTTCTTACTCATTCTGCCAATGCAGTCATCCTTGTGGTCGTCTATCCAAACAAAGTTCTTGTGCTTTCTTCTCCTTAGCACCTTCTTCAGTACTTCATGCTTTTATGCTTGATCACCTCTCTCTCTTCTTTTTTTATTAACTTATGTCTTCTTAAATAGAAGTCTGATTTGCCTTTACCGCTCAATTCTCCCTCTCCAATTTTAGGGTTTCAAAATGGATTAGGTAGGATACAATGTATCTACCCCATATCTTGTTCTCTTCTAGAAACTTCGCCAGTTGTATCCTTAAAAATGTTCTACATGGTGTTCTGTGCCACCAGCACATCATTCTTATCTTCCTTTTAATTCACAAATTTCTAGATAACAACCTTGTCAACTTAGATCTGGCAAATCTTCGATTTCCAAAATAATGTAGCAACTCGGCATTATTGAGTTACTGGTGCTCGACACCTCTGTGTTACTTGGCACCTATACCTGCTCGGCACTTGGTTTTGCTCGGCACTTGATAAACTTTGTGTCACTCAGCATCTGAACTTGCTCGGCATCTGAAGTTTACTCGGCATCTAAAGTTTACTTGGCATTTGAAGTTTACTCGGCATTAACTAGGAATTTTCTCGGCTCTTACTAGCTTGCTCGGCTCCTTCTCTCTAATGAACTTAGTTGAGCTTTACAAAAGACTTAGCTAAAACCTTAAATCTTTGATATGTTTCAGTGTGCCCATTCTTTGTATCTTATAGTATGTCATCAAATACACTTTGTCATCAATGGCTTAGTTGATCCTTGTACTTCATTACAACATCATAACTTCAACCTTTCTCTAGGTGTTCTAGTTACATCTTATTGATTGCCTCCTCCTTGACAATCAACTTATTGATAGTATTTGGATCACTAAAGCAATTGTCATTCCTGCAAGTAGCAAGTTTGACATCAATGACAAAACAATGATTGAGGACATTCTTTACCAGTTCCCATATATTATTCCAACAACTTTTCTTATGATCATTTCAATCATTTCCAACAGGAACTAGTTCCTTTTGTGAAAATTTAATAAATTATCTCCTCTCCCTTGAAGGATAATTCCCAAGAATCCTAACACCTCTTCTCACAAAGATACTAATGAGGAATCCTTGAGCCCTAAAAGTGAACAAAAAATATCTCTCCCTTACAGAATCCCTTCTATGTGAAACCCCTCCCAAAAGGAAGAAGTTACCTCAAAATATTCCCAAAGGCCCTAACACTAAATGTAATAAATTTGATAATGAAATTATAAACATTGATAAACATGGCTATGAGAAAGAGGCTAATAAAGAGGAACATATTGTGTCTACAAGAATAAACTAGGAGTCCAACTATATGGAGAGGGGGTTGGAATACCTCTATAAGAAGAAATAAATGAGTAAGAGGGAGGATAAGAAGAATATGAAAATTGCAAAAAATGAGTTAAAGTACTTGGAAGCTGAAACTAAAATGTAAGATGATAGAAGGACACCAACACAAAGGATAAGGGGTATGCAGAAGGAGATGAAGAGATTTATGATGGGGAGGACAAAGATAAAGAAATGAAAGAATATGAGGCATGCATTAAGGTGGACATGGGTGTGGTTAATTCTATCTAGGAGATTCCTATAAAGGTTGAGGCCCAAAAATAAGAGAGTCAGTATAACACTATGAAAGAGAATGATAAGGGGAAGACTAAGATGGATAATTCATAGGAAAGGATAAAGGAGATGGAATTGAGTTTGATTAGATGCTTGGATAATATAAAGAGAAAAATGGACTCCCTAGAAAAAAAATGAAC
Source organism: Cupressus sempervirens (assembly GCA_028749045.1). Taxonomy (NCBI): domain Eukaryota; kingdom Viridiplantae; phylum Streptophyta; class Pinopsida; order Cupressales; family Cupressaceae; genus Cupressus; species Cupressus sempervirens. The sequence goes on along the minus strand of CM053787.1, from coordinate 751,124,999 downwards.
AAAGAGGATATCACTAACATTGAGGTGGGGGCCATGGTTTCTACCCTTTCAAAATTCAACGTAAGATCTTGGAAATAAATATTCTTGGAGTTGTCACTGGTAACAACAAGATGAAAAAGGAAAGGGAATAAGGTATGTGACAAGAAAGGAGTATGACCAAGGTGCTAGAGACATCACAGCTGGGAAAATGTGATGTACAAACTAGAGAAGGATTGAAACACTATCAAGCAGGCTTGATAGTTCTATTGCTTTTTAGCTTTTTCTCATTATGGTTATCTCTGGGTTTAGAGATATTTATATTTTTAAGAACAATATGAACTTATTAATGTTTAAGTCTGACAATTGTTACAACAATGGTCTTTGTTGGCTGAACATTAAGAGACATAATTTTTAGTTTGATTTCAATTAAGTATGTTATTTATTAGGCTTAGCTCTATTATTTTCTTGAACAATACTCTTTTTGTTTGTTATGTGAAGAATCTTAGTGATGTTTGGTTAGTGTTGCTATTAACTATTTTTGATAAATTTTATGGAAGGTATATGTTACATGGCTAGTTTATGATGCTTTATCCTACTACTTGGCTATAATCACCAACAAAAATGCCAAAAATGATTACTCTTTGTAATGGTTCAATGTGTTCAGAGCCATCTCTCTACCTTCTTTATCAAAAGCAATATTCATTGTGCCAAATGTTTAGACCTTTCAAATTAACTTATTTTTAAGATAATCTTCACAAAATCCAACAAATATTTTCTCCAATGTAAACACTACTTCATCCATCCTAAATGGAATAGATTAAAAGGAGGATATTAAAATGTTAATTAGCAAAAGTAGAACTTGTAAGTCATTGTGTACTATCAAAAAAATATTGTTTCCTATAAAACATTAATAAAATATATATTTTTATATTGCCCTTCCCATAGCTAATCCTATAGCTTTGATACTTCTTATTTGTTTTTGTGCACTTCATATGCATGTGGATTTTTCTATTTTAGAATTGGTGGTAATAAAATTTTAGAAACACATTCTAATAGAAACCACAACTGAATAATTAACTAAAATAGAAAATAAATTTCTAGCAATAAACAACCAATTAATATTTTAATTTATGTTAGAGATAGTTTTGGATACTGAATTTTGAGGGTTTGTTTGGGAGACATCGTTCCTATTCACCAATGCACTAATGTTAAGTATGGAAAGCTCATACATATTCTTCTCATTGATGATACCATTGAGAATACAAATGGATCTTGAATGACAATTCTATCATATCTTGAGTTATTCCTAAGTTTATATCAATAATGTATTAGTTTCAAAGAATATTAATACCATTGTGCAATTATGAGAATGTAAATGGATCTTGAATGGCAATTCTATCATATCTTGAGTTATTCCTAAGTTTGTATCAATATTGTATTAGTTTCAAAGAATATTAATACAAAGAGGAAATTTTGTAATATCTGTGTGTCTAAATTTTGTCTCTAAATTCTTCTATAGGGCATAGACCTAAAGAAAAGAGTGTGAGTGAAGGAATTCTGAAGTATAATATCAAATAACTAGTCATTTCCATCCCTAAGCTATGATAGCCCTCATTTTCACTTTGCCAATTGTCTACAATTTATAAGGTGAGAGTGCATTGATTTGTGTTATGTAGTAAAGATGATAAGTTGTGACTTGGCGATCACTACTGCAAAGTGCATGAAATCTTTGTTCACTTAGTCGTGTTGTCAAAGAAGATAAGAGTGATTAAGTCAATGACTTGGTGATGTGATCAACTTAGAAGAAAATGCATGTGATCACACTTTCATAGTGATAAGAGGAAAGTGATTGAAACAAGCTATGACATGGCAAAACCAGCTAAAAAGGAACTTGTTTGCATGGTCGCACATTTAATAAATGTAATACATGATCAAACCACAACCATGCAATGCAATCAAATTAAAAGTAGAATGTAAAGGGTCATGCAGTCAAATTGTTAAAGAAACAGTAGTAAAATAAATTGTGAAGTGGTGATTGGGTTAAAAGAGCATAAAATATCCTTTGCTTGCATGGTCACAAAGCAAAACTATTATCAAATAAGCCAAGCTATGAACTAACAAAGTCTTAAGGTTAAATTGTATATAGTATCTTGATTGCATAGTCATAGGAATACAAACTTAAAAGTGAAAAAGGTGTGTGAAGACATGATTTCATGGTTGCTAGGGGTATTCACACGGTTGCAAACAGTAAGTGTAAATGTTAGTGAAATAAAATGACCACACAATTAAGGTTAAAGAGAGGTCAAATCTTTAAGGTGCCCAATTACATAGTTAATGACCAAAAATGTTAGATAGACTGTGAAGTGGTGAAAAAGGTTTGAAGATATGGTCATCCAGTCATTGGTGTTTAAGTGCTAAGGTAGAAAATGATTGTAAAATGATGAACAAAATGAGTCGTTGGGTCACTAGGATGGTTTTTAATGCAATAATGACTGTTAAGGATCCTCATTATGACTTAAAAGTGATGTCCTATCAAAAGTGCATAAAGAGTTACGAAAGGCTGGTAATAGAAGTAGATTTTGGCACTTTTACAAAAATTGAGTTTTTTTCACACGCATTAACATAAATAGACATAAATGCTCACTCTTCTGCATTTTTTATTTATTAATAGGTTGGTTTAATGGTATTCTAAGTTACAGTATTTTCACAATCCATAGATAGAACTATGAGCACTAAGAGAATTCCAGAATTTGCAGAGATTTGTAGAGCTTTCAGAAGTTTGTTTTTGACATTGTTTCTTTGTAAGAATTTGATTGTAAAATCATGGCACAAGAAGAAGGAAAGATAATAGCTCAGATTGATGTGGAAGAGTCTTCTCAAGCTACTGAAAAAGAAAAACCAAAGTTGGCAACCCTATATGCAGAGGAGTTGGTATATTTCCTTCCAGGGTCTTCTCATGTTCAAACCTTGAATGCACATGATTTCAAAGATGCATACCTTTTTTGTAGAGTCACCATTGTACCTGATACAAATGGAAATGATCTTTCCTAGTATTTCTATCAGAATAGGTTTGCAAAGTCACCAATTTGCAACCCATGGATTAGGAATATGGCAAAATTGATAATGCCAGAAGTAATAGTGGATGTTGATCTGATAAAGGCATTGATCAAATCCTACAATCCAACAACTAAATCTTTCCATAGGAAGGATATGAATATCCTATGCAAATTGGATAGGGAGACTTTCATCGAGGTCTTTGACCTAGGAGGACCTATGACAAAGGCAATTGAAAAGGAGAAGATGAATGAAACTTTCAAAAGTTCTAAGAGATTCTTTACTAGAAGAGTCATGAAGAGGAACATTCCAAAATCAAAGCTAGACTAGGATGAGATGCCAAAGAAGGTAGGAGACCTGATGCCACATGAGTTTGTTTGCAAATATTTCAGATGTGCCATTTTTGGAATAAACAAGGTGATAGGAATTGATGGAACAAATAATACCCAGACTACATATATATTATTGCTTCGATATTTAAAATCCAAATCATAATGTTTGGTATGATTTTGTGGAGTATATCATCAATAGGATACATGATGAAATTGTTGTGGCTCATAATGGAGAACTTGAGAACTTTAGATTCTTCCATTACTCATTGTTGTTGCACATCATTCTATACAAGAACATAGGGCATATTAGTTTGGAATTCATTGAAGCTACTGAAAAGAATGGAGAGAACTTGCCTGTGCAGATGTGGACTATCTTTTAGCAAAGGTTTTATCCATATGCCAGTACTATTGCTTTGTACAATGATTTTGATTTTCCTATTACAAACATGTTAGTAGATATTACTAAAAGAGTACCTAGAGGGGTAAGGATGCTGATAAGACCATCTGATTTCCCAAATGGGTATAGGGTACTAAGTCATGATTGGACTAGTTTGTTTCTTTTTGAAAAAAAATCAATTATAAGGGTTTTTGGGTGTCCACAACCCCCTCATGTATTACCAAAATATATCCCTAAAAGGTTAGGCCAATTAGAATTTTTTTGGCAATTGTTGATGATGAATAAAGAATATTTAGGTCCTACTGTTAAGAAAGGCTCTTTTGTAGCAATGAGTACAAAGATAGGTGATTTTCTAATAGGAAAAGATTTTATAGAAGAGATCGATCAGTGCATGGTAGAGTTCAGGCTTCCCTCAGCCCCTGCTAGGACCTATTATCCAAATGATTTGGTGAGGCATGCTCTTAAATAGATGAGAGGTACACCCTCCCTAGCAACAAACCAAATTGGGAAGAGGATTTCATTATGAACTATTTAGAAACAGAGGTTTGTAGGGATAGAACCAAAAGATGGAGTAAGATAATGAAAAATTGAAGAAGCCATGAAGGAATCTAATCATCATTTCTAGGTTTCTACCATGAGGAAACATACCTAGATATATATAATAGGTACCTTGACAATTTTGATCAAATAATGACACAAGTGCCTACTAAAATCAAAGGCAAGGCAGAGTCTCAATCCCCTCAATAAGAGGATGTCATAACCATTGAGGTTGATGATGATCAACTAGAAAATTCCTCATGGCCACAAGGGAAGGAGAAATAGAAAATGATTGAGATCCCTAACAAGGTGAGAGGAAAGGCACTTCAAATTTTTCCTAAGGGATCCAATTTTTTTGGCACCATAAGACACAATTTCTTGTTGAAGCAAGCAGGGGAGAATGAAAAGATCCCCAATAAAACTAAATTGCAGATTCAAATCCTAGATGAGTGAATCATTCAAGCTCAATAGTTTATGAAGGATGATGAATTCACCAAGTCAGATAAATTCAAGACATTCTTATACAAGGTAAAGAAAAGTGAGATTACCTTACAACTGCAACCAAGAGATTCCCTTGAGAAGAGTGTAGAGTTGGTACAAAGGTTACAAGAATATGATCCTAGAAGTGAGGTCCTCATAGTAGAAGATTAAGTACAAAGAATGTTTGTCATGTAACAAAAGTTTTGGACATCTATCCTCCCATCTAAAGCTTGTTACAATCCTCTATATAAGGATTTCTAGGATGTGGAGTGAGGGTCCAGAGTTTGTATAATTTAGTTCTTTTCTATTCACAATCAGTCTAAATATTGTCAATCATATGTTGTATTCAACTTTGTAAATCTAAGAATATAGTGAACATTAAATGATTTAGTTATAGACCCTTATTGGGGAAACTTCTAAATTGAATTTGAGTCTATATGTACTTCATTAATGATATTACTATTTATAGTCCTGCATTATAAGTATTGGAAATCATGTAACGGATTTTTCAATACAACCATACTTTTCTCAATGATTATTTTCTTCTAATAGTTTTTTTTAATAGGGAGATATGGATGCTTACCTAAGGGATATAAAAAGGATTTAGAACTATTCTTTAGAGAAAACAATCAAAACTATTACAAAGAAAGAAAAAAATTGCTATATTTGTACTTATTTTATGTGGATCTTGTATTTGCACCAACTATAAGTAAAATGAAATAATTGAACAAAATAAAATTCATATTGATCTACCCATCAAAATTTAATGTAGTGGTTGAATAGTACTATATTTGTACTTTTTATTGTGGATCTTTTATTTACATCAACTATAAATAAAATGAAACCCTAATCAAAAAAATTGAACAAAATAAAATTCATACCGATCTACTCACTATTATTGTCATTTAATTACTACCAACAACCACATCCTACATGTGAAACTATTATTTCAGTGTCAGCCCTAGATCTAGCTACAAGACCCAAAATGAGGCAAGTGGTAAAGTTATTGAATGAAATTGATTAATTAATGAAGGTATGTTAGTTTGAGCTTCACTTGGTTTTGAGAATACATTAATGTTGGTGTAATTAAATATTCACTAGTTACACTTACTTAAGCTTATTTAGGATAATACATTTCATAGTAGTTTGTGATTGAGACACTTAGGAGTTTGCACCTTAATTAAACACATGGTGTGGGAGAAGTCCACTCTAGGTGGTCATAGTTGTTATCTCATTCCACCTTTAGTGTACTTATCACATTATCATCCTCATTATTGCACATACTTCATTGCATAATGGAGGATGATCCACCTTTGGAGGACGTGTGATTCTACCTTGTGTGGGTGATAGCTTATCTTCTCCTTATCATTGTCTCTTATTGCCTCTCCTATATAAGGAGGCTTATTATGTACATTTTAAATAAATTCATTAGATGGAAATCAAGTCCATTATCAATAATATCATTTTTGCATCTTCATGCAATTGTCTTGCCAATCTCTTGTGGAAGTTATCTTGGTCTTTCCTTTGATCCTGGGGGTGTTGTAGAGTCACCTAAACCTCTAAAATAGTTTCAAAGCTCTCATGGTGTAAAGACCTCTTCTCAAGAAGTGCAATCTTGGCTTGACTTATTATTGGTGTAGCATTGGCAATTTGGAGGAAATTTCAAGAGTCGTATTTTGTGACCTTATATTGTAGGTGAAAATTGGAGCTTGGTGGTGCAAATCAGAGGTTGGAATAATATAGAGGAGGTCCAAAAACCCCTAAATCAAATTTTGTTTCATCCAAATCGGACATCAGAGGCCAAATCTAAAGCCATTTGATTTTAAAGGTGCAGTGGCGGCGATTCAAAAATAATAATTTCAGAGGCGATTTTCAAACAATGATATCTTCCTCATGCATACTCCTTTTTCTGAGAAATTTTTTTTTGGGGTAAGTCTGGTGTTTGTGATGTTTGTTGATAGCTCAAGCTTTTGGCACAATGAAAAACATACCAATAATTAGTATCAAAGCCTTGGGTCATAGGTTCAAACCTCGGGAGGTCTCCTTTACTCCATCAGTGCAAAACCCTCGATTGGTGCTGAGGGGTAGATTGTTGACTTGGTGGTCAACACCTCCTTTGGGGTTTGCAACATGGCTTAACTGCCTCTTGTGGATTTGGGTAAGTCTAGTGTTTGTGAGATTCGTTGATAGCTCGAGCTTTTGGCACAATGACAAACATACCAACAATTGTAATGAAACTAATATAAGGTACATGCAAGGTACAAGGTATTAGTACAAGGCTTCATAAGTTTCACATTGGAACTAATATTTACCTTTGGCATTTTTGTCAAAGGGGGATAAGTGACTAAAGTGATTGGAAGTGATGTACTAAGGGGGATAAATAGTAAAGATGAAGTTGTTGAAGATACAAATCAAGTGAACCTGATGTTGAATCTATTGTAGAGAACTTGAATAAAGTTAGAAAGATGAAATATTTGTATTTGTGTCAATGCATACATTTGATTATCTTATGTGTAATATTTTGTAATGTAAAATATTATGTTTATGTGTTTCCATCAAATCTAAAGGGGGAGATTGTTAGACCCAACTTATAATGTTGTTATTGTATGTAAAATAATCATATCAATTGTTATGTTGTCATTGATGTCAAGCTTTAGTCGATTAGACATTGTACTAATTCAATAGAGTGTCATATCATTTGATTGATGAAGAGGATTTGAAAAAAGTATGATGATGGAAGAGTTGATAAGTGTTGGTATTTGCTAGGTAATTGAATGAGTTGGGCTATGATAGTATAATTTTGGTTTGATTATTTTGAAATCATGTAATGTTGTGACTAAATTCATAACTGGTTAGCCGGTGAAAGAAGGAACACATTGTTAACCAAGCTACTACAATTGTCACCAATTGCCTAGCAAGGAAGAGTTAAAGTTTAGTGTTAACTAAGTAATTTCAATGTTAATTGAGTGATGTATTACCTAAATAAAGTTATAATGTTCATTGAGCGAAGAAAAAAAGAAAGATTAATTTGAGGCCGACTTTTGATAATAATAAAAAAAGAATGCTCAAGAAGTTCAAAGTTAGTTACAAGATCTATAGTTGGAGAAATGTAATAAATATTTGATGAAGGAGATTTAACAAGATGGAGATGAGCACAAAGTTCAAGGAAGTTCTAATTTTTGAGAGACTAAACTTATTGAATCTAAGATCTACAATGGTGATCAATTGGCAAAATATGGAAGAGTCTAGAAGGTAGAAGTTACTTATTTAAGGACATGAATGATATTATTTTTGGGTGATGGCATGTTAATAGTGCGAAAATTGTTGTTGAATAAGAAGAAAGAAGTAAAAGGTGAATTGAGAAGAACATAAGTTAAAAGATCAAGTAATGGAAGTGCAAAGTGATAGTGAAAGTGTGTGAATCAACCAAACATTGATAAGAAGGAAGAAACTAAGAAAGGTAAAAATCTAAACAAGAAAAGTAGTGTTAAACTTAGCAGATCATTTAATTGTTACTTTCTTATCATTGTAGCAGATAAAATATCTTAACTAAGTGGACCTATAAGTATTTGAAATCCTATATGGTAGCATCGATATTAATGTTTTTGAGTCATTTGTAGAGAAGACCACTCTTTAGTAATGACAAGGAGTGATAAGATCTAGATGATCTTTGGTTTAAATCCACAATTTAGGTCACACTAAAAATGTGCATGTGAAACTTTAACAAGGTTGGCTCCTCGTAGAGCTCACTTCAAAAGAGTGAAATTTTTGGGTTGTCGGTTCCCAAGCAGTCTTTCCCTTTACAAGGTTTATACATTCAATATTTGTGTCAAATGTGTAAATGATTATGTGTTGAAAAGTTTATTTTCATGTTATTTATCTGATTTTTCAACTCAATAAAAGCTAAGTTATTATTGTAATACTCAGTATAAGTAAGAACAGTGGAATAATAGTTTGAAGTAAAGTTGATATAAGTTTGATTTGAGAAGTTGAATGTGGTTATTGAGTTATTGTTGTGAAATATTATGCATTTTCAGTTGGTACTAAATTATTTTAAAGGCCTATAAGATAATTGGACATAACTGATTATCCCCCACCCCACATTTACCTAACTAAATGTGCCCTATTAAAATTGATTATGAGATTGAGATCTCATTTGGAACAAAAACCAGAGGTAATTTATTTCATTTGAGTTCAATAGAGAATAGATGTTTGACTATAAATATTGATGATAGGTTGTTATGGATGAGAGATTTTATCATGTAAATTTAGATAATATTGTGAAGACTAGTACTTGTAGTCCTATGAGAGATCTACCAAACGTGATGGAGCCTACTAATACAATATGAAAGGAATGAATTATAAGGAAACACAAAAGAACTAATTTCAAGAAAAAGTCATATATTGCTACCAAGATTTCAAATTTGGTTCACACAGATCTATACATGGTTCTACTAAGACAAGGACTTGATGCAGTGAGAGATATTTCATTCTTATTATTGATGATTATCTAGAATCATGTGGGTTGAATATTTATGAAAAGGTCATAATATTTTGATTAGTTTAAAGCTAGAATAGAGACTCATACTAAAATAAAGCTAGAATGTTTGAGATCAAATCACGATGGAGAATTTACATCTTGGGAATTCAATGCAAATTGTGAAGAACATGGAATAAAAATGTATATTTGTCCTTAGAACCCCTCAACAAAATGGGATAGTGGAGAGAAGGAATATGATAATCCTTGAAAATGTAAGGACTATGATGTTGGAAGGAAAAAACACCTCAGATGTACTAGAGAGAATATGTTGATATCATAATCTACACACTAAACAAAGTTTAGATAAAGTACAGTATTAGTAAGACAATTAATGTACTATAGTATGGAAATGTCACTACAAATTATTTCATTTTTTTGGAAGAAAATATTACATGAAGAGAGATGATGACATATGAAAGTTTAATCCTAGAAGTGATGAAGAAATATTTCTTGGTTATTCTACTACAACAAAAGTCCTTTGATGCTATAATCAAAGATTAAAGAAATTAATTCATAGTTTTAATGTGCAAGTTAATGAAAGATTTTAGATATAAGAGAGATTGTGTGGTAGTGAATTAAATGATAATGCAGATAAGATATTACTTATCTCAAAAGAGAAAAGTCAAAATCAAAATAGAGATTAGGAAGGTTTTATGTTTAACTAGATTGACAATGGAATTGAAGTTCATGAATTTCATGCTCCAAAGACTCCGAGTCATGTAAAGCTTAATTAGATTGAAGATCACATTAATAGTGATAAGAATCAAGGAGCTATGACTAGAGAAAGTATTTTTAGAAGTGAAATTTGTTTAATTTCACAAGTTAAGCCTAAAAGTGTTAATGAAACTTGCAAAGATGATAATTGGATTAAAGTTATGAAAGAAGAATTAGATCAAATTGAGAAGAATAGGACATGGATTTTAGTTCCTAGACCTAGAAAGATAAAAATGTTATTGGGAATAAATGGGTTTATCAAAATTAGTTGAATGAAAATGGTCAAGTGGTTAGATACAAAGGTAGATTGGTTTGCAAAGGATGTTCATAGATGAAAGGTATATATTTTGATGAGACATTTGTACCTATTGCTAGAATTGAAGTTGTTAGAATGTTCTTTCTTATGTTTCTTATAAAAATTTCAAGTTATATTATATGGATGTTAAATCAACATTTCTAAATAGATCTTGAGGAAGTAGTCTACATTGAGAATTTAGATGGATTTACCATGGACAATCATAAGGCTATGGTTTATTTATACAAGAAAGCTTTATATGGATTAAAGAAAGTCCTTAAAGCTTGGTATGAAATATTAGGCAAATATTTGCACTTCAAAGTTAATTTTGAAAGAATCATGATTGTTGAAGTCTTTATGGATGGTATCATTTATGGTAGTGATGACAAGATGAGTTTAGATTTTTCTAGTGAGATACAATAGGAATTTGAGATGTCAATGATAAGAGAGATGAAATTCTTTTTGGTTTACAAATTACTCAAAGTGAGAGAGGAATTTTCATATCATAAAATATGTACAAGAATCATTGAATTTTTGTTGGTTTGGAAGATTCAAAGTTAGTTGGAAGACTGATGGTTATAGGATGTAAATTGACAAAGGATGGTGAATCTAACAATACTAATCAAACAAGATATAGGTCATGTATGATTGTTGGATTCAAGTACCTAACTCATACAAGAGCTAACATAAATAATGCAATTGGAATTGTTGCTATATTTTAAGTTGATCCAAAAGAATCTCATGTTGCTAGTTTTAGAATAATATCTAGGTATCTGAAAAATAGGTTATGGGTTACACTTCATGTATATATTGATGTAGATTGGGCAAGTAATATTGATGAGAGAAATAACACTAGTGAAGGATCATTCTTATTAGGAAGAAGGTTGTTTTCTTAGTTAAGTAAAAATAAATATTGTAATTCAAAATCTATTGCCAAATTTGAATACATTATTGTTTCTATTAATTGTACACAAGTTACATGGATGAAGAAAATGTTGAAGGGTGTCAAAGCTATCTATGATAAACTGATTACTATTCATTGTGGTACTTTAGGTAACATACATTTTCAAAGAACCTCGTGTTACATCATAGGACAAACAATTTCAATTAGATATCCTTTCTTGAGAAAGAAGTGCAATTGGAGTATGCGATTAGTAAGGAACAAATCCTTGACATCTTTACAAAGTCCTTACTAAAAGGATGCCTTAAATATCTCAATGGTATTCTTGGGGGTGGTGTCCCCTCCTTTTTAGAATTGATTGATGCAATATGGCATCAATCTAGTGGACTTAACTAACTTATCCTACATCTAGACTTGGTTTTTTTGAGAGATGCCCCTAAGGGGGAGTAGTTGATTAATTGAATAGTTGAGTTTTTGAGAAGATATATGAAAAGAGAGTTCTAGATATTTACCATTTATGTTAAAGGGGGAGAGAGAGTTATGTGAAAAAATGGCTTATTTTGAGTTGATTGACAGATTGGAAGGAAGAATTATGGGAGAGGGATATTACTTTGTGTGTTGAAGTTATTTCACACCATATATTTCCATCAACATGAAAGGAGAAGATTGTTGAGATGGAAATTTTGGGATATTGGATAATTGGAGAAAGGAATATTTTCTTATCATATTTGACATTAATGTTTTGTCATTGATGTCATTTTATCTATTTATTAGACAATGGGTGAATGCAGAAAGTTGGGGCGCAATTTCTCGGAATTCAAATCTGTGGAATGAGACCTCTTAGAAACAGGTACCTAATTTTAAAAAATGGGCATCCATTTTTAGCTTAGGTACCCATTTCTCAAAAAATTAAAAATTTGAATTTTTTAGAAACTAGTACCCATTTTTTAAAAGTAAAAAAGGGTACCCATTTTTTAAAAGTAACAAATGGGTACCCATTTCTAAAAAAAATAATTTTTTTGGTTTTGAAGGGATTTCACATGCCGCTTTTAGTTTTTCAAAATGGGTACCCATTTTTTGAATTTCAAATAACGGGTGCCCGTTTCTTACAACATGAGGCGGGAATCTTTTTCTTGCCTTAGATTTGGTTTGGGACAAGCTTGGTGAGACCAAGCCTATGCCTTGGCCTCTCTAGATTTGATTAAGGCATTGAATTGACAAAGTCATGCCTTGCCATAATTTGTATAGGGTCTTCCCAATCAATTTTTTTAACAAAACAAAAACCCATTAGAGCTCTCACTATCCTAATTTTAGAAATATAAATTTTATAGTGTTATGATTTTATTTACAATTTTTGTATTACTTTTTTGTCAAAGGTGGTACCTAAATGTAAAATAGCAATGTTCACTAAAACTTTAATAATTGTTTTATTTTATGATTTTTCTTAAATTAATTTATATTTCATCAATCTACATTCAATTCTTTTGAAGTTTTAAAGAAAAATGAAAAAAGTAAAATTTTGATCAAATTATGGTGTCCGTACACAAGAGGTTTTAAAATTTACCTTTATACCCAATTAAAAATTAATAATTTTAAAAAAAAATAATTAAAAAATTTAAGAAAAATATTCTCATCAATCCTTGGTATGTCAGGTAACTTTGTTTAAAAGGATTCACAAAAAATCATTTACTGTTTTCAAATTATGGTGTCCATACACGAGTGTGGTATGGTCCTGAAACAAGTATTTTGAAAAAGTGGTTTTTAAAGATCCATACCAAAAAAAAATCTATCATATGGGTATACAAATAAATTACATATTCCAAAAGAAGATCCCAAGCACTGCAATTTTTATTTTTGAAGTTTTTTTATATTTAATATCTAAATGGCTCAAATTTTGGCATCAATTGACAAAATATTTCAAAAGCAAGAAAAACACTTCCACTTTTTGGCCAAAAGTGAGACCCAACTTCTTGCACTGACCCCAATGTTCAAGTATTCTTGGTGAATGTAGAGTGGGGTTCAATGAATACATATTTGTTAAACCTCAGCTAGTGAACATAATGAGATGATGTTTGATGAGTCTCTATGCTATATGTTTTCCACTAATGTGCTTGTGAGTTGATTTAGAGAAGTTACAAGAGATTTGTTGAAGACTAGTTACTAACAATATTTACTAAGAACTATTTCAAATACCAATTCAATATTTTCTTTAGTGACTATTGGTGGAGAAACAATTAGGTATGTGATTTAGGATACTTCATGAAGATGTACATTCACGTCTATCTACATATTTGCTTGAATTTTGGTGAGTAGAAGGTCAATTTTCTTGCACATGGAAGTGAAAAATAATTTATTTCTTGGTCAACTTAGTTAGGAAATTTGTTGATTGGATTATTATGATTATCTATTAGATGATAATATGCTATTTGATTTTGTAATGTATTATATGTGTTCTAGATGACACTTACATAATCACATTGGTTGATGTAATTTATTTTGTTATTAGGTCTCACATTGAGTTGACCTAATAAGTGTTTGAGTGAATTCATTTTTGAATTTGGATATGCAAATTTAAGGATGGAAGCATATGTAACAATATGTGCTAATAATGTGAGTTTGGATCAGAGACAAAGATCAAAATTGATTGACCAGAGTTATGAGTGGAATCTAATATTATACTTCAAAGGAACTATATTGGCATAGTTGAAAATTTCATTCAGTTGTCTTAGCAGATTGTTGTCCATAGTGACTCATTTTCCATTGTTTGTGTTGTTGTCCTTTTTGTATTTCTATTATTGTCGAATTAAGATTGTATCCCTTTTTGTAATAGAGCCATGAGATCTAGGCAAGTTCCTGAATGCATGTGCAGAACCCATTGTACCTCTAATAGGGTTTTATATGTGTCAGTGCATCATCTAGTGTGTTTTATCCCCGTCGGGATATTTCCTTTAATTGGGTTTTCCTCAAAAACAAAATATTGGTGTTAAGTCCTATGATTTTATTTTATTTGCATTGCATTTGAGTTTTTAGACATGATAAGTTGTGGTCATTTAAGGTTTTGCTTCGGTCGCAATAGATTCAACTCCTCTCCCCCCTCTTAGTTGTGTGATGTGTATTATTATTCCTAATAGTCTTGACATAAAAAATGGCAGAGATTTTTTTTCACTTTCTTCTACTAGATTGTAACATCCTTTTAAATTTTTTTTAACAAAATAATATATTTGAAGTGCAAATAATGATGCTCACCAAATAACATACACAGATTGTATTTCGTAGTTGAAAAAATGGTTAAACTCATCAATAGACACATAACTTACACAACTGAATCACACCATTTCTATTGATATCACTACTATAAACATAATTTTCCATAGCCATTACAACAAAATAGACGAAAATAACAACTATGCTCACAATGACAAAAAAATCCCCTACAATTCCTTGAAGCTCCAATGCACTCTTTGTGTGATAATTCCCTCCAAGATCCAAAAAGTTTCTATCATCTTATTTAGCATGCAATGGGTTTTCATCCACTATTCATAGTATCCTAAAGGTTTTCATGCATAGAAAGACTTGAACTCAAAGTGTCTAGTAGATATAATTATATGACATCTACAATTGCAAATAAAATATGTTCCTAGATTTATTTGTTATCCATCCATAGAGTAATCTATTCAACATAGACCAATTCGATGCCCAAGCCCCAATTTAGGTTAACCTTAAAATGCCTTGCATAATTTTGCCCTTGGATTTTGGGGTTTCCCCTTACTCAATAACAAGTTGAGACTTTTTTGTTGGCAACATCAATAATAAAACCTTGGTGAAGTCCTTATTTGAGCCTTCTCCTTATTGTTTTGAGCTTTCACATTCCTTCTACATTGTCACAAGTAATGCAACATAAATACCTCTTGAGATTCCTTCCAATCGTTTACTTTGGCACAAGTCAAACATGGTTTGTGATCCTTGTTCCCCAACAAATTTTAGATAGATTTTTAAGAAGCAACTCTAATCTCCAATCCTTGATAGCTCTCTGGAATATAGTAAGGAACAAGTCTTCTCTCTAATCTTTGATGCCTATTTATAACAACTCTAGATCTAGTATTCTATCATATTTTTAAAAATGAGACATGACCCATGTGAATATCTAAGAATTTAAAATTGTATCTAGATACTTTATTGTGTAACTTGGCATCTCAACAATTGAATGGGTACTCCTAAGTTAAACCCATTATTGGACCAAATTATTGAAAATGAGGAAAGATTTTTAAAAAGCATCATACATATGAAATGACATGTATTGTGATGTAACTTTTATTTGTTTTATTACTTTATACAAATGAAGTGTGCTTTAATTTTTATTCTTGATGATTGTTATTGTCTTTCATAAACACATTCTAGTTCAACTAATAATAACTCTTAAAGGTAGCAAAAAAGTTCAAATTTGAACTTAACACCTTAAGTTTGGCGGGTTAGATTACTTCCACATTAAATTTAAATTAACATCCTAAATTTAATGGATAAAGATTTGATTTTGAGGTGGGAAGGGAATATATGAGACCAATGCGAGTGAGGTAAAATAAATATAAATAAATGTAGAAATAAGAGCTAAATATAATACAAGAGCTCTGTTCGAGCTTGAGTCCCTGCCTTATGTGGGATGAATGAAGCAAGGTTATTGTTTGTCAGTGGTGAAATGTTAGGATATAGTCAAAACAAAGTAACTAAATAGTATAAGGTAATAAAGAGTCCAAATGTTGTTTAGCTAGTTAATTTGTAGGTTGTTTATGAATTGAAAATAGATACAACACATTTGATTTGTATGTCTTTAATGATTTAGTTATAAACTTTGCATATAAAATCAAAACATTGAATTTGCAAAAATTTTAAGTTAATGACATGTATTATACTAGAGAGGCAGAAACAATTATATAATGGTAATGGTAAAAGTGCAATATAGAGCAACGATGATAAATTTTTTTTATACATAGTAAATAGTAACTGATTAATATTTGAATTTCAAATATCAGAACCTCTTAATAAATGATGTGATCCTAATATACATTTATAATAAAAATTCTATACAAATTTTGAAATTTATCTTTATTTGTAAAAGATAAAAATGAAAATCTCAGAGTAAAAAATTTAACAATATTGAATTTGAAAGGTGAAAAAGCTCACATTTTATATATTGGTTATAGAAGTTCTGAAAATTTCAATATTTTTAGTGTAAATGTTGATTAGGTGAGTGTAAAAGTAATTGAACACATCTTGGAGATTTTTGAGAAATTGTAATAGTAAGGGCAACGAATGTTTGAATTATGGAATTATCTTCCTTTGACATTTCTCAAAACCTGAATAAATTCTTTCATCAAATCGACGCTTGAGATTTGTCTATTGAAGCATTGTTTGTTTGAATCCTTCCGATAAAAAAATATTAATAAAATATAACAATAATAAGTATATTGATAAAAAGTTGATTCAAACTATACTCTGAAGATATTTACTAAATATTAATTTCAAACAACGAATTAAAAAATCCACATGTATACATGTGGTTGCTGACAATGTCTTTTTAAACATTTATTATTGATAATCCACTCATAGTCACAAACCCAAAAGCCGCAAGAGACGAGAATGGTGTAGAAGCTTTCACGATTTTCTATTAATTACTAAAATTTGCATAGTGCTTTTTCATCGGCGTTAGCTTGGACGCTGCTTCTTTGGGATTGTAGCCTTCTTAGGTTTAGCGGCTGGTTTCTTGGGCTTAGTCATTGTTGGGCTTTCTGTGGATAGTGGTAGCTGGCTTTTCTTGCTTCTTTGCAAGAGCAGGAACAATGGATTTGGTTGTATCAATCTCAAGCAATAAATTTTGGTGGCATGTGCATTCTGACACTCATTGTTGTTACAATAAATGTAACCTTATCGTCTTCTAATTTTTAGAACATTTTTTACAATTGAAAAATAAAAATACCCCTCACAAATGCTCCTCTTCTTTGCTCCGTTCTCCACTGATCTGAATTCTATTTTCACCTCCTCTTTCTTCAGCCCTGCAACAGAGTGATCACATTCCATTTAAATATCTTTTCAAATAAAGGAAAATTTTTACAAGCAACAGATTCCACTCAATATCTTTTGAATTGGGGCAAAATTTTACAATCAAAACATTGCATTTAATTTTTTTTTTAGAAAGCGAAAAGTTTGTAGAAGCAAAGCATGCCGTTTTTTACGTCTTTCCAAATAATGAATATTTTTTACAAGCAGAACATGATTGTTGATGAGAAAAGCAAGAATTTAATTAATACCAGGAAGATCTCCCTGAAAATGTGTGCATCGGTGGTTTCCTTCCAATCAATCTGCGTATTTTCCATAGCCATTGCATCCCTTTAAAAATCTGTAGAGTCAAAAGCCTGAAAGGGATCACATGAAGCAATTGAAAACAGATTGTAGATAGAGGACCTATGGCCCCAACGACTTGGAATAAGAGACATTATGTAACAATTCGATGTTTGCCCAATTGCAGATTGCCGATAGATATATAATGCTAAGATCTTGCGGCCATGCGAGGGTAGGAAAAAAGGAAGAGTTGTCCAGATGTTTCCCAAGCAAACCAGAGTCTTCTCGCGGTTATGAAAACAGCTGTGATGACTTCCAACTAACAGCTGACGTTATGTACAATCTGACAATGTAATGAATTCGTTGTTATCTTATACAATTTTCTTCTTATTTTTGTAATTTAAAAATAAAAATAACCCCTAGGAAAAATGCATACGACCAATGAGAAAAGAGAAATTATTTCTTAAAATTTGATTTTTAAAATATTGTTTCCTAAACTTTAGAATTATGAATTGTATTTTCATGTCAATTAATTGCAAGGGGTCTAATGAAAACATTAGTTCCCTGCCTATAAATAGGTAGGGACTAATAAAAGTATTTCATTTGTCAATATATGATTTCATTAAAATATTTCCATCCATGATAGAACAAGATTAAAGGGAACATAATATTAGTATGATAATTTTTCATCATGCGTGTAAATGTGTTTGGGTGTGTATTATTGTCACTTAATGATTGTGAGTAACATGTATTATAAAACAAGAAACATCAAAGATTATAAGTGGGAAGAGAGGTTAGTGTTTAATTAGGACCTCTGAAACAAATTAACAATTTATTTTGATTTTAGATTCTAAAGTTTAGAATGACGTAAATATATTAAAATTTTGTTAGTAATTTTTTAAACAAGAATTTAGTGATAAGAGAATGAGAGAATTTCCTAATATATATAAACCATATATACATATATAGATATAAATACATATGCATATGTATATACCTATCTGCCATGTCCTACTATTACATATCCCTCCAATTATCGCTCATAAAAAGTCGTAAAAATGATAGCAAATTTATTAATAGTCAATCACACATGTACTGATAATTGATCATTTTTTAGCTTTCTTTGTTGGTGATTGGTCCATTTGTACAAAAAATACTACTTTTTGGGTGACCGACTATTAGAGGTGAACATAATGGGTTATGGGCAAACGTTTTAAAATGACACTTTTAGACCACAGTTCTATAGAGAGCTCCGTAAATGTGGAAAAGCCGAAAGGTTAGCTTTAAACTCTTCAATCACTTATGAAGGTTCACCGGAAAAATTAGCAAATTCTAAAATAAAGATTAGGAGTTCTAGGTGCCCAAAGTTAGCCTACGTGGCTATTTGTCTCCCCTATACATACACATATCTACGTACATACATTAACTAATTTGAACTATATAATCATGATATATTTTCATAGTTTTACAATGAGTGTTGGCCCATGTAACAAAGCTAGCATATTAATAACACATTAATAACACTAGCGACTTTCAACACAAAGATAACAACACACAACTTGCCTCTATCAAAAACAAAAAACGTAAAGTTCAGAGTATCAATGGTAATAGTAAAGTCATGCAACAAAGTAATAATAATAACAAAGTGTCTACGCCACAGAGGGTGGATAAAAGTTCTAAAGCCAACCAGACTGATAAAATTTTTTATTAAAAACCATAAAACAAGGAACTAATTTCTACCCAACTGCTTCGACACTAGTGTAGATGTCCACTCTTCCTTAACAAATTCGAAGACATCTTTGTAGTTTTCATTTGACTTCGGCTTAGTGCCAGACATCTTTTCATGCAAAACATAGAGGGTCATCGAACATGCATGCATAACTTTGATAACGAACATATTCGAGTCTTCAATTCTTTTGTTGAAGCCATCAACCTCTCTTCTCAGAAGCGTCATTTCTTGCTTCTCAATCTTATCCATCTTTCTTTGCAACCCACTAGGAGTCAAGCCACCAGTCTCTTTAGCAGCCTCCATAAAAGAAACCTGCACAACATAGGGGAAGAGATCGGAGTTTGGAGTAAAAAAGAGATCGGAGTTTGGAGTAAGGTTTTTAGTCTGGGTCTCCGAAGTTTGGGGTAAGGTTTTTAGTCCGGGTCTCCTGGGGGAGGGAATACATGTTACTCATTCACTGACAATCATTAACTATTCTGCCAATCCCAAATTTTCAAGCAAAATAAATACACGTTTGACCATAAGTGTAAATAAAAAATTGAAAAGACAATACGCTTATTGATGAGGAGCTGAAATAAAAAACCGTATAACTGCTTGAATTGCTTCTTACCCAATCGGGCATCGTTTGTTGTCCTGATCGATGAGTACGCAATGGGAAGAGGGTCTACAGATTTTATTTACAGGCAAATTTGTCTCCTTATACTTATAGTCCCAAAGGTGAAAACCGGGCTACATGTTTGGTGTAGTTATCTTATATATTCGAAAGAAGAAGAGGAGCATTGAACGAGTTTTAACTGGTTTAGGGGCCAAGATGTACGACAGAACACTCTCTGTCATATTTTGCAGAGTAAATGTAAATTTAAGTCATATAATATGTGATTGCCGAGAAACGTATTCTTCTAGAAAATGGCCTCGGGGAAGAAATAAATTGTTTAGTATAAAATTGAATCCGAGGAATTTTGTATTCGGAGATTTGTGCACATAGAAATGAAAGAAACCAAAATTTGGGGTAAATATATTTGAAAGTCCTCATGTCATATATGAAACATGGGATTGGAGAGTGGTAAATAATTAATGAGTATTTACAGGGGATATTCCCTTTAATCTATCGTTCCTGGTGTACACATCAGAAGAGGGGTACTACTCTAAATGGAGGAGCTGTTGAACTCGAGAAATCAGAGGAAATGTTTAGAAGCACATGGACGAATGCAGGTATGTTTTGAACACGACGTTTTAATTATGTGTGCCCGTTTTCATTTAATCTTTGTTATTGCACAATATTCATCATACAGGGCTGCACCAACGCGCAAATATTTGCAGTTTATTATTTGGGCTGTAATTTTTTAAAGGTTCACTTAAAAATAAGAGCGCTAGTGTAAATAGGTCTAAAAAATAAAATAGCTGGTTTGATAAATTTGAAGGATAAAGGAAGACAATTCAGAAGCCCAGGAATGAATGCAGTTGTAATTTGGACAAATTCTATTAACTGAGGCATTTCTGTGCGACAGATCTGTTGTTATTTCAAAAATTTCAAATAGGGCTGTATCCTGTTGGAGAAGCCTACGCATCCTGGAATTGGGTTTTAGAGATTCCACATATTTAGGAATGGAGGAATCTGAAACAAGTAATCGTAAGGAAGAGGTTGCAGTTGAGGGATCAAATAGAAAAGGATGGCTCGATTATTTATGGGAGCCCTATGAATGGCTGGCTATGCTCGCCAGAGAGTTGCATGGAAGTTTTGTGTTTGGAGTTGTGGTTGTTAATGGAGTTAGTCAAGGGCTTGGAGGGGCGTTCTACCGGATAGTTTCATCTTACTATTGGAAAGATGTGCAAAAGATCCAGCCATCTGCAGCACAAGTGTATCAAGGGATCATATCCATTCCGTGGATTGTGAAACCAGTTTGGGGTTTGCTCACAGATATTCTCCCAGTTGCAGGATATCAGCGTCGCCCTTATTTCATTTTTGCAGGTTCTATTATTTTCCTTGTTGGAAGCTTTCCAGTTATCAACAACTTGTATGGTTTTGTTTTTCCATTGAATGTACTGTTTAGATTTGAGAAATTGATTAAAATAGTGGTCGTTAATACATGTTACTCACTGACAATCATTAACTTCTCAAATTGAACTGCCTGACCGAGGAAGCTGATAAGAAATCTGTGCCTATCGGTTTTGTGCGGGCAAGCATTGCTGTATTTTTTCCTTGTGATCTGAAACGTTGAAATATAGAAAATATTGATCATTGAGATGTGATCTAGGGATTAGATTTGAATCAAGAAGGAATCACCTTAGCCTTGCCAAAATGATGTATGCGGATGTACACACACAACCCTCGACACAAACTTATACAGCTGAATCAACTGCCACATTGAACTTTGAAAGAAATATAAAAATCTGCACAAAGAACTCATGAAATGTTCATACCATATTAATCAATAAATCATTACAACAAAGCACATAACTGAGAATACATCAGTTGCAGCCTTTAAGGCTGAGGAATATGCATTCAAAACTGAAAAATAAACCGATTTACAACAGCAAGAATACATAAGAAACAAACAACAGAAATTGTTTATTCAAAATCACCGCCTTCCTCGACATCTCTAACCCTGTAGCCTGCAACATATAAAATCAAAATTTTTTAGGATTCAAAACACACACCCCCAGCCGATTTGCTGCTGCAAATACCTCCTTTTCCTGCAATGAAAATGAGTTATTCGATTCTCAAACAAAATCCCAGCTTTGTCTTCCCCCCCTCACACCAAAATCTCCCCTTAGAAAGTGCTATAGTCAGCAATAAAAGAAACACCCAAAATCATTAATTGCAAACCCGTTCAAGTTTGCTAATTTTAGAACCATTTCTGAAACTCTTTCCTACATGTGGATGCTCTCATTTTGGTGTTGGCGGGCAAGATGCTCCTGCATTAGACTCTCATGGTAGAAAGGAAATGTTTCCCGAGTTCAAGTTTAGAACGTATAGAGATCCTATGCCTATCTTGGATCCATCTCTCTTCTTTATTTACTGAAATCATTGTGTTCATTTCTATCTACAACCTCATAACATAATTCCTTTCGTCCTCACTCCTCTTCTATCCTTAGTGAAATCCAAATTTCAAATTTGACTTCCCACCAATACGCACTATCAAAAGTAAATTGAGTTTGTACCTTCTCTTTCAATAAAATAAAGGTCTCCCATTATGAATATCCGTTTAACTCTTCCCTCTCCCTCCATCTTGTCTCCTCCATGAATTGTCATTGTTTCATTGCCTACTTAAAGACATACTATTGCTGCAACCTATGGAGATCCTGTGCCTATCTTGGATCCATCTCTCTTCTTTATTTACTGAAATCATTGTGTTTATTTCTATCTACAACCTCATAACATAATTCCTTTCATCCTCACTCCTCTTCTATTCTTTGTGAAATCCAAATTTCAAATTTGACTCCCCACCAATACGCACTATCAAAAGTAAATTGAGTTTGTACCTTCTCTTTCAATAAAATAAAGGTCTCCCATTATGAATCTATGTTTAACTCTTCCCTCTCCCTCCAGCTTGTCTCCTCCATGAATTGTCATTGTTTCATTGCCTACTTAAAGACATACTATTGCTGCGATCTAGTTTCCTTCACCTAAAACAGCTTTAGTACAACAATCAAGAGACTCAAAATTTCCTCATTTCCTAACAAGGAATCAATATCACCAATCGAGTGGGTTCCATCTGTGCTATTCTCAAGATCTGCAGCTCTGTAACCTGCAACATAGAGACTTAGCTCTCTTTAGAATTCAATACACAATCTCCAGCCAATTTGCTGCTGCAAATACGTCCCTACATCTGCAACAAAAATGAGTTATTCAACCCTTCAGCAAAAACTAAACCCAGCGCTGCCTTCTTGCCAAAATCCCCCTTCATATCTAAATCTCCTCCTATAAAGTGCTACACTCAGCAAGAAAAGAAGCACAGAAAATTATTAATTGCAAACCCATTAAAGTTTGCCAAGTTTAGAACCATTTTGGGACTCCAGTACTCTTCGCTACTTTTAGAGCCATTTTTGAAACTCCCTCCTACACATAGGTGCTCGCATTCTGGCATGGGTAGGCAGGATGCTCCTGTATTGCAAAATAAAAGCCCAATAATCTCCTCTTCTACCCATAAAGAGTGTTTGACTTTGATCTATTGAATAGTTGGAAACTTGAAAGCCTTATTCCCCTGAAGCACATGGGAGTGGAAACTAGCTACAACTATTGAACAAACTGTCTTTAAAGCACTAGAGAAGCCATGGTTGAGGAAAGTGCCATTCATTCTTTCATTATCTAACTACCCTTGACCCAGGTACTTATTTTTAACAATGTATTGTAAAACATTGCCAGGGGGATATATAGTAGCTGGAATAATGTTTGACAAAGGACATGACACAAGACGGAAATACTTGAGGTCTGTTTATCACAAAACTTGCTTCTTGAGTGGCAAGAGCCTGCCAGTCAGGTTCTGATGGCTTTTCTACGATTAAATCATTATCTCCTTCTGGAGAAGCTCAAAATATACATTCAAATAGTACAAAAGATATGTTTCTGTTCTTTACATTGTAGTAGTTTCAAACATATACCAAAAGTTTCACCTCTTTTGTTGGAAGCTTCTTGCGATGTCTCTGACATTGAGATGAATATATCATGCAAAACTTTCTGATCTCAAATTTTACTTTTTATGTTAAACAGGTTTTATGGGGCTGTTCTCATTACTGGTCATCTCCCTACACAGTATGATGTCCATTTTCGTCACAGTGATGCTACTCATGGCTGCAACTGGCAGTGTTGCCATTGCAGATGTTATTATGGATGCTTGTATAGCCAAAAATAGTATTCAGCATCCACTCTTGGCATCAGATATGCAGAGCTTATGTGGCACAAGTTCATCGATTGGAGCACTTGTAGGTTTCTCTACAAGTGGTGTGGCAGTACATCTCCTTGGTGCTCAGGTTCTGATTTATATATTTCTCTCCCCTAACAGACACTGTTTTGTGTTGTTTCTTTGATAATCTGAAATCTGGTGTTTGGAATTTACCCAAAGTTATGATTGTCTCTGTTTGAGAATTCCATAGCAAGATGTGGAAATGATAAAATATTCTATACGGACAGCTTTGGAGTTTGATTGATGGCCAGGGCCTAGGAGAAAAATAATATATTGTTGGAGACGATTTTATTGCATGCATGCTTATTAACACTTGATATGGCCTATGCACGGTTTCTCACAGGGAGCATTAGGATTACTCTGCATCCCAGCTATAATGCTCCTTTTCCTTGGATATGTTCTTTATGAACCTCGTCTTACTAACCATGCACACAAGCAGGCAAGTCATTGAACTCTCTTTATGATATTAAGTTTGTCAATTAGCTTACATTTGGGACTAAGCATAACTTCAGTCAGTTCTTGACTGGGTTTTCAGAATTTGTTGGAGGCAACCCAGATTATGTGGAAAGCTATAAAGTGCCCTGAAGTATGGAGACCTTCTCTCTACATGTACATATCATTAGCTATGAGTTTGAATATCCAGGAAGGTAAATTTTACTGGTATACAGACCCCAAAGCAGGTCCAGCATTCTCTCAGGTATGGTATTATTTCGGCTTCTACTGCACCCTTTAACAGATAATGTTGTCGAGGCTTTACTTTCCATTTCACAAACCTATTGGGAGAAACATGAACTGCTCTAGTAAGTGCTGTAAAAGGCCTATTCATTGAATAGTTGCAAAGCTTGTGACAACACCAATGCTACCTTCTGTAATTTCCCAATTTTGTTCGTTCATCTTGCATAGGACCTTTTCCACAATACATTTTACATCGCATTCATGGGTAAGAAAGCAAACCTTGTAGGACAACTAAATCTATAGAATACTGAAGTTAATATTAAATATGAGCAGAATAACAGAAATGGATAAAACATGTTTTAAATAGAAGTTGAAAATGGTAGCAAACTCTTACTTTAACAAGGCACATTCCTGCAATCTAAACATGTTTGCAATGCTCAGTGTAATAAGTTTATGCACAACAACAAGAACAATGTAACACAATCAATGCTACGACTATTAACACCTTACTTTCTGCCAAGGCACATTTTTTAAAGTTTATTTTCTCTCTCTCTAATCAGAGATAAAAAAGAAAGCTCCATTGATCGTGAACTGTTTGGGGTACAGGAGTTTGTGGGTATAATCTTTTCCATTGGCTCAATGGGGTCACTTCTTGGAGTGCTAGTGTATCATAAAGTGTTGAAGGATTATTCATTCCACAGCCTCCTTTTATGGGCTCAGCTGTTATTTGGACTTGTAGGAATGCTCGACCTAGTGATGGTGTTGCGCTTGAACATAAAGCTGGGCATCCCTGATTACTTCTTTGTTATAATAGATGAGAGTTCATTTTATATTATCGACCAGCTCAAATGGATGCCCATGCTGGTACTCAGTGCAAAACTTTGCCCTTCAGGCATAGAAGGCACATTTTTTGCTTTGCTCATGTCCATCGAGAACTTTGGTGTTCTCTCATCTTCATGGGGTGGAGGTTTGCTGCTTCATCTACTTAAGGTGACTCGAACAAATTTTAGAAATCTCTGGTTGGCAATTCTGATCAGAAACATCATGAGGATTTTACCTTTGGTGATGTTGTTTTTAGTTCCCAAAAGCGATCAGTCATCAAGCCTTCTTCCTTCTGAATTAATTCGATCATCAGATGCCACTGAGATGTGTGAAGAGGAGAGTATCCAGTTGGTCTCCACAATTCAGAATAATCAAGTATAGTTTGTGAAATTGCTCAAAGAGAGAGAGAGCTTACAATTCAATTTTCTAAAATTGCATGCTCCTTCTCCTCGGTATATGAGTACTAATGTCAACACTTTAGACTATCACTCTATGAGAAAGAAAAGGAATTTGATGAAGTGAGACACTGCTATGAGTGGCAGTGATGGCAACGTTTCTTGAATTTTGTTGTGGGGAGATCTATTAGCATTTTCAGATGATCGTTTGGTATCAGATCCTTCCTAAGAAAGACAAAAGCAGTGTGAAATGTACCTCCATTCCGAATCCTGTAGAAGAGGAAATGAAATCTGCGTTTCTCTACAAGTAAAAACTATAATTTTTTTTTAAAGTCAAAGTCTAGCCAACATCTTTCCTGGAATATGAGAGTCCATGTGGGAACATGTGACTTCTCCATTTAGAGTTTCAATACATATGGTTAAATGACCTCAGCTGGGGAGATTTCTATGTAGCCAGATTCTCTAATGTTGCCGAGGAGGGACTTGATTTTCTTCTTAACTCTCCTTGGTAAAAGTTAAGCTTCCATGGCTGCATAGACACTGGCTCAGTTTTGTTTATTTCTCAAGGGTCCATACCTACAAGTACTAAGTTGCAAATTCGATATATCCAGTGCAGGATAAATTCCCGCTTGTATTTTGTTAGGACCTATCGCAAAGGCTACTTTAAAGATTGAGAATAAATGCTCTTTCCCAATGGATCCAAGATTGATCAAATATTTCTTAAACAGTATGTCTGATATGTTTTTAATTTGATATATTTCCATTTTCAACTATGTGTACGGGAACTGTTCCCTGGTGTTAAAACAACCATTATTTCAGTCAATTCAAAAACAGAGAACTGTATATATCCAGAGTCAACCGTAAAAGATGAGCTTTGCAGAGAAGACATCCACATATATGATAGAATTACTAATGTTGGTTACAAAGAAGTGACTACATCAAACAAAGATAGTGCTGTTGTGTTCATAGACGACGAATTCAGATCTTACCCATCTTCTTTTGGGGTAATTCAGGTTTTCTATATAATTATGTCGGGAGGCATATTTATGCCGAGATTATGTCAAGAGGCATATACAATGGCAGCGGCATTTCCAGCATGGGAATATGCCAAGGAATCTTCTGTGTAAAGAAAAAAGATTGGATGGGAGTTGCTTAAGAAACTCCAAGAGACATTGTTAAAAAAATGAAAAAAAAAAAAAAAACACAAACAAAACCGTCAGTCCACTTGGCGAATAAGTTAATTTTTTTTAAAAGAATGAAAACGGTCAGAGTTTATACATGTCATTTAGAATTTAAATAAAACATAGAAGTTGAAACAACCAGAAGAGGTAGAGACTCGAATGCTTATAAAATAGTTATATCACCAGTCATTTTGTTGTTGTCCGATTTTATTTTCTAATTTGTGTATTATATTTTTTTCTCTGTTAAACATTCATCATACTATGAGTATGTTGGATTTGAAGCGAGTATTTGCATACTATTGCAAGCGACCAGGTGTAATTCTACTGTGAAATTTTGTAGCCTAAGTATTGTCGCCCCTCTTTTCACATTCCACTCAACATCACAGGTGCAGACAAAAGATCCAGAATTCCTCCACTTCTGCACACGGTTGCATGAAAGAGTGAAAAGGGTAACATTTTCCAGATT
Organism: Cupressus sempervirens; assembly: GCA_028749045.1. Taxonomy (NCBI): domain Eukaryota; kingdom Viridiplantae; phylum Streptophyta; class Pinopsida; order Cupressales; family Cupressaceae; genus Cupressus; species Cupressus sempervirens. Next base: position 751,097,265 of record CM053787.1, on the reverse strand, counting down.
TGACTTGATAGGATATATTTTGACTGTAAAATGAATATCACTCTACGTTTCATGGTATCTAGTTTTGATTGGCAAATCAAGATATCGTATTAATAACCCAATCCATGCTTAGCGCCCTGTAAAGGTATACAAATCGATTTTTGATATCGTTCTTGTCAATTTATGATTGCGTTTTACACTCATATGATATCGATTTCAGCATTGCAATTTAATGGATTCGACTGTTAGCAAAACGGGTATTAATAGGCTTTGGAATTGTATAATAACTGTTCGCCAGGACCTGTCTATCAATTTCCATGAACCTGATAACTGATAAGGAATCAATTTTTTACCATCCAAGTTTATTTAAAAGAATCAATTCTGAAACATATACATGGTAGCAGAAATAGGGTATCGATTTTCATTTAATTTGTGATTTGGTTTATCATTGAAACGATTATGTGTTTCAATGTATCAATTTGATTTAAAAGACTAGGGATCGGTTATTTTAACGTATTGGTATCGGTTTTATCGGGACCACATGTATATAAGTCATTTCATAAGATATAATAATGGCAATGGATTTATGGACTTAGTTAAATAATGTTCCGTGTTCGGTATGAGTGGGCTTGGTTACTTACAATGCAGATATCAGTTTGTGGTTCTCAACACACGGATATCGATATATGGTCAAAATATCCGTTACTTCTTTATGGCTTGCTTTGTTGCATTTGTTAAACAAGAAATAACCGAAGTCAATGGTAGAAGATTAAACAATCAGTAAAACGTGAATTTTCATTTTAAAAACTATCAATTTTGGCTCTATTATGCCTGTCACGATAGTAAATAAAGAGTGGATTTGCTGATTTTTGGAATTGTTTTCAGATTTGGAATAGTTCTTTGTGCCGCTGCATCACATGATCTCCTCTCATATGCATTTTCTGTCTGTAAATGTCTACCATATTAGCTTTTTAATGTTGAAAAATGATTATATTTAGAGTTTATTACTTTTATGGTGATGAGTATCGCCTCTTGTAATTAAACAAACTCTTACAATTTGAATGAAATTTATTTTTAGAGATATGGCAGATTTATTTAAATATTAAATTAATTGACTTGTAAATAAAAATATCTGGGATGTTTTATTCATTGCTTAAAGCTAGGATTCTTTTAGCAGTTTTTTTTTGTTTAGTTTAAGTTTTCATAAGGCTTTTTATTGAAATTAGTCTAATTGATAATATGTTTCTATATTTTTTTAATAAATTTCTAACTAGAAACATCTTTATTTTCAATTAAAAAAGTGAAAAATAAACCAGCTTATATATATATATATATATATATATATATATATATAAGTCTAAGAGTTATTCTTCTCGAGGCACCTATTTTACTGAGTTAGATTATCAAAATAGGCGCCTCGAGAAGGATAATTCTCGACTTTATATATATATATATATATATATATATATATATATATATATATATATATATATATATATATATATATATATATATAAGCTAGTAGTAGACGCGGCACACGTTATTTGTTTAAATATATTATATTAATTTATTTTATTATTTAAAAAAAATATTATTTTCATTTATTAAGTTTAATTAATTATTAGAATAAATAATTTTAATTATTAGTAAATATTAAAATAAAATTTTGCATAATGCATTTGAATAATTAATTTTGAACAACTTAATAAAAAAGTCAATTTTTTGAAGGGTCAGTATCAATTATATATATATTGGTATTAAATTTGATGATTATGCATACAAATAGTTCAATTTTATACATTTTATTATTAGTTTTGATGATTTTGCATAGATAATATAGCATCTAACATATCAATGAGAGCATAAATTTTATACATAATATACATATCAATGTCAGCATCAATTTTATAAATACTATTATGAGTGTTGATGATTATGCATAGAAAATGTAACATCAAATATCATAAGTATACCTTTAAACATCATTTCAAGAGTGGAATTTATTTATTTTTTTGTTTGTAAAACTCACATAGATGAAATAAAAAATGTGTGTCCATGACTTGAATAGTGAAAATTACTTATTCATGTTGTTGTTCATAAAACTTACATAGATGGAACAGGAAATATAAGCCCAAGTAGAAGTATTTAGAAGAAGTATAAGAAATATGAGAAGAAACTAAAAAAAGAACATTTCTTCATAATGATGTAGCTACATCACATATTCCTCACTGATAAGGATGGTGTTGCGACCTTTTTTAGAGCAATGATCGTGGTAGACTTCTTCCATCATTTCTAGAAATGCATCTGTTTTTGCAGATGTGTTACGCGTAACATTGGCAACATCTGCCATTTCCATTATTTCTAGTTCATTAATAGTATCAATTGACAATGCAACGTTCTCCAAAGCTTTGATTATATGTGAGCACGATTCCCAGATTATTTGTTTACATTTTTCTAAATCAGTATCAAAGAAATTATTTGAGGCGAGAGAAGTAGCAGGACTCATAACAATGATATTTGACTCTCCAATAGAAGAATGCATAGCTCAAGCGATATGTTGCAAAATTCTAAACAAATATCAATATAAATATATATAAAACCATTATAAGATATAATCAAATATAGAACACACAAATTAAATTTAGCACTTAAATATAGACCAAATAAAGTCAATAGGAATAAAGTTAAGTTCACTAATTTTAAACGTATGAAACAAAATCAAATTAATATTGGAGGATAATTAGAATAAGTAAATTATATTCATTGAATTTTTCTTTGAAATTATATAATGAATCTTTTAATTGAATAGTTTAAATAAAGAAAAGTTATCCATAATATTGTCATCAAATATTAAGAGACATTGAAGCAAAAGTAAATATAATTTGTAAACATAAATTGATATTGCTCAATGAATCAGTACAATTATTACTTAAAACATCAATACAATTAGTTAAGATATAATTATTACTTAATACATCACTACAATTAATTAAGATCTATAAAAATAAAATATCATAAAAAAAGATTGGGTTTCTCAAAATAGAATAAATTAAAATGAAGAAAGTTTTTTTAAATCATTTATCATTGTATAATAGAGACATTTTTAAAACATGGAATATAGTTACAAACAAAATACTAATGAGTCCAAAAAGACTTTTACGGACATAACATTTAAGAATAACACATCACATCAACTATCTTCAAGGCGCTCCCTTTCTAACTTTCATGCTTGGATATCCAAGCATTGGGAACCAATTTTAGATCATAGTGTTCAAATTTTCCTGGTTCCTAAAGGCTTCTTCATTGTTAAGTTTGCAACTGCTGAAGATAGGAGGACTATTTTGTGTGATAACAACTTCTTTTGGCATGATCGTTTCCCTCTTATGGCCAAACTGTGGCATATGGATTTTGATTTGTTTATGAAGTTCTTCAATAAAATCCCTATTTGCGTTCGGCTTTCGTATCTCCCTATGCATTTCTAGCTGGATTTTGTTTTGAAATTTGTGGGGTACGCTATTGGAGATTTTCTGTTTGTGGACTCGGCTATTTTTGATGTTCTCCATTCGACTTATGCACAGATCCTTATGGAGTTGGATGTCTCAAAGGGTCTTCCTAAGAAGATTTTCATGGCTTCTTCGAGGGTATCTTGGACACAAATTTTGGATTATGAAGGAATCCCCTTTCGCTGCAAGAAATGTCACTTGATAGGTCACTGGGTAGCTCGATGCACTATTATTAAGACTGCTTCGAAGCGATCACCTTCCTGGTGGTCCGAGGCCTCTTCTGTGCACTACACGGTGCATAAGTCTCATGATGTGGTTCAGGGGCTAGTGGGGGGATCTTCTCTTGCGGCCACTACTTTTGAGGCCGTTGAGGCTACTGAGGTTGTCCGACCTTCTGGTTTGGATCTTGTCCTTTTTGCTTGCCAGGATCCTTCTGCTGCTTTGTTGCTTGAGGCTGTTGTGGATGTTAGGCTTGCTGGTTTGGATCCTGTCCTCTCTGTCGGTCAGGATCTTGTCCTTTCTCTTTCCCCTAGCTTTGCTGTTCCTTTTGATCTCATGGCGGGCCTGCTTAATTCGATTTCTCCTAGTGAGAAAGTTGTTTTGGTTGCTTCTGCTCCTTTTTTTTTAGTGTCTTCAGGGCCTTGGCAACTAGAGGCAGCAAAGGTGGAGGACAGATGGACTGTTGTAAAAAGAAAGAAATTTAAGTGCTCTGTTCCTCCTCTAGATATGAATCTCAGGTCTTGCAAGGGAGGCTCTAAATCAAAGAGTAAATCGTATGTTCCCTTGTTGTGATAGGCCTTTTTATGTGGTTGGTCCTGCAGTTGGGATCTTGATGATCTAGCTAGTTTTTTGAGTTGGTTGGTGATTGTCTTTTCTGTCACTGGGGTCGCCCCTCTTATGGGTTGGTGACTGGTTTTTCCTAGGTCCGTTGTTCCTTTTAAGATAGTGATTATTGAATATCTTTAGCTTTGTACAGTGTTTTAGGTACCCTTCAAAACCTGTTTTCCTTAATCAAAAACTATCTTCAAGGCACTTAAGTCTATTTTCTTCATCCTTGCTCTTGGAAATTTGACTACCCTTTTTCATTTTCTCATAATGATCATATGTGAAAGGAGACATTATTCTCAAACACTGGAGAGATTTTACACATGAAACTACCACAAATGTCAATCTTGCTCTTTCTCTTGGTCTTATATCAATTGTTGCTTTGGGAAGAGTCAATCCTTGAGATTTATGAATAGTCAATGCCCATGCCAACCTGAATGGTAGTTGAAGTGTTCTACCCTTTTGTATTGGTGGTATTAGAATTATCTTTGGATTATGATCTTTGAATGGTAGTCCTGAATAACCATCAAACTCAACCATCACATATGTTGGAGGCTCAAGCGGAGCACTGCCTTGCTTGTAGATAATTTTTTGAATGTATCCAACAACCCCATTTACAAGACCTACCTCTATCCATAGATTTGAAGTTAGCATGACCCTTGAATCCTTACAGATTTACAATTCCAGATCAAGCTCATCATTTGAATAGTCATCTATTGTATTGGTAGTACCTACTTTTGATGCAACACAATGTGCAATAGGATGCTTCAATGAATGTAGCATTTTTTTATTATGAGCATGAACAATTTCATTTGTTGAGCACAAATGAACAACATTATCAAATTCAAAATTTGTTGCAACATCTATGTTGATAGGGGTCCTTGACATCAACAACCTCCAATCATCATTTTGTGGGTTTGCATCTATTAGATTCATCAAAAGTTGTCAAAATCTTTTTTGCTCAATATCTTCCCCATCTTGTCTAAATATCTTATCTAATGTGACAACAGTCTTGAATTCTTGCCATAACAACGTTGCCCATTTATTACTGTCATATGCTGCTCAGTCATTGACAAGAGGCAGCTGGCCCAAATCTCTAGCCAATATTATAGATGCACTTGAAATACAATTGAGGAAAATAATTATTTTAAAAACTATGTATTAATTCATGTATTTGATTCAAATAAAGTATATTTCACACATTAGTTAGCTATTCATGATGTAAAAATGGAATCTTTACCTCCAAAGCTTATATATGTAGATTGTGGGTATGCTTGTCGTAGTCGTGAATCTATATTTTCCAACATGTTTTGACCAATGAAGCTCATTTCATCAATCAAAATATATTTTATATGTGACATTTCTTCTTGAAAACTTGTGAGTCTTGCTCCTTCCAGCTGAGAAAAATCTCTTACTGGTATCTTCAATTTTGAATGAATTGTAGAAGCTCCTATATTGAATGTTGCAACTCATGTTGGTGCAAGTAATAGAAGGGGAGAATGGGAGGGCATTGTCATATTTTGAAGAGATTGACTAATGACACCAATTATATATGATTTTCCTGTCCCTGTTATTCCTTGAATTATCATAAACAATGATTCTCCATTTTGATTTCTGTGGTAGTGTGTCATGATTATGTTGATTGCTTTTTTTTGTTTCTCACAAAGGGTCATGTAGTTTATGCATTGAGGAATTTGATCATAGATAAGGCACACATGATTCTTTATGCTACTTATGAAATTGATTCCTTTGGCAGTGTACTCTTCTCCTTGGTAATCAACAGACCAATTTTTTTGTCTATCAATGTCTCTTCTCCCCAACATTTCTTAGCAATGTATATTTTGACCTTGGTGCAACCTAGATATAATCTCCCATTCATGTTCTGTAGTATTTCTCTGAACATCTTCATTGTCTTCAGTTTTTGAATCATTTGGGTTTTCAACATTTTCTATAGACATTGTGCATTGAACATGCCAAGGGTTGTAATTGAATGTCTTTCAATTTTGTATGATAAAGGCATCATCATGACCAATATCTCGTTCAATATCATGAAATGGCTTGTAGAGAAGTAACTCTGATAAACAAAACTCAATCCATTTACCTGACTTGTGCGAAGGGATGGATAAAAACCTAGGAAATGCTCTGACAATTGCGGCTTTTTCCCTAGGCTCCCATTTGTTGTCTCTTTTTCTCTTAGGATTATATATCCATGATCTAGCTGGATCAGTTAATGTGACACCTACCATACATAATGGCCTTTTTTTATAACCATTAATAAAAGATTTTGTTTGTTTTTCATTGTTCTCTTCATCATTTTCATTTTCATTATTTAGAGTTACGGGTTTGAACATTTCAAGTGAGACATTTAGATTGACAAATCTTTTACTACACTTCACCAATGGAAATTCTAATATCATATGACAAGTTTCTTGAGCACCAATGTCTCTTCCTACAATTGTCTCAGTTAGAAGCCTCCTATAGCTTGTGTTGCTAAATCATCTAGATTTTCCATGTTGGATAGACGAATCAACATTTGGTGGTATATTTTCGAGCTTTTCTCTGCTTTTGCTGCATACTTGGCGATATGTTTTATGAGAGCACGTTTGGAAAGAACAGGTTGCCAATCTATATTTTTTGTCCATAATTGTAGTATATGGTGATTATGTGAATTGACTCTATCCGTTCAAATTTTCTTTTCCCCTGTTTCTATGTCTTCATATAATTTTGATTCCCCTAGGTTTAATGGCCAGGGAGCATTATACCTACACTCCATGTAAGAAATATTATATTTACCTCCATCATTTTGTAGTAATTATATATATTTGTTGGGATGAAATAATTACCTACAAACCATCTTTCTCTTTTTGTTTTGTAGGCATGCACCCGCCTTACAGATTGTGTGTCTCTCCACACACTTAAATATTTCTTCATAGTCACTGTCCAAATCCACCTCTGCAAGTTGTCTTGTGTTTTTAAGACATGAATGTTGTTGAAAATTTACGATTGCCTACAATTCAAGGTAAGAAAAAATAAGTACATTAATTAATAGCACATTACATGAATATATATATAAATATTTATTAACGTGCTTGTATATTTCGTTGATGAAGATCATTTCTAGGGTTCCATGCATGAACAATGGAATGAAAATATCTTTTAGCACTTCTTCTTTCCTCCTCATTTGACCAGTCAATTTTATGCACATCAGGTGCTCTTTCGATCCATATGAATCCATGTACGTGTGGGCCCCCCCTATGTTGCCATTCATATCTACACCAAAAGTCCTTGACATTTATTCCCTTTTCTAGAATCTCTTTTCTAAACATTGAGTGTCCTAAGTGCATATCATGTGCGACTATGTGAGGATAGTCAATAATATTTTGTCTTCTTCAATTCTGAGCTTCTCGAGGATCAGTTGGCATTGTTCCTAGCATAAGTGCATGCAAATCAAGCCAATACATATCTGCTGCACTTAATGTCAAAAATATTGTAGGAGTACCAATTTGATGAAGCAAATCTGTCAATTTTGTGCAAGATTTAGTCCAATAAGATTGTGTTGCCCTTAATGATGTCCCAAACCACATCCATTTATTTGCCAGACTGGAGTGGGGTGTGTTTTCCATATGTTGTCATAACTCATGGATGGTAATGGGCATGTCTTTAAAGCTTCTTTTCACAAACACCAAGGATGAGTTTTGTGCAAGATGTCTCATTATCATGTTCAACACAAAATATCTAACTTTGGCATGTTTACCAAAACGATGATCCCTATAACGTATCAAATGTTTCACAAATTCATGAAGATAAACCTGCCACAACCATGGCTCTAGCCAATCACAACTTCCATTAGGAAACAATGTTGGAAATGCCACATCAAGTAATTCTAATGTGACATATTCATTAATGGGAGACACACCTATACTTGTCCAATCTATCAATGATGTTGGATTCACATCAGGGTTATTGACCCATGCATGAATAAGTTCCATTTCTTTTTGGGCATTAGTTGGTCTTGAAGCCATGATGTTGTATGCTGTATTATATTTCCTTCATTTGAATCCATGACTAGACCAACAAAAACAATCTTATTTGCATCTGAATCAAATTCCATATTGATTGTCTTTAATCTGGCAAAGATATTTTCATCTGCATTTCTAGGTAGATCATTGAAAGCATTTTCATTAATTTGGACATCTGAATAAAATTTGTCATGCTCTACTTTGTATTTGATTGCTTTGTAGACACGATCCCTATTCACAATAAAGTTAGTGTGTTCCATGTTGATCTCTTTGTCTAACAAAAATAATTGGAAAATTATCTATTGTGTGTGGCAATACGTTGGAAACATGTTCTATATTTTGTGAGAAACTTATTGTATGCCCTTTATATTTATATTGACCACCTATTGCATGTGTAACTTGAAGTATGGGGCTAACACGTGCAATTAGCATTTCCTCAACTTGGGTCAAGTTTGCAAGCTCCTCAGGTTGAGGCCTTGGATCCATATTTTTTAAAGTAGAAAATATATTGTTTCCCTTTTTTTGTCAACATCTATTGCATACTAGACCTTTTGACATATGGAAAACTTTCATTCATAGATAACATTCCTGACAAATATAACACATGCGGTATTCTCAAGCTATCCAATTGTTGTCAAAATTGCATTTGGAATATATTGAAACTATCCTGAAGAAATATAGTTGGGTTTTGTATATTTTCTCTATTTCCTTGTCCACCTAAATTTATCCTGTTTTGGCTTGTAGGATGAGGCGTTTTAGGAACGCGCTTTGTTGTTCTTGAATTTCCATTCTGGTGACTCATTTCCACAAATGCAAGCAATGCTTGATTGTACCTCTCACTTGATTCAAAATCAACTTCATGTCTCCCTTGTGTTTCAAAATGAGATACTTCATCAGATGTTCATTGATGACTATTTCTATCCCTATTTTGTAATTACAATTCTTGTAACAAAAATTCTACCCTTCTCGCATAATTTAGTCATCGTCCACTTCATTGTTCCTTCTTCTTTCTTCTTCTCTTTTAGCTTCTTTCATTTGTTCTTGTTGTCGTTTGCGATACTCTCTGGTATGCTCTTCGTTGCTCCATTTGGTATTGTCTTCTTTCTTGATCCGATTGTAAATTCATAGTTGATTGATTCATTTCTATGAAATGAATTTGTAACCAAACACTAAAAACAAATAAATAAAAATTAGTAGATCTAGTAAACTATGTTTTATAAATTTGGTTTAAAATATCACATAAATTTAGTGGCATTGCATTTCAGATAAGATAGATATTTATTCATTTCTAATTAATAGTTCTGTTGGTGTTTGAAAATGCTGGAGGGTTTTCAATTATCCCACTGAGAAATTGACATATCTAGGGGCAGCTAATTCCCATTTTCAACATGACATTTCTGACAACAGGCCAACTATAAGGCTAGACCCTTCTTCTTCTTCAGGCTCTGCAAAACCTAGGCGGGTGGACCTATAGATTCTTTATATGGTACCAGTTATCAAAGCATACACTGAATCTAATGTAAAGCAGATAAAAACCCCTAAATCTTCTATACTTAACCAGGAATCACAAGCATGAAATAGCTAAGAACATAACTTATGAAACTGGCAAGCTAAGTGCGGGTTAACATTGAATAGCTTTCAACATAAAAGGGAAAATTAATTTAATATGTTGATATCAGCAAGACCTAGGTATGAGCAACAAAACCTAATGATCCTATCTCTAATCAGTGCCTTATCTATTGGGCAATTAAATGAATTATAACCATACATCTTCTGAAAATCTCAAACATATCTCTACATCAAGATCCCTGATCTATCTTTCACTTTGTGAATAGACATTTGCTTCATATTTGAATCTCATACTCAGACAATCCTTTATGAAATCTGAAAAACTCTGTGATAAACACCAAGCAATTACATGGCTCTTTGTTCCATTAGCAAGATACTTTAATCACATACATTCCTAAATGAAATGCAACCTAATATGTGCTCTTTGTTCACAAACTAGAAAAGATTACAAATCCACAAACAGGAGACAAGATTCAAACTGAAATTGAAACCATTGCTGCTCTTTATTTGCTTTCCTTGAAACCAAATACATGAAATGTACAGAAAATAACTCATAAATCACCTAACAGACAAGAACTATTTGCATAAAACATAAAATGCTATTCAATACAATAGAGAAATGTTGGGTGTGTGGCTTTCACAGCCTGAGCAAAGCTCCCAGAACTGAAAATGGAAAACCAACCAACCACCTTTTTTTAGAGAAGAAGAAAGAATAAATATGGAGAAGATAATTCTTGGATTTAATTTGCAATTGACATGTGTCCCTTTAGAAATTCTTCCCAAGAAGATCAAAACCTCTTTCTAACTTTTTCTTCTAATCGAAAATCAAATCCCCATCATTTCACCTCTCAAAGGCATCAAAATATCTCAGAAATCTGATGATGAAAGGATGTAACTAATTTTGGTCATTAATGAAGAAATCTGCTCATTCCACTGCCAATGCCCTGGAAAACACAAATTGACTTACAGCACGAACTAGTGAACACCTGTGCAAAAACCAACCTCAAATTTGGAAAATTTGGATTCTCTCGGTTCGGTGGTATATTGAAGTGCCCATTTTCGACAAAAATTGCCCCAGATATGTCCTTTTCAAAATCAGGTCTTCATTCTTGGTTTCCATTGCAATTGGAAATTTCAAAAAGTTATTCCTTTATATAGTTTGAACTATATAAATAATTTCCAGTTTTATTTAAAAACTGACCTGTGCACATGATCTTGAGGAGAAACAATTACAATGAAAATTTTAAAACCTTTGAAAATTCCCTCACAATTCCATTCAGGTCAAACTTGGTTTGATCGTGCTTGACACGTGTCATCTTTTGATTGGCTCGGACCTGAGCAGTGCCACGTGTCACATTTTGATTGGACATCCTCATTAGCACCACGTGTTGTCTTCTCGCTACTTCGCCATGTTATCTTCCCTGCATCTTTCTTATAGCGAGTTAACGAGAACCCTTAGATCTGCCACGTGGCATGATCTGGTGTGTCTCTAAACCTGCTCGCCACATCATATTACCTCGAAATTTGTGCCATGTGGCACTTTGTGATTTGTCAGGAACTCCACATCACTGCCACATCATCCCCGCCACATCATCCCCGCCATGTCAGCGTCACTATCTCGCCATGTTAACTCTCATGCATCTTATCCTCGGTGAGATAGCGAGGACCGCTGGATGTGCCACGTGGCATGATCTCGTTCAACTGTCTGGATCTTACCACACTACCTCCTGTTCGCTGCCACTTGGTGTGATCTGATTCGTTGTTGCCCCTGCAAGTGGGACCCACACTAACTTATTATCCCCTCATCGAATTATGGAGTTTTTCGGCTAATCGCTACCTCGCTAGCCGAATTTCTTGAAATTTCCCGGCTAGTGAAGTAGCGAGGCGCCGGATTTTTGAATTTCTCGGCAACCTCATATCTGCTGAAGTCACCGACTTTGACCGCGTATTTGTTTAAAATTATGCTTTGACTGCGTCTATCTGTCATGACTGGGACCCACCTCGCAAGCTTTGGCTTTCACAAAAGCTTCTAACTTCAATTCACATAACTTGAAGTGTTATGTTGTATTTAAACAACTCCAAAAAAGCATCCACCAAGAATGTGGGATAATGAGTTCTACTGTGCTGACCCCTGCTTATTGCATTGCCTTCCCTTCTTGCGCACGTTTTTCCTAGCCCGTAGCTTCCTTTCATACGCAAGTTATGTTCTTTTCCATGTGTGAGCTCTCATTTTTTTCATGCCAAAACTTGCTCTTTATACTTGCATTTGATCTCTGTCTTTTCTTTGCGTAGGGTTGCTTTACTGGTGGTGTGAGTGTCCTTTTAGCCTGTAGATTGCGTGGAGTGCTATACTACGGCTTTTCCAAGCCATTGGCGACTTTCATGCCTTGACTGCCCCTGTTCTTTCGTTTTGTCGCAAGGTCTATCTCATCATTTTGATGATGATTCAGCTTCCTTGGCATTGACTCATCTTCTTAGATTGGCTTTTCATGATGCGCATGTTCTTCATTGATGGCGTGGATCTCCATTGGGCGCCTCTTTTGGCATGTGCATTCTCTTTTTTATGCCGCTGCCGCTCTATATTAGCGCAGGTTCTGCATCTCCTATGCATGCAGCTTTTTAACGTTGGGACTTTTCTTTAAAATGGCGTGGGTGGTCTCCAGTTGGTGTGAGCTGCTCTTGTTTGTTGTGGCTTCCAAGCCTCTTGGCGTAGGTTATCTCTGATCTCCCTGCGGCTCTTTGCATGTCTTCAACATGGAGCTCTTTCCTTTTAATCTGCTGCTCTTGCTCAGACTCCCCTGCTGATTGCGTGGGAAGTTCCTTTGTTATGCTATGTCTTCAACTTCCTTTTATGTGTGTAGCTGGTGCTCACATGGTCTTGCTGTACGTGGAGCCTCTCCTTTGTGTTTGGCATGGGTTTGTCTTGGCGCCCATCTCTTAATGGCAGCTCCCAAACTATTAACTTCCTTCACGTGGAAGTTCCATGCAGGCTGCAGCTCTGTTCCTTCATTTGGTAAGGAAACATACACTCATCTTCATTTAGCATGGTCTTCCTTGTGCCAAACTTTGCTCTACATTTCAATACATGGGATTTCCTTCATTTTAACTCGTAGGTGTCCTCTAAGCTGCGGCTTTAAACTCTTTCTTAACACGTGGGCCTGCACTTTGCTCACGGCTTACCTACCTTCAGCTAGCGTTCTATCTCTTCAATATGTAGAGGCTTCTTTTACCTTGTTTGACTTCAGCTCACACCGTTGACAACTCTGCAATAGAGCTTCCCCTTTTGTGTGAAAATCTCTTGAACATGGCTCCCTTACTCCCAATTATGGTAGGTAGTTTTTATCAAGAGCATCATACATAGGGTCTAGTGCAAAGACTGTGTCATGAGGTTTTAGTAAATAACTAACTATTCAAGCATTTATCCACATGCTTCTTTAGAGTCTTTACATCTTTTCATAAAGTATCTAATATGTTTCCTTGTCCCCTAAAGTATTGCTCATGTTTGAAACTTTAGATGCAGCTTACAAACTTATAATTTGTTTATGGTCTTCTCAAAGATTGTCAGAAGACTCATGTGATGCCTCTGCTATTGATCGAATTGCTTCATGAAGTCCATGTATAACTAATTGAACACTTTTGTAAGAAAATTCCATATTAGCCCTTGTATTCTTAAAACCATTCCTTGAACTTGTTGATCTTCTGAATCTAGTGCTAGCAATGCCAATGTGTCCTTATCAACGAACTTCCAATTCCCTTTATTGTCATTGACAGTTACAAATTGAAAACTAGGTAGCAAGTGTAGTTGTGTTAGACTAGACTCTACCAACTTCTTCAAATGGCATCTTCCTACAGAATCATGTGCTGTAAAATCAAGACATGTCCCTCTTAAGCTTGGATTCACACTTTTGTCATCCACCCTGAAATTCCTGATCTGTGATTCATAAATAACAATGTCATCAAATGATTCTAACTATGGCTTCTCATTAGCCAAGCTTTTCCATCCTTCTGGTTCCAACATGGGGTCTAGGAGCTTGATAAACAAGGATCTTTTATTGTACGTCTTGCGACCTGTATGTTGTCCCTTATATCTTAAACACTCATAGTGGATGTTAATGTTACCCCTCATTTTGAACATTCACTTATCTCTTTGGTATATGCATACATGTATATCTAATATTCAGTGAGTTATAGTTGCTTCAATTTTTCAAAATTTGCTCAATCCCACATGTCTATCAACTTGATACAATTAGTCGGACCCCAAAGTGGGTCTAACTAATTTTTTTTCGTTTCCAAACAATTGATACTGCGGAATTGATCCATTAACCATCTCACACTGATTAGAATCAAGTTCAATCACTGAATCATCAAATAAAACTTGTTTTACCACTTATTTGCAAACTGTGAATTTGGTGCCAGGAGGTTCGTTGATTGGCCTTAAAAACTGACCCAAACCTCTGACCAGGCTTTGAAATTTGACCCATTGATTCTTTGCTCCGCACTCTTGCACCCTGTCGAATCTCGTCTCATGATGAATTCGGCGTCAAAAGATATTTGCTGTCAAAGTTGACCTTTCAGAACTTCCTGCAAGAAACCATGTCAGAAAACACTAAATTGGGTTCAGAATTGGCTTCAAAAACTGGGTAAACTGACACGTGGAAGGACAGAAATTGGGGCGTTGAATCTCTGTCACGAGGTGAATATAAATCTAGGATTTGGGCTCATGACGAATAATAGGACGCAAATGGCGATTAGTCAAAGTAGGCTACTTGGAATTAGCAGACTGGAAACACTGATAGGAAACATTTTTTGCAAATGGAAATGACTTGGGAAAGTACGCATATGGATTCATCATGACTTGAAAATTGGCATACTTAAAGTATTTTCAGAGGACAACATAGTGGTACAATCCATTTGATCTAGCCAATCACGGATTTTGAGTTATGACGTCACGAACAGGGGTTCCAATCAATCTTCATTTGTTGACACCAGTAAAAAGATAGAAATTGCGTTTGAAAACTAATCAAACGGATTTGTCAAGACTTAAAAATTGAAACATAACAAGTATCTGATGTCTACAATGCAATGCAAAAGGAATTTCAACATTTCAATCAACTGGTCAAAAGTTACATGTCAAACAGGGCTTCCCAGAATTATGTGCAATGTGCATCAACATGACAAATTTAAATAACCAACTTTGAGGGATTTTAAACCTAGTCAAACGGACTCAAAACGACTCGAAATCTGAAACATAGGTTCTCAGGTATGGACACTAGGCACTCCCAAAGAGACAAGTCGCAAAACATTTCTAGGTGCAAGATATTCAATTGCAAACACAGCCTCCTGTCGCTGTTTGACACATTGAAAATGCAAATTTGGAACTAGCTCAAAACAAGACTTTACGAAATAGCTCGGAATGGCAATTCAACTTCATAAAACAAGTAGGCATATTGAATGGAGGGTGTTAGAAACATTAAACACCTTAGGGGGCTCAAAGGTACAGTCGAGTACAACCAAGTACATATGCATTTATGGGGCTTGATTTGACTTAATTTTAAATGGACACTCAAAATGAGAACGCAATTTTGAGCACCAACAAGTTCAACAATTCACAAATACATATAGGAGGAACTTTTTGTGTGGATAAGAGAAGAAGATCTACAAATATACTAAATACCAAATACTCTTGTACGTATAATACTAAATTTATTTAAGACAAAGGAAAAATAACATTTGTTTGTCAAAATTGATAAGTTGAACAGACAAATCTATAAAAGATGATAGTGTCAAATAATATGACACCTAAATTTCATTATAGTGATGCAAAAACATGTGGAATTCATCAGTGAGGAAAATTTTGTTTTTGCCATCCATGTACGCTTCATCATAGCGGATGTCTTTCATAAATTCAAAGAACCCAAATGATTTCTTCCATGCCTCATGAACTTGCTTTGTATATTGTCCCATCTGTAAGATTTGAGAATCTTGGACACCTCGAACATGAAAGCTCGTAGTATGAATTTCATCTGTAATTTTTTTACAAGACTTGGAAATGATTGTTCCCAATCTATCCAAATAAGTTTGAACAATTTGATTTGATTTCACTGAGTCGTCTGGAAGAAGTGGACTTGTGATAGTGTTTTCAAAATTATTTTGTTGAGCATCCATAGTTAATTTTTTTCTGATATCTACAATGTAGGGAAGAAAAATGGTTAGTATCAAAATGACAAGAATTAAGCTATGCATATATAGCAATAAAATGGTATTTGAGAAGAAGATTTCTTTGATTCTTTCCTATTGACATAGATTCATGCATTTATTTTTTCTTAACAAAAAGCTTATATTTTCTTAATATTATTTATATAATATTCTAATATTTGAATTTAAAAATTGATAGTAAAACCTAAATTCAAAATTTCCTTTGATGATTGAAGATAAAAGATGTTTTAATAAATGTACTCCTTTTATTAATTAAAATGCACTTAATAAGGCAATATTTAGTAAAATTACAAATTTCATTTTTGAATTTTAATAGTGAGTAGAGTATCATAATAAGATGCATCAATCTACTATGACAAACAAAATTTTAACACTACTATCACATGTAGTGCATTTCAAACCAAAAAGTGAGACTACTATGACATGTACTACATGTCAAATCCAAAAGTAACATCAAAATCTAGAATGCCACATTGGTTGGACCCATCAACCCATGAACCATTCCTTTGCAGGACATAGTTGTTCACGTAAATATGGTTGAAGTGTAGATGTATAAGGAAAATACACTTCAAATTTTTTTTTTTGACTAAGAGGTGAATCAAATGTATCAAATATCACCCTCGCCACCAACAATCATTATCGAACACTTCAACACAATATCATATTGGTATAAAATTAGGCAAGCTGCTTGGTGGTGGAATTGGTCTTAGATACTCTACAAAAAAATCTTCTATGAGTGATTCCCTAGCCCATTCATTATTGATGAAGTGATCGTAATGGGCAAAATACTTGGGTCTTTCACTAATTTGAACCCTCCCTATTATGGTTCCTTCAAACCATGTGCCCTGAAAACCATCCTCATCACATGAAGCTTCAACTCTCATTCCAATGTAAACCTCCATTACAAAACCTTATGTATAATCACGAATGAAAAAAATCATTACATATAAAGTAATATTTCATTGAATCCGTAAAAACCAAATTGTTAATAATAAACCAAAATTCAATATACAAAAAATAATATTTAACAAAAAAATGTAATCTATTACTAAATTTTTGTAAAGCACAACATAATTTAATCCTAAATAACTATATTATAACTAAATAATTAGATTCAATAGAAAATATTTCTAATTGTCTAGCTACAATTCCTTTCAACCAAATAGTTTAATAATATAACTTACTTAATATATGAAAGCCTTCTTTAAAAACTAAAAAAAAAAAAAAACGTAAAGTTTTAAATGTGTTGTCAACAAAAAACTTCACAAACATTTATCTAGGAAGAATCTTTTAAAAGGAAAATAGTTAAATATTCAACAATTAGTTAAATATTTTATGAAAATATATTTAAAACTATAAATTATTTTAGGGTTCAATAAGTGGTGGTGGTTGTGTTTCTTTTTAAAATCACTTAGTAAAATGTAAATCTATAATTAAGTGGATGTGATATCTTTAAAATCAAATATTCTAATTTCACACCAAAATATGTCCTCATAAAGCTCTTAAAAAATGAAATTTCTATTTTCATTCCAGTTAAAACTATAGACTTTAAAACTTAACATTACTTGTTATTTTAATAATTTTAATTATTTCTTAATAAATTAATTATTAAGCATTTATACTTTCTAAATTTAAATGAAAATAATTTTTATTAGGATTTAAAGCTTTTCTATGTGATATTTGAAAATATATTAAAAAGAACCACAAATCTAGTCTCAATGAAAACAAATAATAGAGGTATTATTTCAATATATTCAAATGGTTATGAAGAACCATTGGAACAAAATAAGCATTGAGTCAACTTATAAAATATGAAGAAGAGAAACATTATTTAAAAATGGAAAATTTAGAGGCCAACTAATACACAATGTGACAACTTAAAAGTATGAGGATGAAAACTGATATATGATATTTCCTGCAAATATTCTATGACTAAAACAGTCCAAAAATACACTTCAAAAACAAATTATTTTCCATTTTCTACTATATTTTTTATTCACACTCTATATTCCATACTTGAACTGCATGCAATTACTCTATCACAACTATCAAAATTATAATACAAATTACATTTTTAAATTATCTACAGTTTCATTTTGTTTTAAAATTTGTAACAACATAAATTTCAATAAAATAACAACAATTTCTTCAAAAAAATATGGAATTGTCATTGAATGTATATCACACCTACAAACACAATCTTCTCCTATTGCTTATGGTGATCAGTGATTTAGTACCAACTCTCTTCTACACTGCCATGCATATGGAAGAAAATGCAGTAAGATTATGCACAACGGAATACACTTTTTGCAAACTATATAAGGAAAAAGTAAACAAACAATTATCTCATTAAATCTGTATAGAAATTTCAATGTAAAACCTCTAATTTGTTATTTAAATAAAAAATAATAGCAATGAAGCAAACAACAAACTTGAATGAAAAACTTGATGCCAAAAGCTGAGAAAATTTTTCTCCAATCCTGAGAAATGCTAAATGCTGATGGAGAACATCATATATATAGAAGCTTCAACATTAGTTGGTTCACTACCATTCTCCTTGTAACGTCAGTCTCCTTCTCTTCCATTTAACAGTTGGCAGGTGAAGTCATCTATTTATCTGCCCCACTCCAACTCTATACTGCAGTGTCGGCCTAAAAATCCTTTGTAATAATATATTCTCTGGGAGAGCGATTGATGGCGATGAGCATGATCTCGTTCACCTCCTCATCGTCCCATGTATTCATTCAAAGTATGGAAACAATTGAGACCCGAAACCTCCAACCATCTCATGGCAACACCATCCACGTCATATGGGGGAATCGCTTCGGCCCTGCTCACCTTTGAGTGATCAAAATAAACAACCATTGTGTCTTACTTTATAATGTGTACACAATCTTCTTATTTGCCTCCTCACAAATAACTCCAAGGCTGTAGAGAATATCAAACATTTGATTCTGGAATTGTAGAAATAGAACATGAGGGATCAAATGGAATTCAAGTTGAGTCTATTGTTTAGCATATATAGCTCGTAACTTGTACATATTGAAGTTTTTGTTTTTCCAGATTTGAATTTGGCACCTTGTCTTTTTAGCTAATCTTATTATATGCCTTGTTATACTTTTGTTTGAAGGATATTATATTGGGAGGTAGGATTCACATAAATAGTTAATATGTTGTGTTTTCATTACAATGTTGTCGAATAACTTAATGTTGGATTTCTATACAGAAACTTCAATCAAAATACTGAAGATGTTGGAATTAAAAGACATAAGCTATTTACATGCAACACTACTAATTCAATAAACAGTTTATTTGAGCTTTAAAAAGGCATAAACATTTACGATAGAACTATTTATATATGTTCATTAGTTTTGGAGATTTATATAAAAACAACTTCATGATACTTAAACGGCGTACTTCTATATGATGGCAAAATTGTGAACAATGGAAAAGACGTGTTCTGTTTTCAATATACATTATGTCTGTTGATTTCCATCGATCTCTTACCATTATTAATATGTTATTTTAAAAGAAAATTTATGATTCCATCTTATAACAAATGAATGCAATAATGAGTGAAAGGAGCCAAGTGTATAAATGTTGGAGCGGTATAACTGTTCATCGTCATACTAGCAGCTGCCTGTCAATTTTTAAAAAATGCTAGATTGCTTACAATGAAATCTGGTCCCATTGTAGAAGCCTCTCGGCTTAAATACATAAACATCCAACTTTTGTTTTACAACAATTAGAAACATCTTATTAATGAGAATATTAAAAAAGCTATAAAATATTTCTCCTATCACTTAGTTTTTGAATTTGAATTCATTTTTAACACATCAAATATTATTAATCATATTTGATGAGTTCTTTGAAAGTAATAGGAATGTACATTTAATTCATAATCTATTATATATAATTTAAAAAAAAAATTGTCTACACAATTTTGTTTGAATTTATATTTCAAATCATAACACCGCCCTTAACTAAGACTTACCTAGCTAAATTGAGAGTCACGATGGTTAGCTTTATCTAGAGAGAGAGAGAGAGAGAGAGAGAGAGAGAGAGAGAGAGAGAGAGAGAGAGAGAGAGAGAGAGATTCTATTATCATATTAATATAATATAAGTATATACTTAGATTAAAATATTTTCCATGGTGTGTGATGACTGCTACTAGCTTATATATATATAAGAGTCATCATTCTTAAAGTGCCTATTTTAATTCAAATCCTATGGTTGTGTGTGTGTGTGTGTGTGTGTGTGTGTGTGCCGAGAGTCATCCTTCTCGAGGCACCTATTTTAATTCAAATCCTATGGGCTTTTTTTTTTGTGTGTGTGTGGGTTAGGATTTGAATTAAAATAGGTGCCTCGTGAAGGATTGTTGTCTTATATATATAACTATATATAGGCTAGTTATGATTTATATTTGAAGTGTAAATATTTGTGTCTTGAAATGGAATTATGTGGTAATCTTAAGTATTTAAGATCGCATTTATTTATTTATCTATTGATTATTTTTAAAAAAATAATATTAATTTTTCATTTAGTATAGGACAAGGAAACAATGATATAAAATGTGATGTACAATATTAATGTTAAAAGTTACTATAAATTGTTAGAGTTAATAATGTTTTGTATCTAATTATAAATCTTGTATTCATATTTTTTTTATCAAGGAGATGTATTCATCTTTTAACTTAGGTGTCATTTTAGAATGTATTTTTAATAAGGTTATTTTTCACTTCATTTATTTTTGGCTTTTTAGGGACTAGTTTTCTTTTTGGTTACTTTGACATTTAGCATTTTTTTTTACTTCTAATTAATATAAAAAATATTTACATTAGACGATAAATGTTTGTCAAGATACCTTCTCATACATTGCCTTTATAAGAAATACATCTCATTGTAATTATCACGACCCACCTTGTGAAACTCCTATTTGGTAGGATGCCTTTGACACTTTTCGACTTAGTTGACTTGATCGATAGACCTTGATTGATGACTACGAGTTTTGGTCATCTTGGGCTTCCTAATTTGGACCTTAGTTGACATGTTGTTTGACTATTGGTCATGTTATCTCTTAGTTTGACTTATCATGTTTGATGTGATACATGATGTTGTGGTATTATGTTTTGATTTTGCTTTCTGACCTTGATATAAAAGATGGTGTAGTTACACTTTAATAATTTGTGATGCACACCCTAGTGACACTATGGTATGAATTAATATTTTCATTTGGTTGTTTAGATTTCTATTCAACATTGTGCTATGGATCATATTTTATATTAAATTTTTAGGATATGGTTTAATTGAAGCATTTACATGGATATTTTGGATTTGATTTACTTTGTTTATGATAATGATTTTGGTTAATCGTGCTAACCCATAATGCATATGTACTATGTTTGGCATGTGTGTTGGAAGAGGGGAGGTAGTCGTAGTCGCTCATGTGGGATTCAAACACAATGTTGTGTTCCTCCTTCCTTGCCCCTTCACTACCTCCCTAGGTGTGTGCAAGTACTAGGCATCGACTCCACCCTACTATATGGTTCTAAGCATGCTTTACACTCCTTGAATAAGTTGCTGATATGAAGATGCTATCATGATCCTTATAGACACCCCAAAACCTAGAATTTAGTTAGGGAGTCAGACAACCAACTTTGGGGATTATGTATTATCTTCTGATGTTTTTGAGATTCGTGTGTCTTGTGGATTGTACTGTTAGTTTTAGAATATTTAATGAATGACTCTTACTTCTATGGTTTAAAATATATTTATAAGAATATATATGGGTGTACACATATATGCCTCAATAAATATACTAATCATTATAATTGTGATAACTAATTAAGTGCTCCAAAATCTATTAGCACTAGGAGTAATGTGGGTACTCCAAAATCTGAAACAAAGGGACAAGTTGAGTCTCTAAATCCTCTTATGGACAATGACAAAGTCACTCATGTTAAGGAGAATTTGTCTATCCTAGAAGATTGTAAGGAGATGGGTCGCTCTGTGGAGATAAAAGATGATCACAATGATTCCTTGCACACCCCTCCTATTAGTAGTGAGCCTAATGATACCATATTGGATTAGGAGATGGAAAATGGAAAAGGGGATCCTACTTGGGAAGAAGATTTTATGCCTGAAGATGTTCAAAATAATTACTGTCTTCTTGAGCATAATAA
Source organism: Cupressus sempervirens (assembly GCA_028749045.1). NCBI lineage: Eukaryota > Viridiplantae > Streptophyta > Pinopsida > Cupressales > Cupressaceae > Cupressus > Cupressus sempervirens. The sequence continues at coordinate 751,074,972 of CM053787.1, read as the reverse complement.
AGCTATCAAGAAGGTCAATGGGAGAGTGATGTTTCTCCATAAAGCTAAATTGAAAGTGGATATTTCCCTTCAGGTTGACTCTTGGCTATATAATGAGATCATTTCTTTGAAGAAGAATGTTAGAGAGTTGCAAGGCAATCTTGAAAATAAAATAAAAATAAAAATAATTGAGTTGGAAGGCAAAGTTGGGAATATCCCTAGTAAGCTACTAGCTTATGAAGTTGAATTAAGACAACAAGTCAAAGATAGTGGTCAACAAATGGACATGGTGACTTCTAGTCTGTGTGCGGTTGCGATGGGCATTGGTAGAAGAAGTAATGAGGAGATTATCTCTCCAATCATTGCCCAACTGATTGTTGGTCTCAATAAGTGTACGAGGCATAACACAAAAATGACCACTAAAGCTACTATTGGTTCGACTGTGAAAGACCTAATTCAAAATACAACTAACATTGGAAAAGAAATAACCAAGGAAAAAAAGGAGTTGGCGTAGGGCATCTCTATTTTTGCTAGTTGCTAGTTGTTGGTCTTGGATTTTGGTTTTGGTATTCACTATTGGTCTTGTATCAATTCTATTATCTTGTTTTGTAGTTCTATGTTTGTCTGTACTTAGGTTCTAGGTCCTTGTAAAACCCAATTTTTAAATTTATTTTTGTAACTATAGGTTTCAGGTCCTTGTAAAACCTGGTTGGACTTTTATCTCGTTGATCATGATCTAATTTTGGTTTTTTATATGGGGTTTTGGGTCTCCTTAAAACCCATTTTTACCTTAATCCAAAACTAATTAAGTACTCATGTATGTATAAATGTCAAATAATCCTATGAATGTGTATGATATAAGTGAATATGTTCATAAATATTAATAAATACTTTTTTTTAAAAGCCAGTAAATAAATGACAAGAAATAAAACAAAATAACTAAGTAAAATACTATCTTACTTTCTAGGGATTTGAACCTTGGACCTCCTAAGAATAAGGCTAGTAGTTTACCATTATGCTACTTGTACTCCTTAGAAATACAAGCAAGTGAAACTAGTTTTGTTATGTGCAAAAAGAAAGTTAATTAAAAGAAAGAAATTCAATAAGGTTGGTTAGAGTTTCAAACCCATGACTTGGGCGTGACTAAGAGAGGTTTTTAACTATTGGGTTGATTGATGTCCTTAACTTTAGGCTTAGAGGAAATAGTAATGAGTTGTTAAATCCTGATAATAATAATAATAATAATTAACATAGTTGATTTAAATCATTACATGGTTGCATGGTTGAGCAACTCTTTCAACCATCACAACCATATGAGGATCTATAAATTTAATCCTCTATGAATTTAGGAGTGAGGTCACACGGAGATGAAAGAGAGATTTTCCATTTAGGATTTTCATAGAGAAAGGAGGAGAACCTATGGAGGAGATTGCAGAGAAGAAGCTTTGTAGGAGTCTGTGAGCACATAAAAAATTTTCAACAAGTTTTCATATTTTTAATCAAGTAGGTTCTTTCCCTCAAGACTAGATTTGCACCAATTAAATGCTTCATGGTATTTCAATAGTTTAAATGTTATGTGATTGTAAACTTGTGGAATATGTGTCCTCTTAAATTAAAAATCAAGCATTAAAATAAATGAGAAAATTAGTAATCAGAAAACTATATAAAAGAGTGACTATAGTTTAAATAAAATAAATAAGTTATAGGTGGCTTTAAGTAAGGTTAGTTCTCAAAAAAATTATTAGAAATAAATATATATTAAATGGGCCTTAATATAAAAGTAGAAAATCACACTTCCATACTTTCATTGGAGAGGTGGTAATTAAGAATGACATTTATAAATGGATTTGAATTAAGGGTAGAAGAAATTATTTAAAAAAGAAGAAGAATAGGTCTTTTCAAAGACATTAATATTGTAAATAGGGGGGCACAATTAAATACTTTAGGATAACATCCCTCAACCTCTTTTAAAAACTAATAATAAGCAAAAGTTAAAATTGTATTCTAAGTTCATATTAAAAGAATTAAAAATTATAAAGAAAGAAAATTACATGAATGTAATGCTAGTAGGGGTTTGAATAAGTTAGATTTCAAAGTTTTCTAGTAATCAATTAAGACTGCATTAGTAGAGTAAATAAATAATAAGAGAACAATAGTAATGTTAACAAAAAATAATAATTCCTTAATAAATTAGAGTTATTAGGAATGGGTATTTTTGGGAATCGACATTCTATTATAATTGCATATGGTTATCAATTTTTGGAAACAAGTAAATTAATCATAATTTGTTAGCATTTAATAAGAAGATTAAGTTAATTAAGTTATTGTAGGGAATTTGGTATCCAATTAACAACTACATTTAACTATCCCAATGGGGGTATGGATATAAGAGGGTATAATAGATAATTATTTAAATGTTTAGGGGATGAAACAGATAATTAGAATAAGTTAACTTTATATTTTAGTAAGAACAGTTACATATATATTTAAGAATAATCTTATAATGAGAGAACACTTAAAAGTTTATGTTACCAAAACCAATTCATATTATTTACATAATATTATCTATGGAATTTTTAAATGCTTGTATTGCTTTAGATTTCAATCAAAGGTGTATTAAATGGTTGTTATTGTTAGATACAATTGATTTTGATAAAAGAAAGGGGGGATTGTTAGACATAAGTGATGCTCATGAGGAACAAGGATAGGTAATCGAGCTATGTATGACATGTAGAAGAGTTGGATTAGTGGTGATGTTGTCATATAAGTTGCAAATCATCTAAAGGATGCGGTGTTGAATGGAGAAATGAATGGCAAAGTTAGAAAATGGAATGAAGAAGTGATGTTGAGTATGTGATGTTAAATGGGCAACTAATGAATTAGTTTGTAGCAAGATAATATTGATTTGATTATTTCGCATGAAAGTATTAATGATCCATGAGCATCTTGGGTCTAAGAACAATCTTTCATCAAACAAAAATATTTCTTGTTTTCTGTACTAGTCCATTGCTTGTGAAATAGTTGTTGCTTCTTTTGGTTTCAGGTTGTGTGGAGTTGATATCATGTTGAGGACCTAGCTTAGATCCTTTTCTTGAGTGCACATATCCTGATGTTTCCTATTCTTCGAGTTCTATACTGTTCTTTGCGGTCTCTATTTCCTACATTTTTCATCTAGTGAGGCACGCTATTTCCTTTGTTCCATACAATGATGTGGCATCTTGCATAGTTGGGAACTGATTCCTAACTCTTGTTTGGACCTATTCCAAAGAGTGCATGATCTTTTGTTGTCCTTTGCTTGTGTTTTATTTTACTCTTCCAAGAATGGACCTATAATGTAATTAATTGCTTGACTAGCTAACTTGTGTCTTAGCTAACTATATAAGAAGCTTGTTTAGATATAGAAAGTAATCAGCTTAGAGAAAAAAAGATAGAAGATGTGAGCTTGGACTCTGATTTTGTCATCCTCATTATATATGGTTGCAACTTGGAATGCCTCACAGCTAAGCACATTGCTTTCTTTATATGTGAAGAGAAATAGTTACACCTATTGTTATGCTACCCATGGCCTCTTGTTTGTTGTTGTTTGTTTGATTAAAGATTTTGCGTGTAACTCTTAGCAAGGATAACTTAGGTTTGCCTCCTTAGCATCCTGGTCTTGCATCAATTTAGATGATGTATAAGCAAGTTATTTTGGTCGGTAAGATAGAAATGTAGATGTAATGTGAATAGATAAGAAGTAAGTTACACCAAGCTATAAATGGAGGTTGGTAAATGAAGAAAGAAGGGTAAGAAAGTTGGAGAACAATATTAATCGAGGAAATGATGTTACCAAGCAAGGTTGGTTATTAGGCAAGAACAATGTTAACTGAGCATAGTATTAACTAAGTGATGGAGGTATTTGACGAAGCAAAAACATAATACAATAAAGAAGTTCATGAAAGATCATGTAAAGGACAACATCAAGTGAAGATTTGGACCATTCTAGAAGATTCTAAGATAAGGATAAAGTTAGCAAGATCAACAAAGGATACTGACAAGGTAAAATATGATGGTGAAGATTTAAGGCGTGTTTCATTATCCAAGGAAAAATTCAAAGTTCATGGTTAAAATATTTTCTCAAGTGTCTAGGATCAATATATCTAAGTTGGAAGGTGTTCGAATGATTATGATTAAGTAGCAAAACTCTGTTGAATTTGATGAAGCAACAAAAATTTGTCTACTTAAGGAGGATGAAAAGGAAAACGTTGCCGGTATGTTTGCTAGTCAAGTATTTGTCAAGTTGCTAAACAAATTGATCATGCTTAGTAGATTTGAAGTGTGAAGTGAAGTAGATTAATGATGTTAGTATGATGGTTAGTCAGTGAGGAAAATATATGTGTGAAATGGTGATTTGAACACATATGGTAGTTGCAAATTTATCATACATTTCACTGTCACTTTCTTACCATTGTAGCAAAAACTCTCTTAATGGAGTGCACTTAATAGTTCTATTTTTTAATCCTTTTGTAAGATGACATTCATCATAATGTTCTAAGTCCTTTAGATAGGCCACTCATTGAAGGGTGATAAGGTTTAGATGATCTTTGGTGTAAATCCCCTAACATGGTCACATCTAGCAACTATGTACGTAACCTTAGACATGGTTGACTCTGAAGTGAGCTCACTTCAGAAAAGTGAACTATTTTGGTTGACTAGTCCTAGGTGGTTTTTACCCTAATTGGGTTTCCATGTTAAAAATATTGGTGTCAAAATGTGATTGAATATTTGCAAGTTATTTCATGTTTATCTTATGCACACTACAATTAATTGTTGATACTTGATAGGAAGTTCTAATCTATTTACAAGCTTAAGGTTGAATGAGTTAATCTCTTTACGAGTGAATTGCTAAGAAGTTTAAGTCGATAAAAGTGTGGAAAATTGTTTAAAGGAGTTGAAGATAATTGCTTCCCCTTGCCAGTTATCTAACAATTGGTATTAGAGCCTAGTTGCTTGGAGGAATAAGTTTGAAAGACTTGAGCTAAAGATCTAAAGATGTATAAGAGAGTAGTACCCAAGTTGAATAAAGAGAACCCCCCATTCATGGAAAAGCAGGATGAGGTTGTACTTGTATGGAATTGGAGACTTTGCATTATACTACCTGGACAATCAATACACATCGCTACCCCTGGACCTATGTTAGTTGTACATATGCGAGAAAAACAAGAACACAACTCCTTGATGATAGAGATTACTTCTTTCTTGACTGATGTTGAATTTTATGATGTCAAATACAGTACCACCATAAAGGAAATGTGGGAAAAACTTACACTTGTTCATGGAGTAAATCAAAATGTACTAAGGGAAAATGCTGAAAGTATCATAGGAAATTTTGAAAACATAAGAATAAAAGGAGAGAATATTGTGAAATACAGTAACATAATCAAGGAAGTGGTTAATGCTATAAAAGGAGCTAGTGGAATCATAAGTGAAGTTGTGGTAAGAAAAGATCTTAGAACTCTATTACTTGTCTATGTTATTACAGTTTCTTCTATTCAAGAATTTAGATATAGACTTGGTATTTACATTACTCTTGATGCTTTGGTTAGTAGATTGACTACATTTGAGCTTAATAATTTTGATAATTGGTTACCTAATATTGAAATTTCTTTAAAGTTATCTCTAACCATTGGTAGTTCAGGAAAAAAAGAGAGATATCATTACAATCAAGATGATAGTGATTATAAATAAGAGGAGAAGGAATAGGAAGAGCTAGAGGCACCACTAACTAGGAGGCTACCAAGAGAAAAAGGAAAGTATAAAGGTAAACAATCTTTGATTTGTTTCAAATGCAACAAGGTTGGTCATATTGCATCTAGATATCAAAAGGAATGACAAAAGGGAGAATAGATGCCAAATAAATAGAGATTTCAAGGACACAAGAAATAAGTCTTGTTAGCTAGTAGAAGAAGATGACATCAAGTTTGAAACTATTGATCAAGATGATAGTGATGAAGTTGTATACGTTGCTATGAAAGATGATTCAGAAGAAGATGAAAAGCATAAAGATGAAAGAACACTTATTTCTCAAGTTAGTAAGAATGATACATCGATTATTGATAGTGGTTGTTCACATCATATGGCCGGTGATATTGGAAAATTTGATAATGTACAACATTATGATGGAGGATTTTTTAAACTTGAAAATGATGCTCCATGTCCTGCAAAAGGAAAAGGTTCCATTATGTTGAATGAGAAGATTAGGTGTAAAAATGCTTATTAGGTGCAAGGACTAAAATAAAATATGTTGAGTGTGGCTCAATTGAATAACACAGGTCACTGAATGAAGTTTCAAAACAAAAAAGGTGAAAACCTATGGAGGAAATTTTATAGTTAAGTGCACTCAAGATGGAATAGTACTGAGATGGGTGACCTCCTAGGAAGTCCCAGTACTTCACCTCTATGAGTATCACCTAGATCCAATGAGTGCTAAGTGTTCCATTTATTGTCATAAGAGATGGATTCATGTGAATCACTACTCATGAAACATGAATCAATGAGTTTGACTTAAAAACTACATAGTTAAATCTTGATAGTAATATCACAATTTGACTTGATGTGGAAAAATATCTCACTTATCAATCTATGATGATGCTAGAAATCTAATTGGTACTGGAGGATAAACAAGAGGTAACTTATTTTATCTAGATTCTATTGAGGATACATGTTTACTTGCAAGGATTGAATATATTTGGTCATGACATAAGGGATTTTGTCTTGTGAATTCTGACAACATCATCAAGGTTAGTAGGAAGAAAAGAGAGAGAGGTTTACCGAGCTTAAGAAAACCTGATAAAGTGATGTGTAAGCTGTTGGGACTAAAAATTGCATGCTTCATTTTTAGTCACATCTCAAAATTTTTGAGAAAATCAGGCCTATAAATGCTTTGTGAAGCCTATGTACCCCACTGTTGAGTTAATGCATAAATGGTGTTTAATGTTTCTAACACCATTCATTTAGCCCATTACATATTCTGTAATGATAAATTGATATTTCGAGCTATTTGGCGAAGTCCTGTTTTGAGCCAATGTCTAATTTGCATTTTACCCAAAGTGTCAAACAGCGACAAGAAGCCCTGTTTGCACCTGCATATCTCGCACTTAGAATTGTGTCATGATTCGCCACTTTGGGAGTGTCTAGTGTCCATACCCAAGAACCTATGTTTCAGATTTCGAGTCGTTTTAAATCCGTTTGACTAGGTTTTGAATCCCTCAAAGTTGGTTAGTTATTGTTTTCATTCATTTGCAAATTGCACACATTTCTGGGAAGCCCTATTTGACGTGTTATAACTTTGACCCAGTTGACCAAAATGTTAAAATTCTTGTTGCGTTGTATTGCAAACGTCAGAGACTTGATATGTTTCAAGTTTCAGCTTATGACGAATCCGTTTGATCAGTTTTCAAACGCGATTCCCAACACAATTTTTATCTTTTTACTGGTGTTAGCATTTGCAGATTTGTCAGTACCCCTGTTCGTGGCATTATAACTCCTAATTTGTGACTGGTGAGGTCGAATGGATTGTATCGCTGTGTTGTCCTCTAAAAATACTCCAAGTGTGTCAGTTTGCAAGTCATGACGAATCCATTTGCACACTTTTCCAGGTCATTTCCATTTGCCAAAATCACTTTTGTTGTCAATGCTTCCTTTCTGCAAATTCAGGTATCTTACTTTGAACGTCTGCCATTTGCACCCAGTTATTCTTCATGAGCCCAAATCGTAGATTCATACTATCTTTATGACAGAGAACCAATGCCTCAAGTTTCGTCTTCCCAAGTGCCCATTTACCCAGTTTTCCAGGCCAAATCCAAACACATTTTATTGTTATCTGACATGTTTATCTGCAGGTAAATCTGAGAAGACAACTTTGACAGTCAATAGCTTTTGACTGGAAATTCGTCATGAGACGAGATCTGACAAGGTGCAAGAATGAGGAACAAAGAATTAGTATGTTCAATTTCAGAGCCTGGTCAGTTGTTTGAGTCAGTTTTTAAAGGCAGTCAACGAACCTCCTGACATGAAATTGACAGTTCGACAAGAAGTGGTAAAATGAGTTTCAAATCGATTGTTTAGTAATCGAATTTGATTTGAATCAGTATTAGATGTTCAGTTGGTCAGTCTGGAGTATCAGTTGTCCGAAAACAATTTTTTTTTTAGTTGAACCCACTTTAGGGTCCGACTAACTATTCCAAATTGATGGGTTGATTCGAGATCATAAGACTGTTGTTATCTGATGAAAGGCGACTTTTTCTCAATGTACAAAGAAAGATTCCCACATTAAGCAAGCACAAAGCCGCAGATTTACATGGAGCAGGCGGTATATATTAAGAAAGACAAAAGCCTACGCAGCCTCAGGTTTTAAAAGGAAAGATCCGCCAATATTAAAAGGAAAAGCCGTTCTTTTGAAGAAGATTTAGAATAGGGCAGCATCAAGTGAATCCAGTATAGCGCATGTAAAGGAGAATCAACGCAAGTAGTCAAATGAATCCATGCCAAAAAACATCGATTGAAAGCATGAAGACCTCCATACGCAATCAAAGAAATCAACCACAGATAGATACAAGAATTCTCCACGCCATGATCAAGGAATCGGAATGGCAGTAAATAGGAAATTAAATGTTTGTTGGCAGAGTTAAATCATTCACCTCAAATGAGAATGAGTCACATGTGAAATGCAAACCTGGTGCATGAGATTCAAACAGGCAGGGATTTAAAGAGATCACGTCATAAAAAGAAGATCCACGTATTAGAAAGAAAAAGTATAGAAGTTGCTAGTTAATAGTTAGGAAGCCCTCATGTTTTGACTAAGGAGGGAGACTCTTTCAATGAGAGACCACACGCAAGAAGCAGAGAAGGCGCAGACCCATAAAAAAACATGCCAAGTCAAAGAACAGAGGCGTCTATACTGAATGAAACGCTGCTTCCAATGCTGAAAGGAGGCAAGGGAGTTGAAGAAAGCCGTGGCAAGAATAAGCTGAAGCCGCTGCAAACAAATCGAACCCATGCCATGTCAAAGGAAGAGTCTAAATTTCAAAAGAACAGGAAGCCAATTTTTTTAAGGAAAGAGGCTGTGCCATGTTAAAGAATAGACCCGTGGCAAGAGGTAGCCGCACATTGCATCAGACAAGGAACTCCATGGTTTGAGAGAAGTCAGAGCCTGCATGTTGAAAGGCAAGGGAAAGCATGAGTTTGAGGAAGGTAGCCGTAGGGGATAGTCTGAACTATTAATCCCACATTCATCATGGGTGGGCATTTGGAGTCTTTGAAAACAAAAGCACTCATCATAAAGGATGTCTTAAAGATAGGACCTTTTGGAAAGACAGCGCCCAGTCGGGGTCCGCGGATGATGTCAGCCATAGGTCACATAGAGCAAAATTTTGATGGAGAGCGCATATATGATGATGTAGTGTGCAACATTGAGATGTTGAGATGTGTTCAGATGCATACATGTGGCACATCTAGCGGTCCTCAGTATCTCGCGAAGAGAAAATGCTCGCCGGATAGCCATAGCAACTTGGCGATGATGATGTGGCACCAGTGAGGTTGCGTTGACGTGGTGTCAGATGAGGTCGCTTGAAAACTCAAAATTTCGGCGCCTCGCTACCTTCCTAGCCGAGAAATCTAGGATTTTCAGCTAGTGACATAGCGAGTTGTCGGAAAACCTCCAAAATTTGGCAAGTACTGTTGTGGGTCCCACCCAGATGTCTTTGACGAACCAGAATCTGCCAAATGGCACCTCGTGAGTGAGCAGAGTAGTATGTTGAAAAATGTGACCAAAATCTGGTGGTCGCCATGTCGCCACTGTAAGATCATGGATTTTCTAGCAAACGACATAGCGAACCGCTGGAAAACCCAAGAATCCGGCGAGGAGCTGAATGAGATGTGGGTCTTGCTCAGTTATTAAAGGCCTATCATGGAATGACATGTGGCATCACTAGAGAAGGGATAAACTGTTAAAGCAATAATGGTATTCGTGTCACGTTTAGTTCAAATGTTGAAAATATTTTTCATCAAAAGGGAATAGCATATAGTTCAGACTATAGTATATTTTTAAAATTTTCAATCTTTTGGTATTTTAATGTGCAAAGCCATGAACAAATCCTAAAACTTCAGAGGGCCATAAAAGGGGTTATTTTAAACCAAAATGGGCACTCCAATATACCACTGGAACTTGGAGAACTTGAATTTTCCAAATATGGAGTTAGATTATGCACAGATATTCATTGGTTCGTGTTGTAAGTCAATTTGTGTTTTCCAGGGCATTGGCAGTGGAATGAGAAAATTTCTTCATTGATGATCAAAATCAGTTACAGGGCAGTTTTGAAGACCTTTTGGAATTTGAATGTGAAGAAGATCAAGTTTAAACAATTTTCTTACATCCTACAAGCCATTTTCAACTAATTTGTTACTTTTACCAAGTTCATTTCAACACCAAAATCAGTTACATCCTTTCATCATCAGATTTCTGAGATATTTTGATGCCTTTGAGAGGTAAAATGATGGGGATTTGATTTTTATTTATAGAGAGAAGAAGAAAGATGGTTTTAACCTGCTGAGAAGGTTTTCCAAGTGGACAAGTGTCATGTTTAGATTCAATTCAGGAATTCCCTTCTTTCCTATATCTTTCATTCTTCTTCTCATTTGTGGGGGTTGGTAGTTTGCTCTGGGTAATACCAGCAAGGTTCCAATTCTACTGTTGAAACCAAGATTGTAGATGGTTTTACTTCCTGACTTTGAGCTGAGCTCTAGCAGTGAAGGCAACACATCCACCCTGTGCAGATTTTCATTTCATGTTATGCATTGTTATTCTGAAGTACTGGATATTGATGCTAGATTATGTGAATCATCTTGAGTTTCATTTTGTGTTACCAATTATTGTATTTAATCTTTCCAAGGATAAATACAAAAGGGGATTTACAGGAATTATCTAAGTCTTCTAATTTTGTCTCCTAATTCTTCATGTGCCATTAACTTTGTAATTGAATGGATAATGTTCATTTGGTTTAAGAAATTCTGGATGAAGTGTGTATCAGATTTTTGTTGCTTTTGACTCAAGCAGTTAAGTAAATGCTTCATAGTTCTGATAGGGTTTTTGGGTGTATGAAGGGGATATTGCATAAGAATGGGATTAGGGAATTTCAGTTGATAAACTTGATTGTAATGCGAGCAAGTTAGGTCATCCTGTTGGTAATTATTCTATATTTCAATGGATAAGGCACTGATCAATAAATCAGATGCAAACTGATATGAATAGCATTTGCACAAATCTTTTATTCGAATAAATTTAGTTGTTCATGTTTGAAGTGGGCATAAAAGTTGAACCCTCACTCAGCTTCTGAGATCCATAGATTTGCACCTAGCTACTGTAGGTCCATGTCATTTCATAAGTCTTTAGGAGAAATAAGGGGTTTTCATCTGCTTAATAGATTCAGGGATATGTTTTTGCATTGGTACAGTATCATTTGAATCTGAGGTCTACCTGCCTAGGTTTAGCAGAGCCTGAAGTAGAAGAAGGGTCATGCCTTATAGTTGGCCTGTTGTCAGAAATGGCATGTTGAAAATGGGAGTTAGCTGCCCCTAGATATGTCAATTTCTCAGTGGGATAATTGAAAACCCTCCAACGTTTTCAAACACCAACACAAGCAATGTTTGCTTGGTAAATTTACCAAGTCAAGTTTTAAAAGAAAGTCTTGCTCATCTAATTATGTACTAGAGTTCATTCATACTTACCTTTGTGCTCCTGTGAAAGTGCAATGTTATTACCGTGATAGGTATTTTAATTTATTTGTTGATAATTATTCAAAAATGATGTATGTGATGTTTTTGAAAGAAAAATATCATGCATTTCAAATGCTCAAATGGTATAAGACAAGAATTTAGAAAGAAAGAAATTGAAGTGTTTGAGATCTGATAAAGAAGGTGAATTCGTGTCTGATGAGTTTATTGTCTTTTTTCAATGAGAATGGAATTAAAAGACAAGTCTCTACATCGAGGACTCCACAACTCAATGAAACTGCTAAAAGGAGAAATAGATCAATCTTTGATTGTGCTAGAACATTGTTGATTGAGAAGGAGGTTGCACAAAGATTATAGAGAGAAGTAATTAGCACTGTTGTATATACCCTCAACTGAGTACAATTGAAAAAAGGTACAAACAAAACACCTTATGAACTCTGGTATGGACATACACCAAATGTGAGCTATTTTAAAAATCTCTGGAAGTAAGTGTTATATCCTGAAAGATGCTAGGAATAGAAAGTTTGATTCAAAAAGTGATGAAAGTATGTTTCTAGTTTATTCCACTAAGAGAAAAGTTTACAAATGTTTAAATAAATTTACTGGCAAAATTGTGGAAAGTGCAAATGTGAGAATTGATGAGTTTGTAGATAAGAATGTGAAGAAAGAAAGAACTTGAAGACCACCAAAAATTTGTATATGCACAGGAAGGTGCATCAAGTACCCTAACTTAGAAACAAGCAATACCCAAGCAACTATAAGTTGTAACTAAGCAACTCATTGATCCCCTACTGAGCAAAGAAAATGCTGAAGACAAAATAATCAAGACAATCTTAGAAAAGTATGTTAGAAGGAATCATTCACTAATACAGATAATTGGTAATAAAGATGTAGGTGTGATGACAAGAAGTAAGTTGAGATAAGATACATGGTTGATTTCTGAATTTGAGTCTAGACTAGTCAAAGATGCCCTTGAAAATGAAGATTGAATTAATGCTATGAATGAAGTGATATATCAAATAGAGAAGAACAATACTTGGTCACTAGTATCAAGATCCAAGGACATGAATTTTGTTAACACAAAGTGGATTTTCATAAACAAGATGAATGAAAATAAACAAGAGATAAGGAACAAATCAAGATTGGTTTGTAAAGTATATGCTCAAGAAGGAACAAATCAAGAGTTGTTGCACAAAGATTACTTGCATTCTCTCATCCTAATGATGGATCATGTAGTGTGATCCAAAACGTTGATGCTCAAAAAACTCACTCAATCTAATCCAGAAACATTGCTTTCATTCCAAATGGATTGTGGAAATATGATATTATTAAAAGAAGAAATTGATTATGGTGAGACATTTGCCTCTGTTGCTAGATTAGAAGGTGTGAGAATTTTACTTGCAAATGCCACTTACGAAGGATTCAAGGTTTATCAAATGAATGTGAAGTCAACATTTCTAAATAGAATTCTGGAAGAACTCTACATTGAGAAACCTATAGGATTTTTGGATTACGAACAAAGAAACATGATATGCAAACTACACAAATCTTTGTATGGATTGAAGTAGCCACCCCTAGCATGGTACAAACAATTATTCTCATGTTTTATGAGAATTGGTTTCATAAGAACTAGTGATAACTATAATGTGTACTTGAAAAATGAACTCGAGGATATGATATTGATAGCTGAAATATATGTTGATATCATATTTGGAGGTCATGAACTGATGTGTAGATCATTTTTTGATGAAATGAGAAAGGAATTTGAGATGTTTTTTTTTGGAGAGATCAAATTCTTTAGTGGATTGCAAGTTCAACAAGTCAAGGATGAGATATACATAACACAATCCAAATATATCAAGGAGATTTTGAAGACCTTTGGCATGGAAAAACCAAGACCAATTTGTACATTGATGATCACAAGTTACAAATTGTCAAAGGAAGATGACACTATTGAGGTGAATGTATTACTTTATAGATCAATGATTGGTAAATTACAGTATGTTGTTCATAGAAAACCTGATATTGTTCATGTTGTGAGTATTGTGGAAAGATTTTCTTCTGATATTAAGGAAATATAGATGACTGTTGTCAAGAGAATCTTTAGATTTTTGAAAGGAATTGAGAATTATTGTTTATGGTACAAGAAGGATGGAGATTTTGAGCTAAGAGTCTACACTGATGCTGATAGGGTAGGCAATGTTGATGATAGAAAAAATAAAAGTGGAGGATATTTCTTCTTAGGAGAAAGAGTCATGGCATGGATAAGCAAGAAGCAAAGTTGTATTTCAGAATCTATTGTTGAGGTAAAGTATGTAGTAACTACAATCAATTGCTCAAATATTATGTGGATCAAAAAATTACTGGAAGGAATTCAAGAGGACATGACTAACCCTATAACAATCTATTGTGAAAATACAAGTATTGTAAATATTTCAAAGAATTCAATGATGAAAGAAAAAGGAAACATGTATCGATCAAGTATCACTATTTGAGAGAGTACGTCTAGGAGAAACATGTGAGGTTGGAATATGTGAAGTCAAAAGAATAGATACTTGATATTTTATAAAACCATTATTTAAGGATATCTTTTAATATCTAAGAGGTAAACTAGAGGTCATTCCACTATCTATTGCTCACTAGAGGAAGATGTAGGATTGCGTCAATTCATGCTTTATCAGAATATTTATTTGTGAGTTGATGTAGGAATTCACTCTTTATGGGCCACCTAAAGGTAAAAATGATGTAAGGAAATAGAGATAATCAGTATATGCAAGGTACAAGGTACAACTACATGGAAATAAGGTTTATTAATACCTTTGACATTGTTGTCAAAGTGGGGGAGTGAGACACCTATGAAATATACATCTATAGGAGAAATCCAATGATCATTGTTGCATTAGGGGAGTAAAGACTAAAATACAAAGGGAGAGAATATGAAGTGTTAGGGGGAGTGAGTTACATGATGATAAGTAAAGAGATAAATTGGATGAGTAGAAAGATATAAGTATTGTATGAAGAAGATGAAACAAGCAAGGGGATTATCCTAAGAGGGAGAATCTAATGATGAGATATGATGTTGAGATGGAAGAAAGAGTACATGATGAAAATGATAAGTGTTTCCACAAATGAAGTTTGGTATTCAATGGTATATTTCAGATATGTGTTTTCATCAATGCCAAAGGGGGAGATTGTTTGACACAATTGACACTGATAAAAGAAAGGGGAGATTGTTAGATATAAGTGATGTTGAAGAGGAACAAGGTTAGGCAATTAGGCTATGTGTAGTATGTAGAAGAGTTAGATCACTTGTTATATTGTCAGTGATGTCAAGATGATTGGCAATACTAATTCGTATAAGTTACAAATCATTCAAAAAATGTGATGTTAAATAGAGAAATGAATGGTAAAGTTAGAAGATGGATGAAGAAGTGATGTTGAGTATGTGATATTAAATGGGTAACTGATGAATTAGTCTCTGGCAAGATAATATTGAATAGTTGAAGTATTAAGATGATGCATAAGTATCTTTGGTATGTAAGAAAGGAATGCAATTGTAATGTGAAAAGATAAGAAGTTAGTAAGTTACATCGAGCTAGAAAAGAAGGTTGGTAAAAGAAGAAAGAATGTTAAGCAAGTTAGAGAATAATATTAACCGAGAAGATGTTACTGAGCGAGAATAATGTCCAACAAAGCAAGGACACAGTTTGGTAAAAAGAATAGTTAATGGAAGATGGAGTAAAGGATGACATCAAGTGATGATTTGAACTATTCTAAAAGATTATAAGATAAGGAAAAAGTTAGTTACCAAGATCAACGAAGGATATTGACAAGG
Organism: Cupressus sempervirens; assembly: GCA_028749045.1. NCBI lineage: Eukaryota > Viridiplantae > Streptophyta > Pinopsida > Cupressales > Cupressaceae > Cupressus > Cupressus sempervirens. The sequence goes on along the minus strand of CM053787.1, from coordinate 751,059,389 downwards.
TAAAATCTGATGGTGAAGATTTGACTTGTATGTTTCGTAATCCATATAAAAGTTCAAAGTTAAAGGTTGAAACATTTTCTCAAGTATTTAGATTCAATGCATCTAAGCTAGAAGGTGTTCAAATTATTGTAACTAAGTGACAAAACTCTAATGAATGTGATGAAGCAGAAAAAATCTTTCTATATAAAAAGAGCACAACAAGGTAAGTTTTGTTGGTCAAGTATTTGTTACTTTGCTGTTGAATGAATTGATCATTTTTAGTAGATCTAAATTGCAAAGTGAAGTGGATTGATGATATCATTATGATGACTATTTAGTGAGGAAAATATATGTGCAGAATGGACATCTAAACAAGAAAAGGAGTTGCAAATTTATCAGATCATTTCACTGCTACTTTGTAACAATTGTAGCAAAATATCTCTTAACCGAGTGGGCTTAATAGTTCTATTTATAAATCCTTTTGTAAGGTGAAGTTCATGAGAATTTTCTAAGTCCTTTAAATGGGCAACTCATTGAAGGATGATAAGGTCTAGATGATCTTTGGTGTAAATTCCCTAAAATGGTCAGATCTAACAGATGTGTATGTAACATTGGTAGGGTTGGCTCTTAATTGAACTCACTTCAGAAGTGTGAATTATTTTTAGTGACTTATCCTAGGTGGTTTTTACCCTAACAAGGTTTCCATGTTAAAAATATTGGTGTCAAAAGTGTGATTGAACGTTTACAAGCTATTTCATGTTTATCTTATGCACTCTATAGTTAATTGTTGATACTCAATAGGAAGTTCTAATATGTTTACAAGCTTAAGGTTGAATGAATTAATCTAGTTACCAGGTGAATCATTGAGAAGTTTAAGTTAAAATTGTTGTGAATTATTAAAAGACCCAAGGATAACTAATTCATCCCTAGGTGAGTGACTCACCATAAATTTTGTGGAGTATGGTTAGGTGTCCTAGGCGAGTGGCTCACCATAGGCTCTAGGACCCAAAAGTGACACCCTAGGGGATCCTATGTAGTAAAGGCTAAACCCAAAGTAGGTTGGCTCTACATGTGAGTTTAATTATAAGTGGAAATACTAATTAATGAATAGGCTATTGGGGGTTTGGTATATACACATTAATAAAGATATGCTATATTTGTACCACACTTATCCAGTTAGAGTACTTGGACTACATGACATCACATAGAAGGCATGAGATGTGGAAATTATCAGTAGTTCAAGAGATTGATCCCAAGATTAAGGATATTGTGATACCAATCACCTAGTCACATTTTAAGGCCTCACTCTTGGTTGGTTGCCTCTGGAAATCTGTGTGAATGTTTTCATTATGTTATGCTTAGTGATACGGGTTGGGAGGTGTTTTACATGTTCTTCTTACAAACTCTTCCACTTGGCTTCTTCCAAGCCTTACCAAGTATATCAAAATTAGTCCCTTAGGACTCTTTCAAGGCTAGAGACCAGGCGGTTGGCCTTTTCCACATGCCACACTCAACTCTTCCTACTATCTCTACCTATATCTTCACAAACAAAAACAACTACCCCTCTTCGCCACACAACACCTCCACTCCCTTACACTCTCTAGGATCTTTCAAAAACTCCACACACCAAATGCTTCCAAGGGCTTAATTAATTACAAATAAAGTGATTTAAAACAATCATAAGGTTCCATCCATCTTAGTGGGCTCTAAACACCAATCCTAACAAACTGCCCTAATGAGGGCTCTTTCTTGTAGCCCTATCTTGGGGTTTTAAAGAAAGAAATCAAAATCTTTCAAAACAACTACTAAACTAAAAAGAGGATTTAGATACCCAATACTGAGCTCTACTAAATTTCAAAATCTTTTGTTTTCAACTATTCATTAAGGTATTCAAATTGTAGGTCCTAATCTTGGCTAATAGGCCTAAAGGACACACTTAAACTATAAAATCACAAAACCCTCAAGGAACCTGAAAAAATGAACTTGGCTACACATTTACATTTTCAAGAGCTTCCAAACTTCCAACTTTTAGACTCTTAACCACTGAGGAGATAACTGATCCTTCAAACCCTATCCTTAATGAGGGTTTTATTGCTATTTTAGGAAACTAACTTCAAACCTCCATTCTCTTGCATGCCCAACTCTCCCAATGTATTCTTTAGCATCCCAAGAATGAATGCAAACCTTCCAGCAAACAGACTATAGACAAGCCTCTGTCATGTTTTCTTGAGTGTTGATTCACTGTATTTTACTTGCAACAATAGATGCCTTATAGATTCTTGGCCAACTTCATTATAAGGAGCAAGGTTATGGTGTAAACCTACAAGATGGAAATTTAAAACAACAAATAAAACCTTTACATCTTCCTTATACAATGAAAACATTCAACCAATGTGGTACTTTACTCTGAAAGTGTATAGAATTTACTATCTAAACAATCAGTAGTGAGATCTTGGTAATAACCCAATGATACTAGGCACATATTTACCATCAAAATTAGTTCTAGAATTCATTCCCCTATGTAGGAAGCTTAATAATCATCACATCCTTGAGGTAAGGAAGAAGGTACCATTACTGTAGTCAAATATTCATACACAAGTAAATATCACACAAAACTGATTTTATTATTCAAAACCACACACCATATCCTTCACTTTTCTTCTCCACAACTCATTCTCTGTCCTCTATATGAGATTACATTGCTTGTGTACTAGAATGAACTTTCACATCCCCAAAGAGTTTTTCTAAGATGGTTTACCTTCCATCTTCTAAAAATTGTCATGTTGCAAAATGTTGTCAGCAACATTTTTGACAACATAACAACATTTTACACTTTGTTTGTATTTTGGCATTTTATGCTACCACATGCCTACTTGGCACCTTAAATAGGTCCAAAGGTTTATAATGAATATTTTAACACTACATTTTAATCCATATATAGCCTTGCATGACATTTTCCCCTTTAGGGTCCTTGACTCACTTTGACCAACATTGATTGAAATGTAACCTTGGTCTACATGACCTTAATTGAACACATACTTACATGGAATTGAAATAACTAATTCACTTATCCTATCATGACTTAAAATATACTAAAATGACTCAAAATTCAATGGAGATGGTCAGGGTGCTCTTGCACCACTTAGATTGGCCTAGAACCAATGTGGATCATGGTCTCATCTCCTAGCTTGGGGAAGTGGACCATTTATGGTTGAAACAATTGGGTGGTCCATCATTTCGAGGTATTTTTTGTGTTTTAAGTCAAGCTTAGATGAAGATGTAGATCTATTTTGATTGATTCTATTTGATGTAACAACATCATAATATTTGAAGCCAAAGACGTAATGATGTATATAATCAAAAGTGATGTAACTTGGGGAGGGTTAGTTAAAATTAGGAGAAAGTGGAAAATTGTATCACGAACATGTATATGATATACATTTCATTCCTTTATTATGTTAATAAGTTTGATGTAATTTTTTCAAATTTTAGATTATGGTAAAAGTAAAATTTGAAGGGACCTGAAACCCTTCACAAAAAATTAAAGATAAACAATAAAACAACACTAGGTTTTACAAGGACCTGAAACCTAAATTTTAAAACAACAAAACCAAGTTTTACAGGGACCTAAAACCAATAGTTTAAACCATAAAAAACTACCAAGTTTTACAAGGACCTATAACCTAGTGTTTGAACAAGCTGGAAAGCAAAAAGAAAATAATCAGAAAAACTACCCAGACCAGCAACCAGCACACCTGCTCCACAACCAACACCTACAACAATTCCTTGATAATATTTGCCACCTCTTTACCTACTTCTAAAGTACTCTGGATAATGTCATCTGGAGTAAGAACACGAGCTTGAATAGCCTTATCAACCTTTTTTCTTGTGCTCAGCATGGTTTTCTTACTAGGTCCACCTAGACTCCCCATCCCTGCATTACCAGGAAACATTATCTCCGCATTACTCTTCTTACCTAGACTGGCTGCCACAATAGATAGAATAGAAGTGACCTATTCCATTTTTTAACCACTTTCCTTTATAAGGTAATGAAGCTCCTGCTCATATTCTTTAAGCTTATTAGGGATGTTACCAATTTGCACTTGCATTTGAGTTCTTTGAGTGCGTTCAACATCCAATTCTTTCTGCATAACCCCCATTTTCTTCTTGAGAATCATTATTTCATTATACAACCACGAATCACTCTGAAGAGAATTCTCTGCTTTAAGTTTAGCAGCATGTAGAAAGGAAAGTTTAGCATCCTTAGAGTCATCCCTCCCTTCAACCACATCCCTAGGCTCAGAACCAACCACAGTGGTCATAATATTGATCTAGGTATTGGTATTAGTATCCAGATTCTCTGTTCTTTCCTCATTTTCTTCTTTACTCTAGCTATTGTCCTTACTCACATGGCCTTTTTATTCAATCTCCTTGCCAGTATCCTCCTCCATTTTCTCCTCAGTCACATTATGAGAAGGGTGATCACTCTATTTTTCATATTCCTCCTCGAGGGCTTCTGACCCAACATTTGAGTCTATTTCTATCCTTACTTCCATCCACATTGTCTTTACTAGTTGACACCCCTTGACTCCCAAAGCAACCGTCCAGGTTAGAACTAAGATCCCCCATTTCCGTTTTCTCATCAGTATCCAAGTTCTTAGATTCAATAATTTCCTCAACATGTTTCTTAGTCCTCTCCCATTTGAAAACCTTCTTTCTATCACTAGCCCCCTCTTCCACCTTTATTCTTTTATTATTCATCTTATGTTTAAGGGTTTCTTTCTTGACAATGGAGTTAGAATTTTTTCAACAAAGAGTTTTTTCGTATAGTTTTCATTCATGTGAAACAAGTAAACTTATTTTTGGAGGAAAATGATGTTTTCATTCAATTATATGGAATATTTCTCTATGAAGTTTTGTTTTCTTGAAAAGAAGAATGTAGATATTTGTCCTTTCTAATATGATAAGTGGTTGGGTGAATGAATCTAGTAATTGCATTCAAAGATCAACATTAGGGAACCTATAAGGACTTTGAAAATCAGAGTTATGATAGTTATGTAAACTAAATGGGTTTAATATTTGTTTTTACTAAACTTAGAAATTTTTAGTCTTGTCCTTCTAGGGTTCCTTGGTGGGGCATGACATGACTAATCATTATGATGATTTTACATTTCTAAATATGCTATTTTATAATGTGGAAATTAGTGCCTTACAATTTTATGTTACATGAATGCATATCAAGCTATGACACATAATGTATTAAACAATGATGCAATAGAAATAAAATTGAATGTCATTTTCAATTGATTGTGTTTTATATGGACATTGATCTATTGATGGGGGTTTATGAGTCTCTAAGTGTTTTGTAGGTAGAAGGCCAGAGTGTGGTTTAGGTAGAGGGGGGCTAGCTCCTCAACAATGGTGGGTATGGATGATCTAGCCTATACACACCACTCAATTGCATATCATGATAGAATTAATTAATTTTTACCTTGTCTTGACTAGATATGACTATGTAAATATTTTTATTAAAATTGGACTAATGTTTTTTTATATCTAATCTTAACCTCGAATGATCAAATGTGTGATTGAAATAATTTTTAAAAAAATTTATCTTACCATCATAAAAAAACTCTATTACATAAATTGATCTAGTGATAAAAATAAAATAAAATAAAAGACATACTTATAATTATGAATTTTATAATTTAAACAGTTTACTTTGAACTTGAAAATCCAAACTATTTTCTTATTTTTTCTTGCAATTTCCCTATACAATAATGAATTGCATAGCAACATTGGTATCAATTTTCTTATTGTATTTTGAATATATTTATTAATTATTTAATTAATAAGAATATAAAAAAATACAAAATTAGAGATAATGGACAATAGTATGGTGAGGTAATGGCTTTAAAATACGAGAAAATCAACCCCTCTCTCTATCACATGCTTATCCTTTATCTTGATTAGAAGATATTGTAGGAAAAAAAGAGAGGAAAAGAAAGATAGATGATAACTTCTAAAAATACACTGTAATATCTGGTAGGCAAATATAATTTTACTAGGAGGGAGTTAAAAAAACACTTGGAGAACTTTGGATATGTAGCCTTGGAGAGAGGAGAAGCAAGTTGGAATGATTTTTTTTGCTAATTCATTTGAGATTCAATACACCTTGAGACATTTTTCTCCACATTTTCTTTCATTGTTCAAAGTGTTTGTTGAGTATGATTTCTTTTTTGAGCTATGGAAGTTTATTAATAATCTTACAAATAATTATGGAAAGATTTTGTTTGGGTTATATGCACCTTTCACTTGGACTCTTATTTTGCCTGTGTGTTTCAAATTGTTGATGTTCAATAATAATGTTGTTGTAATGAATAATCCTCCTTTTGTATTAATAAAAGTGGCTCTTGATACCCAATTCATTGTGCTATATTTTCTTTTCTCTTCTCATACTTAGTTATGAAAGGTATCGTATAAAATACTATAACAAGATTTTATTTTGAAATACCAAGTAATTATTCTCATTTTTTTAAGTTATCATTCCTTTTGGGCAATTTTTCTTTCTTTCAGGCTCAGTGGACGTAAATATTCTACTTTTCTTTTATTTTGTGACTATTTTTAGAGCCTTGAGCCTAGGCAAATGAGTTGTGAGCATTGTTGGAGTGACCTTTGTTTCATAGTAATTATTGGTATTGAGTATGCTTGTGAGTTTCTAAGTGAATTGTACATGTTATTTTTATATACAATGTGAGTTCACATTTATTTCTAGCTTGTATAAAAATTAAGGAAGACCTTTACATAGCGTATATACGGTAAGAAATTCGTTGAATGTTCTATTAAATATTCTTTCACTCTTGGGATTATTACACATGATTATAAGTTGTAGATTAAACTAAAATCTTCTAGCATGCAAAAGCACCATGGAAAACTAATTGTTGATTTCATATAGAAAATATCTTTCTTATTGGGTGGAGAGTCACTTGTAAGATATGATTATCCAACTTGATGGAAAACATAAAATTATTTTTTCTTGAGTTATTATGTAGGTTTGTCAAAATTGGTTGAGAAATGTATAGATTGATACTGAGGTTGCTGATTTAGTGAAACTTTAAGTGATACAAACATATTCAAAATGAGATAAGTAACATTGGATATTTAAATCTGAAGAAAAAATTGTGGATTGAATTTTATTAAGTTGTTATTTGCCAATGGTAATGTACTAGTCTTTTGAAATGTAAGGTGTAGTTCACGTGAGGAGAAAGAATTGTTAGCATGAATGCTAATTGTATTCCTTTGGGGGAGTATCCTAAGCATTGTTGGAACACTTCAGAGATTAACATGTTGCATTTGTGACTATGTTTGTCATTGATGTCAACATAGTATTGTTTTTTACATAATAGTAGACATAGAACGAGGTCATATAGATTGAGTATTGATGATGAGGTCAAGAAAAATTGAGGATATGTTCTACAACATATATTTATGACATGGACAAGTGTGTATGCAGAAAGTCGAAGACATGTGAAAGCTACTTGTGATCTACAAGTGATAGTTTGCAGACAAACTAGCTAAGAAGTGGTTTCTTGTGTTCAGATTGCATCTCCTAACACGAATAGAATCATGATGAGAGAGGTTAGATAGTGACATTAGACAACTTGATGATGACATTAGCAAGTGCACAAGGTCAGAGGTCATACATGTAAAAAGTTGTAATTACTGTAACCTGACAATATTTTGTAATTATGAAAAGATGTAATGAATTGTATTATCTTAATGAGGTCTTATTATAATTAATTATTGTAAGCCTCAAGGCTGACTTAATGAATTATTTTCAGGACATGGTATAAAGGAAAGTTATCTTCCTTGTGTTGAAGTGTGTAGTGTATACAAGTGTATGAGCTATAAGAAAACTTGTATTGGATATATGAAGTTGGTAAATGTGAGTAAGCGATCAAAGCAATCAGTGTGATGTGAAGTTGAAGATCTAGTATTGGGATCTAAGAAGCGCTTGGTGTGATAATGGCACAGGAAGAGGACATAGCAAGAGTTTGAGTTGTAGAGATCATTTGCATTTCTATTATTCTAAAAGGAATAATACAAAGGCTAGTTGGACAGTGATTTTGGTGGTCTTTCCCTTGAAGCTATTTGGATAGTGGGTCCATCTACCTTCTACAACTCCTAATAGATTTGGAATCTCCTCACAAGGATTCAAAGTCTCGTACTAGGAACTGATATGTACTAAATGTATTTAATTGGCTCCTAATAGAGTCCATCCTCTTACAAGGAACATTTATATTAGTACATCATATCTTGGGTAGCATCCCCATTGGGGTTTTCCTTTTGATCAAGAGTTTCCCTAGTTAACATATTTGGTGTTATTGTGTATGTGTATCTTCTTATGGTCGTTGATTATATTAATTATATGTTTAAGGCTTAATAAGGTTGAAAAAATTTATATAGATTAGATAACTGATTCACTCCCCCTCTCATTTATCTTTGTGTATTTTAATTTCTAACAAAACTGTGTATCCTTGAAATTAGATGAAGGGGTTTAGATGGTTTTATGTTGGTCTTATGTGTGTTGCTTTTCTGAGGATTGCTAGAAATGTACTAAGCACCTACATTGTATTTCTTATGTGTTTCCCAAATGGTAATGATATGTGTTTCCCAAATGGTAATGACATCTTATTTAAATTAAGAATAAGCCATGAAGAGATACATCCAATGAATGGGACATGTCTATTCAACAATTAGATAATTATTACCATACAAATTTGATTATTGCTAGATATATAAATTTCTCTCATATAACAATAAACTTATATAAATTATATCTCATGTATAATTATATATAGGTTTATCAACAAAAGCTACCAAACATCAGCACCACCTCTTCGCTAGGGAGGATAAGCACACATATTACCTCAAAGTAATACCAAGTTAGTAAGATTAAGGATATTTTGATAAGAAGATATCCATCATTTTGATATCAAGAGTATTGGTCTCCCAGAATATCAACATATGATATCCACCATATACTCAATAAGGTTTGATATCACATTTGATATCATGGGTATTGCTCTCTCAGAATGCATTATATTCAGCAATTACTCAAAAATGTTTGATATCACATTTGATATGATGTGTATTGGTCTCCTAGAATATCAATGATATTCACCAAAAACTCTTTGAGTAATGCCCTTCCAGAATGTTAAGATGCAAGATATTCACCAAATATTGTGAGTAATGGCCTTCCAGAACATCAAGATGCATGATGTTAACCAAATACTCTATGTGTAATGGCCTTCTAGAACATCAAGAAACATGATATACAAAAAGTACTCTATGTAATGGTCTTCCAAAATATCAATACGGATAACATTCACCATTTAGTAAAAAAATGTTAATAAGGTATGTACACATGCATTCTTGTAATGCTTACCATATAAACATCCAGCATGTAAAGTATTATCTATTATGATCTACATAGATTGTTATAATGATTCAGACTAATTGTGACCAGGGGGATGGGGTGTGAGGTAGGTGAACTAGTTATCCTTAGGTCTAGATGTACCACTTAAACTTTTTAACTCATCAAACAACTTAGATATAACATCTAATCCACTCGGTCTCTATAGCAACTTATCAATCACATAAACTTATTGTCTATTGTTCCAATAGTAAAAAAACTTGCAGAATGTAAAATATTAATTGTAAAACATCTCAAATAAAAATCACACAAGTATGACACTAGGATTTAACATGGAAACCTAATTTGAGAAAAAACACCAGCAACATGTCACCAATTTTTCACTCTTTTGAAGTGAGCTCTATTAGCATGAATATTGATGATACTTCTTTGAGAGTATCTTGAGCATTAAAGAGTATTGATATGTTGTATTCATGATTGTGTTTGTTGTTAATGTCAACATAACATTGTTTCTGTAAAGACTGGATGAGTAGTAGACATAGATCTTGATGGTACGAACAATGGTTTGATTGTCTAATGATGCGCAATTATGAACATGTTTGACACAGTGTCCTGATAACGTGGTCAAGTGTGGAGAGTCTAAGTTGAAGACATACAAAAGTTGTACCTAATTTACTGAGAGCAATTTAGAGTTAGAGTATTGGGAAAGTAGTTCCTGATGATTGTTGTCTATCTTACATATGAGATGTAATGAAGAAACGCGTAGTTAGGTAGTGATAGAGGATAGTTAGCTAATGAGGTCAGTGAGTGCACAAGCCATTGTATCGCATGTGTGTAGTTTTGTATGGACTGTGAGCTGATAGTGCTATTGTAATTGTAATTAATTAATTATCTTATTTTACTTAATTTGGAAAGCTTCAAGGCCCACTCAAGGAATTATTATGAAGATATAGTATAAAGGAAAGATATTTTCCTTGATTGAAGCAAGTGATCAAGTGTATGATATCATTGTTGAAGTACAATGTGTGAAAAGAAGTAGAGTGGTTACTGAATGCATGTAAGAGATCCAAGCGATTATTAGATGCAAGATTTGAGATCTAATTACAAGATTTGAAGGAGTAGAAGTCCAGTTGACAGGACAAAGATAGAGAAACAAAGTACATTTTAGTTCTATTATTCTACAAGGAATAATATAGAGATCATTTGGACAATGGGTTTATTGGTCTTGCCCTTGAAACTATTTGGGCAGCGGGTCCAACTATCTTCCACAACTCCTAACAAGGTTGGTAAAACTCCTAATAGGGTTGGAATCTCCTAACAAGGATTCAAAGTCTCCTAACAAGGACTCATATGTAGTGAATGTTGGAATAGACTCCTAACAGGGTCTATCCTCTAACAAGGAATATTTATATTAGTACATCATCTTGTAGGTACCATCCCCACTAGTGTTTTTCGTCTAATCAAGGGTTTCCCTAGTTAACATATCTAGTGTTATTGTGTATGAGTATCTTGTTGTGGTTTCAGTTAATATTACTCATATGGTTAAGATCGTTCAAAGTTGTTAATTGTGATATTAGTTGGATAAATAATTCACCCCCTCTCTTAGTTATTTCAGTGGACTGTATATTCTAACAATATCTGTTAGGAGCCAACCCTGTTAAAGGTTACAATACAGACTACTAGGCGTGACACTATTAAAGGGTTTAATCAATCTTTTAGGAGTGACATTGTTTGAGGACTTGAGAACATTCCATTAGAATGCCACCCTAATTAAATGATTTACAAATGTCTATTAGGTCAACCTTGATTAAAGGATTTGAACTAATACAATGGCTAGAAAGTAACAAAAGGTTGATCTGAATAAGTACAACTCACTTTGCAAATACAGATCACAATTCAGTTCAATAGATGATTCATTTGATGGCCTACATTGACATCTCCATCACTGATTCAATTGGCAACCCTTCAAGAAATCTCCCTTCATCTCAACACTTCACTATTAAGGCTTTTGTTCAAAATTTCAAAGGAAGAAAACCAAAAACTCATCCAACCTTTTTAGGTATGCTCACCTCTGCCAATCTTTTTTGATTATCCCTTATGCCTCCTTAAATAGGTAGCTTGATCTTTTTCTACTTAAACTCCACTGTTGATCTTAAGGTTAGGTTAGATTCATCGAATCCTTCCATCTTTTTGTTTCCCCTTTCTCTTCTAGAAACTTCTCCAAACTTATCTTTGAATAGATGCATATAAATGCTCAAACATGGTTTCTCTTGCATTAAATGTTCTAGCTCATCAATCTTTATCTTCAACATAGTTTACATATTCCAAGAATTCAACTATGTCAGGTAGGAATCTCAATTCCTTCACAAACTATAAAATGCCAACACTCAACAAACACTATGTTCCTAAGCTTTGATCATCACTAGATAACTCAATCATCACTAAACTATATTTCTTGACTTACACTATCTTCGCTCAGTCCATTTATTGGTGCTTGGTCCAATTTCTCTATTACTCTATCATTTATTGGCACTTGGTTGGCACTAAACTTGCTTGGCTTCTACTATTTACTCAGTTTACAAAAGCATAGCTTGACTTCAGCTATAAGTTATTTAGTCTTCTTCTTTGAAGCTTGGTTAAGCCTATGTATTTGTTCTTTATTTATCATCTCTTATAAGCTTCAACATAACTATCTTCTCCATTTAGTGTTATGATTAAACAACATATTATCTTGCCATAGTCTAACTAATTAAGTGCCTATTGTAATTCCACATAACTCAACCTTTCCACTACGTCCTTGGTGCATGAGCACCTACATAAAAAGTTTTGTGAATTTTAATTTCATTGCCACATGTACATATGTCCATCATGCATTAGGTTGTTGCTGCGTTTTAGTCACTACCGAGTTGCAGCAATTGCCAAGTACCAGTAATTTTGCAGTTTAAGCCTACTTTAGGTTATCTCACGTCATGTTAACACTCAGTTTCATGTGTTGTCCCATTTCGCTATGCAGTGTGTGCCAAGTTCCATAGAGTATGTTGAGCTCTCCTTCATGTGCCAAGTTACCTAGTGTATGCCGAGTGACTCTTCATGTGCCGAGTTATCCTATTGATGCTAAGCATCAATATTTTGGATGTGATTTCTATGTTTTTGGTGTGAACTGACTTGCATAATTTATTTCAATCACAAAATTTATGATAAGATCTTGTCTTGGGATGTGTCCAAACCATTGTTGAGTCGACATTTCTATTTTGTAATGATCTAGAATGTTCTATAAGCCGTTTTGGCAAGAGATCTTTTCTTGGGATGTGTCTAGACCATTGTTGGGTTAGTTTTTATATTCTGTAATGATCTAGAACATTTTGTAAGCCATTTTAGAAAGTATAAATAGAGTATTTGGGTTTAGAGCTAGGGTAGGGGAAAAGATTTGAAGATTCAAGGGAGTCTAGAGTAGAATGTGAAAGTTTGGGAAGTTGGTTGCATATGTGTCTAGAACTAAGAATTTGATGCTAGATCTTAGATGTTGAATGTATTTTGTATCTGGCCATAACCCATAAGGCCTTAGAGCTTGGTATGTATGCTGGTCATTTGATGAACCAATAGAAGAATATTGTTCTCTCTCTCTCTCTCTCTCTCTCTCTCTACTGCTGGTCTGTGTGTGTTTGTGTTTGTTGTTGTTGTTGCCATTGTTCCCTCTGCATCAATCCTCTTGTTATCTCTCCTTATCAAATCCCCTTCATCAATCATCTTGTTATGACACTCTACTCATGTATCAAATTTGTCACCAATAAGTTTTGACATCAATGACAACATAACAATTATTTCAATTGTAATTTCCAACAATGTCCCACTTTGACATTGATGAAAACACCTCAAGTTATCATGCAATCCAAAATACTTGATTTTCTTCAATCAACTCCGTCTGTGTTTAGTATCAAATTTTCATTAATATCCTTAGTTTCATTCTGATTCTCATCTCAATGTTGAACAATCTCCCCTTTTAGTTTCATTTTGATTCTCATTCATGAAGCTTTGATATGCAATGCCTCTAGTTATAACAACACAGGCTCCCTGTGTCATATTAGAACATAGATCTCTTTTGATATACATCTTCTTAACTTCTTTAATGTCTCTATTGTTGGCAACACCCCACTCTCTTGCTGCATAGGTAACTTGTGAACTACTCCCTCTTTGCTTCTTTATATGGTAACTGCATAATCAATTCTCCCTCTTTTTCACTATTGATGGTAACTATATAACCTTCTCCCTCTTTGACAATAATGCAAAAGACACTTCCATACTCAAGTATCAACCATATACTTCAACATTTTAAGTTAACTCTATCTCATACATCCTCAACATGAAGATATATATATATATATCTTGGTCAATTCTCTAAATTAGGTTCTTCTTCTATCATCTTTCTTATGACTAATTCAACATCTTATTCTTATCACTTTACAAGTTTAGTAAGGTCCTAAAGCATGACCTTTTGCATCAACTTGTAAGATATTCTAATCAAAACTTTTGATGCAGAGCTCCATCTTAGCTTAAGTTGCCTTAGTTAGGGGAATCACGCCTAATTTTCCTCTTAGATATTCATGTGCATCCTTAAGTAAAGCTTTTGTGAATATATTGACTATCTATTCCTTTGTATTTGGATACTCCAATCTCTCTTCTTTGTCTTGTACCAACTCTATCAAGTAATGATACTTAATAGCAATATGCCTGGTCTTAGTATGCATCACATGATTTCTAGATATATTTATAGCACTTGTGTTATCACAGAATATGACAATAGGGTCATTGATCTCTTCCTTCATCACTTTCAACAATTGCTTGGTCCACACTATGTTAGAACAATTAACTGCTACACCTATATATTCAACTTTTGCTGTAGATTGAGAAATGCAATTTTATTTCTTGCTTGTCCATAAAACTAGTCTATTTTCTAGAAAGAAAGCTCCGCTACTTGTACTCTTTTTGTCATCAATATTTTCAGCCCAATCTGCATCAATATACACTTTCAATTCAAACTTGTCATTCTAGAGTAGTCATCAACAAATAGAATAAAATTATTCACCATCATAGATTTCCACACCAATAGGTCCACAAAGATCAATATAAACCAAATCCAAAGTAACATAAGAAGTATAAGTCTTTCTCTTGAAACTAGTCTTTGTCATATTTACCAATTGGCATTGTTTACACATCACATTATCAGGTTACTTTAACTTTGGTAATTCTCTCACTTTCTATTGTGGTTTCACAATGCACACCCCATTCCCTAGTAGGAATATGGACCCCCTACTGAGTTTTTCTAAATCTAAGGTTCCTAATTTAGGCTCCAGGAAGATTAGTGTTGTCTTACCTAGTCCCCAGAATCGTGTCCCATGTCCTTTGTAAGGAGTCAAACTTTCGAAAGGATATATCTTTTGAAAAGGTCCAAAACTCATGAAATTTTAAAGGTCGAAAAGTCACAAAAGTAAAAAGTTAAAAAATAAAAAAAACCCAAAAATCGTAAAATTGAAAAAATAAAAAATTGGAAAAGTCACAAAAAAAAGAGAAAAAAAGGGCACCTGGTCTGGTGCGTAGTAGCACGTCACCCTTTGGTGATGCGCAAGTGCGCACCTACATAGGGTCACACTTGCACACCACCAAAGGGGGGTAAGGTTATATAAACCCCAAACTCCTTTCATTTTTCTCACTTTGTCCTTTTGATCCTTCGCATTCGCAGCTTCACAAGCTCTTTCATCCTTCCTGCATTATAAATTTGATGAAGCCCTTTGCACTCTACTTTTGAGCACCTAATCAGGTGCACTTTCACTTGTTGCTCCCACCTCGCATCTCAAGACACATCAAATGAAAATGAGTACACAAGGGTGTGTAGTTGCGCACCTGACTTGGTGTGCAACTGCGCACCTCCTTTGCATATTTGAATAAAAAATGGCAAAACCTAAACCTATAATGGGAGGGGGCACAGTAGTACACCCAACTTGGTGCACTTTCGCACACCCCCAACCTCCTCTGCTTAAAAAACCCAAAATCTTCTGAAGGAACCCCAACGCGGGTGCGTAGCAATGCACCCAATTTGATGTGCTCCTGCGTTCTCTCTCTTTTGTGATAAGAATGCAAAATCAACCCCCCATTTTGCGAAGCACCAACATATGCAAAACAAAATCAATACATGACAGTGCACACACAATTTGGTGCACTCCTGTGCACCCCATATCCTAATCCTCACATGTAAAAAGTGAACAACGTAACTAGTTTGGTGTGCAACCATGCACCCCACTAAGCAAAATCCTTATACATTTAGAAATGCCAAAATGAGGTGCGCACCTGTGCACCTAATTTGGTGTGTAGGTGTGCATCTTAATTTTTTTAACTTTTCTGTTGTGAAAAAAGAGGTTATCATGATATTTTGACGCATTCATTTGTTTTTAAGACTAAAATCTTGTCATTTTTGAATTAACGGGCATCTTCCTTTTGTCATGCAGATATCATGGCATCTTCATCTAACAAGAAAATGCCACTGAAGCTTGTGGTTTTCAAGTGGCAAGGGGTCCCATCCAAATCAAGGTTTTACGATGACTACGTAGAAATAAAGGACACTAATTTGAGACACACTGACTTGGGAGAGTTCCTTAGAATTTGCAACAAAACCATAAAGAGATTGGCCTTGGTATCCACTTTGATTCAATCAAGGTTGGTGAGCATAGCTTCGCACCTAATATCAGTATAGTCATCTGAGCTCATCATGATACTGACACAACACTTTGTTCTTGAAGAGAGGGTGGTGAAGAGTGTGACAGGAGAAGTTGTACTTGAACTCTGACTTGACAACATTGAAAGGGTCTTTCATCTCCCGAGGGCAGGTCGGTTCATAAAACTTTCTTATGAGGCAATAGAAAGGTGGTATAGAGAGCACCTAAAAGAGGCAACAAATATAATTCAATCATCTTACCTCATTGAGAAGACTCCTCTGGGAAAGGTGATAGGAAAGGTGGACATAAAAAGGGGGTACATGAAGGAGGATATTGGATACTCTATTATTCTTCTGAGTAGGTTCATGGGTCTACTAACAATTGGACATTTGAATGTTTTTATGGTGAGTTTTATTGAGACTATCAAGATGACAAAGATTCCACTTGATAGGGCCACCACATTAAGTGAGAAGTTATGTGAACAATTGGAGGTGGTCAAGGACGAGAAGTTCTCTACGACTTCATACATGGTATATCTACTAGTAGAAAGGGCCACAAATTATCTTGGATTGTACAAGAGGGGCAACATGCAGGATCCTAATGCATGGCCTTGCATTGTCTACCCTCAACTAGTGAGCAAGAAGCTCTCAAGATAGAGCAAAGAGTACATAATTGTGAATGATGCGTTCGTCTTTGCTATCATCTGATTTATTGAGGGAGATTATGTCAAAATATTATCTGATGATGCAATAGCATAGATAACATCTCTCAGGGCCTATTACATCCAGTTCAAAATGTTCACGTATCTATGGGTAGTTGGTGCCACTGTCAACCCAAAGAAGCTACCTAGATATCCAAGTGATAGATTGGTTTTATTGAAGATTGCACGATAGATTGAATCTATGCATGATAGGGTTAGGAGGAAACGAAGACCATGTTGGACATGGCCCCTGGTCATAGGACCATACCAGGTTAAGCAGAAGAAGATATTCCATCTTTTGAATGGGAGTGGGAACATTATCCCCTTGAGGAGTACAACTCTCCCCAACCATACTTTGTTAACATTGGCCATTGAGTACCACTGGATGAGAGCAAAAAATGACTATGATGTCCATATTAGGGACTATTGCAGGATGACTTTGTATTTGGTGGAGAAGGCTCTCAAAATAAGCATTTCAGAAGAAATACTGCAACAAGATTTGGGGAGTTGCTGGACCCCCTATTCAACTAGGACAAAATTGGAGAAAGACCCATAGTGAATGCCGAGGTTGACAGGGAAGAGGGCAATGACATAAATCATCGGGTGAGGCATGTTATTAGGATGATAAAGGATTGGATCAAGAAACCCTTTCAATTTGATCCAATACCTAATATCATGATATTTCATGAGCAAGCTTGCCCAGAGAAAGGTTTAGGAAAGAAAGTTACAATTTCTACCTTTGTGGCCCAGTCTCCCATTAGGCTAGATATAGTATACCAACTTGATCACCCAGTTAGATACTATCACCCTCTAGAGAGGAAAAGAAAGGGCAACAGAAAGAGGGGCTCTCCTCAATGGGCCAAAATAGAAGAGGGTAAAGTGCAAGCACTCCCCAACAACAGAAAGAATATATACAAGGGTCAGAGGATACTGGAGTTGCTCAAGTCTAGGTTGACCCTCAATTGCCTTCTTTTGTGCCTAGCCAGTTAGAAGAGGGAGAAATTCAGTGGGTCTCTATCCCTTCTCCACAAGTAGAACCAGCATCCCTTTCTGAATTTTGAAGGGACTTAAAATTAAAGATCAAGATGTACAGAAAGGAGATACCCAAGTTGAACAAGGAGAACTTCCGTGCATTGAAAATTCTAATGAAGCTACACATGGCTAGAATTGGAGATTAAACATTATTCTATTTAGAGAATAAGTATGTAGTTTTACTTGCACCATTGACATCCCAATAGATAAAGGAGAAACAAGAGCACAATCAAGCAATATTGGAGAATACATCTTCCTTAAGCTATTTAGATTTTATTGATATTAAGGATTGCAACTCTACAAAAGAGATGTGGAAAAATTTGTCAAAGATCCATGGAGGAGATAAGAATGTAATAAGAACCAAATTAAATATCTTGAGAGAAATTGTTGAGGACATGAGAATGATAGAAGGTGAGAACATTTCCCAATATGTTGGAAGAATTAAAGAAGGTGTCAATGTTATCAAAGGAGATAATGGAAAGATAAATGATGAGACTATGATCAACAACATATTGAGAACTTTACTTAATATTTATGCTATTAGAGTTTTTGTAACACAAGAACTAAGATATAATCTTGGTAATGAACTAACCTTAGATAGTCTAGTTGGTGGACTCACTATTTTTGAATTATTAAATTATGATAATTTTAATGTTCCTGCTATTGAATTTTCTTCCAGGTCATGATTGGTTTTTCACAAGTCTAAGAAGAATAAAGGAAAATATGAAGTTAGTGAGAGTGAATCTTTTAGTGATAATCTTGATGATCTTGAAGCATTAATGGCTAGTAGACTTCCAAGAGGGAAAGGAAAATACAAAGGTACACTCCATGTAATCTATTTTTCATGCAATAAAGTTGGTCATATTGATGCAAGATGTTTAGACAAGGATGACAAGTATGAGAGGAAAGATGTCAAGTTCAAAAGAAGAAGAGATGAAAAATACAACAAATGATATAAAGACTACAAAGATAAACTTAAGAAGTCTTGTTACATTGCTGAAGAAGAGAATGATAGTGATTCTGGTAGTAAGGATGGAGAAGTTATTTATGTTGCTATGAAAGATTACTCTAATGAAGATGAGAAAATGCATTTATTTCATATGTGAGTAAAGGTGATAGAAGAATAATTGATAATGGTTGCTCACATCACATGACTGGTGATAAAACTAAGTTTGAAAACCTAGAACATTATAAAGGAGCTTGTGTCAAGTTTGGTAATGATGCACCATGTCTTGTGAAAGGTAAAGGATCAATAAAATTAACTGATAAGATTAGATGGGACCATTCTTATTGGGTTGAAGGATATAACTATAATTTTTTTAGTGTGGCACAATTGAACAATCTAGGCTAAAAAGTTGAATTTCAGCACAATAAGGCTAATATCTACAATGGCTTAGGAGAATTGATTGGAAGTGGAGACCCAAAAAGAGGTTACTTGTTCTATCTAGACCTATCTGATGATATTTGTTTGTTTGCAGAATGTGATGATATATGGTTATGGCACAAGAGGCTATGTCATATGAACTTTGATAATTTGGTAAGTATTAGTAATATGAAGAAAGTGTTGAGCTATCATTATGCACGATACTAAACGACAAGAATTCTTATGAACTCCTCTTTTGAAAAGCTGATTTTGTGAATCAACTCCAAGGTTCTAGGTTGATCTTTTGACCTACTAGAATCTATTCAGTTGAAGACAAATGTGATTGTTCACAAGGAGACATTTGCTGGTTCATTTTAATTTCGGATGAGATGAAGAATCTGCACACTGCTTCAAAATAAAATATGAAAGAAAGAACTATGTTTTTGTATTTTTTTATTTTTTATGAATGCAATCTAACAATGAAACTAGAATGAAGTCTTACTCTAACAAGTGCGTTAGTAAAAAAAATAAAAAAACTTGGAAACAAATAACATGAAATTGAAATCCTAATAGACATAAGCTATAGAAAATGACACGTCTGCGAGTTAAGCTTTCAAAGAAATTAGTAGATAACCAATGAAAGGAGTAGTGCTTCCTTAATTCCATTAATGAAATCATCGATGGGAAACTTAGTGATCGTATGATGTTTCACTCTTCATCAAATCACAAGGCCACAGAAAGTGCACTCAAACAAGATGAAAAGTTATGTAGGCACAATTCGATGATTTCTTCTCAAGCTAGTTACGTCAATGGAATTCGTCAAAACCATAACAAACACCAAAACTAATGAATTGCACAACCAAAAACAAAGCAATAAACTTTTGGCTCGATCACAATTCCATGAACATAAATTCACAAAAATATGACACATTCAGGAAAGAGTTACTACACTCCAAATGTGAGCACCAAAAGCATAATTTTATTGCAAAATAACGGCGACTCCAATTGTAGTAGTTGAGAATCCGACTCTGATAATGCACCAAGATCACCTGCAGTGCAAATAGCTTGCTGAAGAGAAACCTAGGGAGCAAAGAGCTTGAACCAAATATCACACAAGAATATTTCACAATAGGAAATTATAATTGCTATGTGAAAGTGGAAAATGGAATGAATTTACAATGAGTGAGAGACCACTTATAAAGGCCTCATGGAAGCTTGTAGAACAAGCTAGAATGAGGTAGGAGATAAGGTTGACAACTCAGCACACATCTACAAAAGGTGGAAAAGATAAGTATGCTAAAGGGAACAAACTCTCGTGTTGTCAACAACTAACCTCAACTACATGCATTAACCTAAGTAAGCTTAAGAAAAAGAATAAATAATTAACAATTAATTAATTATTTACTCTAACACCCCCCCTTAAGTGCAATTTAGGGGAATTCCTTAAGCTCACAAAACAAGGAAAAAATGCAAAATGGGTCCCGACAACAAGGACATTTTAGGTAACCAAATATAAAGCAACTAAATGAAACCTCTGTAAAGTGGGGAAAGAGAGAAAACCACTTGGGAAAAACTCTCCCCCAAAAAGAGGTAAAAAAACAACATACTAAAAAAAGCATGAAGTGAAGGAAGGAAGGCCTCAACCAATCCCCCCAAGGACAACTTATGTAACCCCAAGCATTGATCGTAGCTGAAGAAAGCATGGTGATGCAAAAGGTTTAGTGAACATGTCTACAACCTGACCGACGGTAGGAATGTACTCCAATGCAATAACACCATCCTGGATCAACTAACGGATGAAATGCATATGCAACTCAATGTGCTTGGTATGCTGATGTTCCACCAAGTTACGTAAAATAAGGATGGCAATCTAATTATCACACCACAAAATAGTAGGACGATTAGAAGGAAATCCAAACTCAATCATCAACTGATGAAGCCATAAAGCCTCCTAACTAGCAAGAACGGTGGCCCTGTACTTAGCCTCTATAGATGAAAGTGTCCGAGCATGCTGCTTCTTGCACGATTATGTGATGGGACCGAAGCCAAGGAAAAACACAAAGCCAGAAATAGACTTTCGATCATCAACATCACCGGCCCAATCTGAGTCAGTGTAGCCAACAATGTGTGGAGTCCCCATAGTGTAATGAATTCCATACATAAGTGTGCACTGAATATAGCACAGAATATGACTGGCAGCTTCCCAATGACTCTCATGAGGGTCCTGAGAAAATTGAGAGACTAAGCCAACTGTAAAAGAAAGATCAGGGCAAGTGTGTGTCAAGTACAATAGGCTGCCAAACAATTGCCGATACAAAGTAGCATCCACTATAGGTGAGGAGCAGGAGGTAGACAAAGTGACACCTGACTGAAATGGTGTAGGAGCAACCTTACAATCAAGCATGTGAAAGTGATGAAGCATGTCAAGAGAATACTTTTGTTGATACACAAAAATGCCAGTAGGAGACTGATGAATCTGAAGACCAAGAAAGTAGTGCAACAAACCAAGATCAGTCATCTCGAACTGGTCCATTAGTGCACGCTTAACATCTTGGAGCATGGATGACAAACTACCTATTAGGATAAGATCATCAACATACAAAACAAGAATTAGAATCTCATCCCCAAGATGTTGAATGTACACTATGGGACCGAAATGGCAGTGAGTGAAGCCTGTAGACAACAGAAATGAGTCCATCTTCTCATACCAAGCCCTAGGGGCTTGTTTCAGACCATACAATGAAAGTCAAAGCCTACAAACCAAGGTGGGATCCTGCATAAAACCTGGAGGCTGCTCCATATAAATCTCCTCTATGATATCACCATGTAGGAAGGCACTTTTCACATCCATCTGATAAACTGACCATCCTTGTGAAGCTACGAGGGATAAGAAAAGGCAAATAGAATTCATCTTGGTGATAGGTGCAAATGTCTTGGAGTAATCAATGCCCTCGACTTGGAAAAACCCTTCACAACAAGATGATCCTTATGCTTATCAATGGAACCATCAGCAGCATACTTAGTGCGATAAATCCACTTACAATGCACTAGTTTTCTCCCCTTATGAAGAGAACAAAGATCCCATGAGTGGTTCTTCATCAAAGAAGAATATTCCTCCTCCATTGCACTGTCCCATTCTGAATGTCATGTCACTTCCACAAATGTCTGAGGATCAATACTAACAGCATGACTAAGTAGACTGGAACATGCAGTGTGAGAACAGGTGCGACGGGATGTGGATGGGTAACCAGCTAGAGATCTTGCAGCCTCAATAGTAGCTCGAGCCGATTTAGGAATTTGGGGAGGATCTTGTGGTGGAGGTATATCAGGATCACCATGATCATCATCCTCATCATCTGTAAAACAAAGTGGAGATGAAGAGGGAGTAGTGGGAGCTGGAGGAGGCACTAGAGGTGAGGAATGAACTGCAGGAGGGCTCTCATCAAACTGGACATCCTATCAAAATAGTACCTCTCTGGAATCAGGATCAAATAACCTATAAGCCTTTACATCCTTGCAATAGCCAAGAAAAATTAGTCATCGGATCTTCGGTTCCATTCCTTTCTTTTGAGCATCAGGTACAAATGCATATGTTGTACTCCCAAAAACTCTAAATGATGACACATCAAGCTTTACATGGGACCAAGCCTCCTCAGGAGTCATATGTCAAAGTGCATTGTGAGGCATACGATTCTAAATGTAGTTGGCACAATTGACTACCTCTTCCCAAAAACACGAATCCATGGACCTAGACTGAATCATGCAATTTGCCATCTCCCGAAGGGTTCTGTTCTTTCTCTCAGCCACACCATTCTGTTGAGTGTAGGGCACTGAAAGCTGATGCTGAAGACCATGCTCAGAACAAAAATATCTAAAAGCATGGGTCACATACTCCCCCCCATTATCCATGCATATTCGTCGAATAGAAAGTCTAGACCGCTTCTCTACAAATGCCTTAAAAACTCGAAATGAGTCGAAGACATCAGACTTGTACTTAAGAAAGTACACCAATGTGCACCTGGAGAAGTCATCAATGAATGTAAGCACATATCTAGCACCCGAAAAAGGAGTGGGAAATGACATGAGGTTACTATGAATCAACTCCAAAGGTGCTAAAGCACGAGTGGCTCATCCATGTGGAAAGGAATCCCTATGTTGCTTGCCAAGTGCACATCCCTGACAAAGACCATCTGGATAGTAAATTTGGGGGAGCCTAAGAACAAGTGCTTGTGTGCTCATCTGCTAAAGATATCTATAATTGACATGCCCAAAACGTTCATGCCAAAGTTTTCTTACTGAATCTGCATGTGCAACTAAGCATGAACCTATGTCATCAGAAGACTCAAATCCATCAAATATGTAGAGGCGTGATGCAGAGTCAACACTCCTAGTGGCCACAATCATCTCCAAATCATGCAAGTCCCAAATTACCACATCATGTGGTGAGAACTCGACTATCCTCCTAGAGCCAAATTGGTAAATTTGATAGATAGACAGAAGGGTCATCGAAATATCAAGAACACAAAGTACATCCTGTAGAGAGCCCCTAGCCAAGGCAACAGTGATAGAACCCAAAATTGAAAGTTGTGAAGAGTTTCCAACTACAATCTATGTGGTGGCGCAAAGAGAAAGTGAAGTGAGCAACTTAGGAGTGTTTGTTAAGTGGTGAGAAGCCCCAGAATCAAGAATCCATAAAGGCGCTGAAGTCGTAGCTCGTGTAGAAAGAGCATGACCTTTCCCTATAGGTGCAGATGAAGACTGAGGAGCTGAAATGTGATGCTCCTTCATGGTTTCCTCTAAAGCCTCTAATCATTTCCAACACCTAGAAACTAAATGTCCATCTTTCCCACAAAAGCTGTAGTTCTCACTCGATTTCTTCTTGGTCTTGGAGGTAGACTTACCTGACTTTGAAGAATCTTTAACCTTGGAAGGGTTCACTGGAGGATTAGCTGGAGGATCAAATTTTGATGTGTCTTTCTTCGATTTGCCTTTCTTCTTTGATTTCCCCTTAGAATTTTGAGCAACCAATTCTTGGCTGGAAGAGCCAGAGCCATCCACCTGTTGGATCTTTGCCTGTTCCCTAGTCAACCTATCACAAAATCTCTCTAATGTAGGCATCCTATGTCTATCTCCAAGGGCATCCATGGTGGAGTAGAAAGTAGAAGAAAATACCTGATACTGCCCCTTCAGCTTTGAGAGTATCAAAAATATGCACTCATTATCCGTTTTGTTCTTCCCACATCCCTATAAAACTACACGTAAGGATTTGAACTTCATCGTCCTCGATGGTGGGAAAGTTTCTTGGTGATAAAGAAGTCAATTTTGCATCCAACTGAAGTGCTCGGAACTCATTCACTTGTCCAAACAAAGTGTGAAATTTCTGCCAATAAGCCCATGGAGTAGTCAAACCATCCAGGTGAAATAGAAGACTGTTTGAAATGTTGAGTGCAATCAACCCCATGGCTTCATCCATCTTGTTCCTATGTTGTAGAACCTCAAAAGGTCACATAAGAGTAGGTTGATTCACATCCAAACAAGACCATAGACCTCTTGACATGAGAAGCTTACTCATTTGTGCCTTCCAGGTGTGGTAGTTGTGTGGTGTGAGACGGGTCACCGATGAATCTGCCATTGAGAGAAAGAAGAAGACAGAAGTAGAAGGGTCTTAACTAAAGTAAATTACAAAAAAGAAAGACACCCCCCCAACAAACATACAAGTATATCTCTAAAATACAACAAAAACAACTATGGAAAGCAAGAAACTGGAAAAGAACCTGGATTTGTTGATGCAGAATAGGAGGAAACAAAAGCCTCTACTTTGACACCAAATATGGGAGCTCAAATAAACTTGAAATCTTATGAAACTAGCACCAATGTCTCTATCTTCGAGTCAACTTTTTAACGCTTCTTTTGGATCGGAAAAAGACCTCTGTATGCTAAAGTTATAGCCAAAAAACTGACTGCTGCTCCAAAAATGCACCTTGCTGGAAAATTATAAGCACTATGTTAAATTTGACGCTTGTATGGCCGTCACTAAGATGTCACTGGAATGATGACATCAGCCGTAGAAAGATTATGTCAATGAATGAAAAAGTGATGTCAGCCAATGTGCCGAAAAAGTGACGTAAACTGTCAGAAAAGTGACGTCAGTAATGCACGGTTACTGAAAAATGATGTTGGTTGTCCGTAAAATGATGTCACTAGCCGAAAAGTGATGCAGGTGGTCAGAGCGACCACAGGGCAGCAAAGCGGTGTAAACTACTGATGGTGGTGGCACTCTAGAGGAGAACCCGATGGTGACGCTAGCTGCTAGTGGGCCTCAGGTTGCGCGCTGGCGACAGCTAGGCGGAGCGCCCTCCGTGTGGCGCTGCGATGTCTGTCGTCGATGAACCACTGCGCAGGAGGTGCGCTGGTGGCACGCGAGGGGCCTCGCAGTGGTACATGAGCACTGCTACGATGGCACGCCTTTTTAAATTTAAATTTTTATTTTTTTCACTCTGTTTGTCTATACGACTACCTAAGAGGCCAAAAAAATTCCAAAAAAAATGCCTGAAGCCAAAAATGAAATTTTTTATATGAAACCTGACTATAAACAACGTTCCAGATCCAATGGTAGCGTCCGTTTGGGCTGAAAATGCTCCAAAAATTTTCTCTACCCTCGATTTGAAGAAGAATTACGCAAACAAACTAGGGTTTGTGACTCCAAATTACGACTTCAAAAATATTTTGAACAAGAAGCAATAGGGAGGCTCTGATACCATGTAGGAGTTGAGAATCCAACTCCGATAATGCGCCAAGATCACCTGTAGTGCAAATAGCTTATTGAAGAGAAACCTTGGGAGCAAAGAGCTTGAAGCAAATACTACACAAGAATATTTCACAATAGGAAATTAGAATTGCTATGTGAAAATGAAAAATAGAATGAATTTACAATGAGTGAGAGACCGCTTATAAAGGCCTCATGGAAGCTTCTAGAACAAGCTGAAATGAGGTAGGAGATAAGGTTGACAACTCAGCACACATCCACAAAAGGTGGAAAAGATAAGTATGCTAAAGGGAACAAACTCCTATGTTGTCAACAACTAACCTCAACTACATGCATTAACTTAAGTAAGCTTAAGCAATAGAATAAATAATTAACAATTAATTATTTATTTACTCTAACACCAACTACATATTACAATGGAGTATTTATAAGTGTAAGAATTTAGTATAGCTTTGATACCATGTAAGAATTCGCCTAAGGGCAAAATTCACCTAAAAACTAAGAACTCAAACACAAGCACAATTGTAGACCAAAAATGGATATGATCAATTAATCAGAGTATGTCCTAATACATTGCTCTATTTAGTATATGATGTGATGTGATATTCAAACACACTAGGAGTGCATGTATATAAAGGCCTCTTAGGAAGCACCTAGAATGTCTCTAAAAACAACCAGTTGATAAGATAAGCATTGACAACTAAGCACATGTCTTATCAAACATTTTAGATGAGTGGATAAGAATGAGAAGGTTGTAGACCCTATGTCCTTAATTAGTGTGCTAACTCTTGTGTTGTAGACACCATGTACATAAAAGAGGCGTAGATCCCTATGTTTTCAACATGACAACTCACAAGAGTGCATATACTCCTAGGTCGCTAATAAATAAATAATAAAAAATATGCATTAACCTAAGTAAACTTAAGTAAGTGTAAGTAGTAAATACTTAGTTACACCAACACCCCCCTATAAGTGCAACTTAGGGGAATGCCCTTAAGCTTAGGAACTTGGATGAAATGCATGATGGGTCCTGGCTACCAGGCCATTTTAGGTACCCATGTACATAATGCAAATGCAAATTTTTCATAAAGCCAGGAAAGAGGGAAAACCTCATGGAAAAAACCCTCCCCCAAAAAGAGAAATAAAAAGGATACGTGGATGGATGGAGTAATCAAGACCCCCCCATTACGACATACATCGAGTATATACAAAAGAAAAATGGAGAAGGACAAAACCCCCTTAAGAGGAAAAAGTCCCCCTCAAAAAGGAGAAGAAGGAGACGAGGTAGTCCCCCCCCCTAAAGGTAGTGTGTTGACCAGTGAGAAATGCTTTGATATAGAAGTTGATCCATTACCATAGAATGATGTTCTTCCCCTTTGGAAGAAAAAAATGCAAGGGTGCCTATGAGATGCATCCCTATGTGGAGAAGGAATCTCTATGATGACTGGTGTCTTTGAAACCTATTCAAAAGTTCCTATGTCAATACTGATGATGGCTTCCCCGAATACTATTGAAGAGAAGAATAGATTGAACAAGGAATGATGAAGAACCTACTTCAGGAAACTAATAGTCTTCTCAAATGTGAAAGAGACCTCCTGTAGATGCTATAAAAAAGAATCCAAAATCACGCCAACTTGGAAAGATTGATCATATAGAGAATGGACTTGAGGGTCAGTGTGGGCCTTCGCAACAATTGTAGAAGAATCCTCAGCAAAGAGAAGCAATAGATCATCATAAAAGTCTCTCATATCTACTTTGCGTGACTCCAAGAATAGAGTTGAAATATCTAGCAAAAAGTCATCACTTAGAAGATCATGTGTACCTTGCAGTGTTGAAGTACATGAATCTATCACTGTAGAAAAAGATGAAGTATCTGCCTCAAAAAGAAGATGGATGTCATCAATAATGTCTCCCACATCTTCAATGTGAGACTTCATGAAAAGCTATACAATGTCTTAAAGGAAGTCTTCGCATGAAGGTAGAGTAGGAAGACATAAATGGTTCTGCTGCACTAAATCTAAAGCATCTGTGCTGGAATAGGATCAGTAGGAGCAA
Organism: Cupressus sempervirens; assembly: GCA_028749045.1. Taxonomy (NCBI): domain Eukaryota; kingdom Viridiplantae; phylum Streptophyta; class Pinopsida; order Cupressales; family Cupressaceae; genus Cupressus; species Cupressus sempervirens. The sequence continues at coordinate 751,031,351 of CM053787.1, read as the reverse complement.
TAGGAGCTGGAGGTGTGATCTCATCTAAAGAGGAGTCAGCTGCAACTGGAGGAATGAGATCTTTTGGGAATGGAGGAATGTTTGGATCTCCATAGGTCTCCCAAAGATACATCCAATGAACATATGGATCAGTTTCCTTAATGTCAATAAGTGAATCTAGAATGTGCATATCCATATATAGAAAGAGAACATAAGTAATGAAGTTGAAAGTCTCAATACTATAGTGAAGTCCTCTCACATATGGTAGTGCATTGTGCTGATTGAGATATTTGATAGCTATTTGACTCCATTCTTGATAGTTCCTTGTTGTCAACTATGGTCTAATACCAGATTGAAAAATTTGAGAAGACTCCACTAGATCAATCAATGTAATCTCCAAAAAATTAAAGAACAAAGAACCCCTCGAATGTATGATTTAGGCACTTGATAGCCACTTGCCAATTTAGGGCCTATTTCTAAAAGCAATATTTCTATCTACAAAACCTATAATATAATTATAGATCTGGGAAGTAGACAAAAAAATATACGCTTTCAAAAAAATGGAACCTGATTTGGAGTATAGATGAGCCTGTACTAAGCATTTTAAGTGGCAAAAAATGAGATTTTGGAGTTGCAAACAAATTCAAGAATAGAGATCTCAAACAACCTACATCAATTTGTAGATCATGAAATTTTACCCCAAAACAAAAAAAATTGCTAACAAAAAGGAGGGCATATGAGGGAGATATCATTGTTTGAAAATTGTTGCTGCTGTTATTTTTTCTGAATTGTCGTCATGCCTCCAAAAATCAAATGGCTTTAGATTTTGCCTCAGATGTTCGATTTGGATGAAACAAAATCCAATCTGGGGGGGTTTTTGGACTTTCTAAATGTGATGCAAATATCTTATTTGCACTAGCAAGTTCCAATCTTCACCTATAAAAAATCTTTCCTATGGCCCTATGACCAAAAAAATTCTAGAAAATAATGCAGATCTGAAAAAATAGCAGAGATGCAGTTGAAAAAAATAAAGATTTGAAAATTAAATGTACAGATCTGAAATGATCATATCAATTTTGCAAATTGGTCTTTCGAGTATCGGTTTGCAAAAAAAATTGCCTCACAATTGACTTTGGCCTAGGGTAGGTGACTTTATAGCCAATTTTCACTGAATTAGCATTTTTGATACAATGGCGAGGTCAAATCTAACTCTAGACACTCCCAATTTCTGTAGTACTCCAAATTTGATCTGTGGTGATGAAGCAAGATGATAGTCTTGAATGGCTATGTGATGAGAAAATCTCTAAATGCTCTGATACCATGTAAGAATTTGGTATAGCTCTGATACCATGTAAGAATTTGTCTAAGGGAAAAATTCACCTAGGAACTAAGAACTCAAACACAAGCACAACTGTAGACCAAAAATGGATAAGAACAATTAATTAGAGTATGTCCTAATACATTTTTATGTTTAGTATATGATGTGATGTGATATTCAAACACACTAGGAGTGCATATATATAAAAGTCTCTCAGGAAGCACCTAGAATGTCTCTAGAAACAACCAAGAGATAAGATAAGTATTGACAACTAAGCACATGCCTTATCCAACATTCTAGATGAGTGGATAAGAATGAGAAGGTTATAGACACCATGTGCTTAATTAGTGTGCTAACTCATGTGTTGTAGACACCATGTGCATAAAAGAGGTGTGGACCCTTGTGTTGTCAATATGACAACTCACAAGAGTGCACATACTCCTAGGTGGTTAATAAATAAATAATAATAAATATGAATTAACCTAAGTAAACTTAAGTAAGTGTAAATAGTAAATACTTATTTACACCAACAATAAGAAATTGTCCCCTCAAATTGTGTTGAGATTTAGAGATATCTTCATGCAATAAAATGCTCTTAACTTAATAAAACAAACTAATTATATACAAACTAACAATCTAATTGGTGCTACGCAAGACTCCATCCATTTTTATTCATTAATCAGATGAATGAGCCTTTATATGTCAGAAACAAAGAATTTATGAGAGGAGATGGAATGAGAAAGATTTGAGTCAAAGTGGAAGTGTCTGGAAGTGCCAAAAATGGAAGTTGATCCTTCACTGGGTATTTGTCAGAGTTAAATTGTCGTTAAAAAACATTTTTGATGCATGGAAAGCTCTATATTTAGAACTAACATTTAACTATCGGTGCACCTCTGGAAAAGCGGACCTGCACACCTATACACCTGTGGACCTAGGCACCTCAAAATTGTCCAAAATCTCAAAATTTTACTGAGTGTCAAAATTGAAATTCTGGCATTTAGGTTTTGTTCCCCTTCATCCCGAGGATATGTCTGGATGTTTGCCCTTGAATTTCTCTACAATCTTAATAATTTTAGCTACATCCGATAAATCTAGAGCCTTGTATTTTTCTTTAACCTTCTATCTATAATTTTCTACCTCAATTTGAGTCCTAGAAAAATCCTCGAGTTTGGTATCCAATTCTAATAAGGCTTCCTCTGCTCTAAAAACCTGTTGAATATCTTTGTCATTACCAACTTCCTCAAAAAATTCTTAAAACTCTCTACTACTACCTCTATAGGCAACAACTTCTCCCCTTCCTCATCTTCAAAATCTCTATTTGCTCTCGGCCTTGGTCCTTGAGCTGGTGGATCTCTGCGTGTAATGTTTCCATTACTTTATTACTATCTACAATCATCAATCAAATCTAATTCCTCCACTTTATAAACATCTACCAAAATCCTGTACCTTTGCCCCTTTATTGCTTACAAAACTTGTAAGTCCTTAATCTAGGCCCTTATTTAATCCATAATGCTCAAGTCTTGCTTCAAAAACACCACCATTTTTTTCACATTCTCTTGTGTAGTGTGCAGTAACTTCAGGTTCTCCTAGATAATCAAAATGCCCTTCTCTTCAAAACTTTTCTGCCACTATTGATAGGCTTTCAAAAATGGGTCTACATGCATAGCTCCCCCTTCTCTAAGTATAGTGTTCAACACCTCCTTAGTGTGCTCAAGATCCAGAGGACCCAACCACTTTGACTAAATATCCCCTTAGGATATCATTTTTCCATCAAAGTGTTTAGAGTTAGACCTCTTCTTGTTTCATATTCCTAAAATCTTCCTTAATCCCCATCATTACCATCAATTTGGTTGTATCCCATGCAGGCCTCCCAAGCATTACCTCTTTTATTTGATAATCTTGAGGATTGAGGCTTTCTGTATCTATATCATCAGAAGGGAGGGCCACTTGAGCAAACAAATCCTGATCCTAGGTATTGTTGACAAATGCCAATGGTCTTGCGTCATGTAATGGGGATTCAGGTTTGTTCAAGATCTTAGCCAACTCAAAAATATCTTCCTCATCTGCACAAAATTGAGGTTTCATGCTGCTCATTATTTCTTTCCTAGGTCACCTTGGGATCCGTTTAGCTAAAGACCTAGCTCTTGAGGATGAAGGATTATGTTCAACTACCTCATTTCCCTTATCACTCCTCCTCGAAGTACTTTCCCTTTGCGAAGGCTCTTCTTCTATAGCCTTTGTCTCTATAGACCCTATAGCTTGCACCTTAGTGCCTTGGGAAGCTAGTTGAGAATATTCTACCATTTGTTCAACCTTTGGCACTTTATTGGTTGCTATTTATTGTGGCTCCTCCTCTTGAAAAGGTTCCTTCTAAACCTATTCTTCTAAACTATGGGGCAAAGGAGTAATTGATCCTTTATCTACCACCAAGACTTGTGGTGGAGATGGGGGAGTAAGATCGAGAGCCTGTGACTCAGGTGGCATCTGCATCCAGTCTTCCTATTGGGGTTCACCTGTAGGGATATCCCTGATCTTATCCCTAACCAATTCTATCCCCATGGGTATAAAATCAAAATCTAACATTTTGAATATGTTATTGCCCCCTTCACTCCGCTCATCCACCCATTGGTGTACCTTGTCTTCTGAAAAAGAGACTTCTAAGGGTTCCTCTAGGGAAGATGGTGGTGTTATTGTGGAACTTCTTCTCATTTGTTGTTCTATGGCTCTAGCTAGTCAAGTTCTTCCCTGTAAAGGCCCATGTTCCTCTTCATCTTCCCCTTCTTCCTCTTCTTCTCCCTCAGGAATGGTTTTGGGGACAGATGGCCAGGGAACCATTCTTTTAGTCACCCTTTGCCTCTTCTTTATACGGATCTTAATTCTTTTCTATTTCATGGAGGCAAAAGGGGATGTTGGTTCTGCTTGTGGTGGAGGGATACAAACTTACTAAATTTCTCCATCTTCTTCAGGATTGGCTAGGCACAAAAGGTGGCAATTGAGGGTCAACTTAGACCTGAGAAGCTCCAATATCCTCTAACCCTTGTACATTTTCTTCCTACTACTTGGGAGGTTCTTGCACTTCACCCTCTTCTATTTTGGCTTGTTGAGTAGAGCCCCTCTTTGTTTTTCCCTTTCCTTTCCTCTCTGAATGGTGATAGTATCCAACTAGGCAAACAAGTTGCTATATTATTTTTGGCCTGATGGGAGACTGGGCCATAAAGGTAAGAATTTCAACTCTTTTCCCTCTACCTTTCTCTGAGCGGGCTTGCACATGAAATATCATGGTATCAAATATTGGATCAAGTTGAAAGGGTTTCTTGATCCAAACCATTGTCATCATGATAACAAGCCTCACCCAATAATTTATGTCATCACCCTCTTCCCTGTCAAACTCGGCATTCATTATGGGTCTTTCTCCTATTTTGTTTGAGTTGAATAGGGGGTCTAGCAACTCCTTGGAATCTTACTACAGTATTTCCTCTGAAATGCTTATTTAGAGAGTCTTCACCACAAAATATAAAGTGATCCTACAATAGTCCCTCATACAGACATCGTAGTCATTTTTTGCATTCATCCAGTGGTCCTCAATGGCCTCTTCATGGTGGAATTCTTTGCCAGCCAAACTCTCAACTTTGCTAATATTATAAAAGTATGTTCAGGGAGAGTTGTACTCCTCAAGGGGATAATGTTCCTACTCCCATTCAAAAGACGAAATATCTTGCTTCCACTTAACCTAGTGTGGTCCTATTACTAGAGGCCATGTCCAACATGGTCTTCATTGCCTCCTAACCCTGTCATACACAAATTAAATCTATCATGCAATCTTCAACAAAACCAGTCTATCACTTGGATATCTAGGGAGCTTCTTTGGGTTGACAGTGATACTAGCTACTCATAGATACGTGAATGTTCTAAACTAGATGTAGTAGGCCCTAAGAGCTATTATCTATGCTATTACATCATCAGATAACCTCTTCACATAATCTCCGTCAATAAATTGGATGATAGCAAAGATGAATGCATCATTCACAATTTTGTACTATTTTCTCTATCTTGAGAGCTTCTTCTTCACTAGTTTAGGGTAGACAATGTAAGGCCATGCATTAGGATCCTACATGTTGCCCCTCTTGTACAATCCAGGATAATTTGTGGCCCTTGCTGCTAGCAGATATACCATGTATGAAGTTATATAGAACTTCTTCTTGTCCTTGACCACCCCTAATTGTTCACACAAGTTCTCACTTAATGTGGTGGCCCAGTCAAGTGGCATCTTTTTCGTCTTGATAGTTTGAATCAAACTCACCATGGAAACATTTAGATGTCTAGCTACCGGTGGACCCATGACCCTACTCAGAAGAATAATAGAGTAAGAAATAACGTCCTTCATGTACCCCCTTGTCATGTCCACCTTTCCTGTCACTTTTCCCAGAGGAGTCTTCTCAATGAGGTAAGATGATTGAATGATATTTGTTGCCTCTTTCAAGTGCTCTCTATACCACCTTTATGTTGCCTCATAAGAGTCTTATGAACTAATCCACCCTTAGGAGATGAGATACCCTTTAATTGTTGTTAGATTAGAGGTCAAGTACAACTTCACCTATTATGCTCATCATCACCCTCTCCTTGGGAACAAAGTGTTGTGCCAGTGTCATGATGAGCTCAGATGATTGTACTGATGTTGGATGTGAAGTTGCGCTCACCAACCCTGATTGAATGAATGTGGATACCAAGGCTGATCTCTCTGTGGGTTTGTTGCAAATTCTGAGGAAATCTCCCAAGTAAGTGTGTCCCAAATCAATGTCCTTTATTTTTATTTAGTCATCTTGAAACCTTGATTTGGATGGGACCCCTTGGAACTTGAAAACCATGAGCTTCAATGCAATTTTGTCACCAATTGAAGATGCCATGATATCTGCACGACAAAGAGAAGATGCTTGTTAATTCAAAAATGACAAGATTTTAATCCTAAAACAAATGAATGTGTCAAAATATCATGATAACCTTTCTTTTTTCACAATAGAAAAGCTAAAAAAAGGTGCACACCTCATTTTGGCATTTCTAAATGTATAAGGGTTTTTCATATAGGGGTCCATGGTTGTACACCCATTCACTTTTTACATGGAGGGGTTAGGATATGGGGTGCACGGGAGTGCACTATATCAAGTGTGCACCATGCACCATATCGTGCACCTATTTTGTTTTGCATATGATAGTGCTTCAAAAAATGGGGGGTTGGTTTTGTGTTCTTATTGAAAAAGAGAGAATGCAAGAGCACATCAAACCAGGTGCACCGTTGTGCACCTACATTGGGGTGCCTTCAAAAGATTTTGGGTTTTTTAAGTGAAGGAGGTTGGAGGTGCGCGAGAGTGCACTAGGTTAGGTGTGCCACCGTGCCCCTCCCCATTATAGGTTTTGGTTTTTCCTTTTTTCTTTCAAATATGCAAAGGCGGTGTGCAGTTGTGCAACAAGTTAGGCGCACAACTGTGTACCCTTGTGCACTCATTTTCATTTCATGTGTTTGGAGATGCAAAATGGGAGCAATAGGTGAAAGCACACCTGTTTAGGTGCACAAAAGTAGAGTGCAAAGGACTTTGTTAGATTTGCAATGCAGGAAGGATGTAGGAGCTCATGAAGTTGCCGACGTGAAGGATCAAGAGGAAAAAGTGAGGGAAATGAAAGGGGTTTGGGGTTTTGTTAGGATTAAACCATAGACATAAATAACAATTACATGCAAATATAACCTATAATAGAAAATAATAGATCGCATAGAAAAGAACACAAGGCACCGAGATTTAATGTGTTCACCTAATCCCTCGGCTACGTCCACCAAAAAGAAAGTCCAATATTTAACGATCTAGTGATTACAACCCGATTACAATCTGCAATCCCTTATAGCTCAATACCACTGCAAGAACTAATTTTGCATCACAACTATAAAACAATCCCTAACCCTAAGCTCTCAGATACAAGTATTTTTACCACTTTAGGGTTATAATTAATAATTACATGTCGGCCCCAAAGAATTTATGAAGTATGTATAGTACTTTCCTGATCAGTCACCATAATCTAACAATCTCCCACTTGGACACTAATCTTGTAGCTATGTTGCAACTCCATGAGGCTCCCACTGGATCAAACCACCCTAGACTCTACTATTTTTTTATTCATGTTCAGTCGAGAAGACCAATTGAAGCTGAAGAGGAGTTTAACTTCTCCCTTGTTACAACCTTTGTCAACATATCTGTTGGATTGTCATTTGTATGTATCTTCTCCAGCTTTAACTATCCATCTTCCAAAACTGACCAAATGAAATGGTACCACAATTGTATATGTTTGGTCTTTGAATGCAGAGCTGAATTATTTGCAAGATGAATAGCACTTTGACTATCTATAAACAAATAATTATCCCTCTGAGGGTCTCCCAATTCTTCCAAGAAGAACTAAAGTCATATCATCTCCTTGGCTGCCTCTATAGTAGCTATATACTCTACCTCTGTAGTGGATAAGGCATTAAGCTTTTGTAACCTAGAAACCTAGCTCATGGCTGCCCCACCACCACTAAAGACATAACATGTAGTACTCCATCTAGTATCAATATCCCCCGCCAAATCTAAGTCAACATAGCCCTATAAATTAGTAGTAGAGCCCCCAAAGTATAAACACTTATTGAATGTTCCTCTCAAATATCTGAGAATCCATTTGGCTGCATTCCAATGCTCAAATCTTAGATGACTCATATACCATCTAATGACTCCCATTGCATGTGCAATATCTGGCCTAATACATACCATAGCATACATCAAGCTTCCTACAGCTGAAGCATAGGGTACCTTGGACATCTTATCCTCCTCTTCTTGTGTCTTAGGACACATCTCCTTAGTCAACTTCAAATGACTAGGTAAAGGTGTGTTGATAGTTTTAGCATTCTCCATAGAGAAATGTTGCAACACCTCCACATAATCAGTCTAAGATAGCATCTATGTTCTCTTCTTCCTATCTCTACAAATCTTCATATCAAGGATTTGTTTTATTGTCCCCAAATCCTTCATAGCGAATGCATGTGCTAACTGGAATTTTAGCCCCTTAATATGATCCATGTTAGACCCAGCTACAAGCATATCATCAATATATAAACTTAAAATAATATAGCTAGCATCATCCAACCTCTTAAAATAAACACAATGATCTAAATAGCATCTATTGTATCCATGCTCATGCATAAAATTGTCAAATTTTAGATACCATTGCGAAGGTGCTTGCTTCAAGCCATATAAACTTTTTTTCAATTTGCACACTATGTTCTCCTTACCTTTGACCGCAAATCCCTATGGCTGAGCCATATATATCTCTTCATCTGAATCACCATGAAGGAAGGTTGTTTTAATATCAAGCTACTCTAAATGCAAATCTTCAATAACCAAAAGATTTAAAACAGTATGGATAGGAGTCATTTTAACAACAAGAGAAAATATCTCATCAAAATCAATGCCCTTTTCTATGAAAATCCTTTCACAACTAACCTGGCTTTAAATCTTTTCTTACCTCCTTCTTCTTTCAACCTATAAACCCACTTATTCTATAAAACACTTTTACTCGCAAGCAACTTGCATAAATCCCATGTCTTATTCTTTAGCAAAGATTTCATTTCATCTTTCATTGCAGACTCCCACTAGATCTTAGTATCCACTTGCATAGCTTCATCATAACATTCAAATTGCCCAGCATCGGTAAGTAAAATTGAATGCAAAGAGGGAGAGAATCTTTCTAGAGGTCTAATTTTCCTTGTTGACCATCTAATATTCACCAGTGTATGTGGTATTTGGTGTTGTGGTTGTTGCACATCATGAGGAATGGTTACAATGTCACCTTTTGGAGTGTCATCCAACACTACATAATCATCTTCTTTCTTCTCATGTTGCTGCAATAGATCTTTCTACAACACTTTCTCATTGAATATGACATCCCTACTTAAAATTTTATGATTTTCAAAATTTCAAAGTCTATAACCAAATTTATTAATATCATATACAACAAATACACATTTCTTTGACTTAGCTTCCAGCTTGGTTCTATTTTTATAATCTATGTGACCAAAAGCTTCACAACCAAAGGTTTTGAGAAAAGAATAACTCACCTTCTTACCAGCCCATGCTTCCTCTAGAATACCATAGCCGAAAGGAGTAGAGGGACCTCTATTAATCAAATATACAGTAGTATTGACAGTCTTTGCCCACATGTGTAAGGGCAACCTAGCATGCAACCTCATGCTCCTTGCGAGCTCCATTATAGTCCTATTCATGCATTTAGCCACTCCATTTTCATTTGAAGTCCTTGGAATAGTTTTCTTTCTATGAATAACATTAGTGGAACAATAATCTTCAAATTCATGACTACAATACTCACCACCATTATCAGATCTGAGACATTTTAATTTCTTACCAATCTCATTTTCAACCAAGAATTTCCATTTCTTAAAAGTTTGAAATACATTAGATTTTTGTCTAAGGAAATAAACCCATACTTGTCTAGTTGCATCATCAATAAATGTAACATAATAATGAGATCCACCAAGGGAAGATACCTTAGTTGGTCTCCATACATCTGAATGCACAAGCTCTAATTTCTCCTTTTTGTTTTCCTTCCCAGTCTTTACAAAACTCACTCTCTTTTGTTTTCCATACACACAACTTTCACAGAAATCCATATTAACACATTTCAAATGTAGTAAAACTTTCTTTGAATGAAGCATTTTCATACTTTTCTCACTCATGTGCCTAAGTCTATTGTGCCACAGTGTTGTATCAAAATTTACAACAGCTATTTGTTCTCCTTGCTCAACTATAGCAATTGTTCCTAAACATTCATTTTTCTCTGAAACAATTATAGTAGAAGGAACAATATGACTTGTACAAAAATATAAGGTGCCTACTTTCACACATTTTGCTACTACAAGGGAACCTTTTGAAACCTTCAAATTTTTATCATCAAAAGTAATTACACAACCCTCATCACCAAGTTGCCCTACTGAAATTAAATTCCTACTCAACCTTAGAACATGTCCTACCTCATGTAGTAGCCAATGATTCTCATTCTGCAACTTAATCTTAACTTTTCCCTTTCTAACAATCTAATAGGGTTCATTATCCACCAAATAAACAAGTCCAAAATCCCCTTGGACATAATCAATGAAATAACCTCTATGAGGTGTAGCATGAAATGAAGCACCATAATCTAAAATCCATGAATCATCAACACTTTCTAAAGATAGAAGCAAAGCATCATCTTAAGATTTGTTACTTACCAGATTTGCCTCCTTGTCTCCATCTGGTTTATCTCCTTCATTTTTCTTTCGATTCTAGCAATCTTTATTTTTATGACCTTGTTTCTCACAGTACTAGTAGTCGTTTGGTCCTCTCAATTGAGACCTCCTCCCAATTGACTTTCCTCTTCATTTCCCACAATTTTTAGAATTACTTCCTCTCTCAGTCGTTCTACCACTGCTTTGTGTATTCAAAGTACTTCCTAATGTAGATAAACCTAAGGATTTCCTACAAGTTTCCTCACTTAAAATAACATGGATCACATCATCATATTTTAGGGCACTAGATCTAGGAACATAATTACTCATAGCCATTACCAAGCCATTCCAAATTTCAAGCAAAGAACACAAAATGAAGAGAGCCCTAACTTTTTCTTCAAAATTGATACCCATAGAAGATTGTTGAAATATCTTAATGGAAAGAATGCTTCTGAGAGGGGGGGGTGAATCAGAAGTACTCGCTTTTAACCTATTTTTCACAAATCCTTAATAATATAATATTGAAATGTACATGCATGCATATCAACATTAAGCAATTATGAAAAACACATGTGCATCACCACATAACACTTGAAATTTTGGTAACCTAAAAACCCTCCAGGAATAAGAAGGTAAAACTGGGGTGGGGATAATACCCACAAAATTACTGTAGCAATAATGTTTAACCACTTCTGATGGTCTGCCCTATTAAAGGATACAACACACTTTTAAATGTGACCTTGTTAGAGGATTTACAAACACTTTACATGAAGTGTTACCCTATTAAAAGATTTAATCACCTATTTAAAGGATCTACAAAATAGTTGTTAAGCTAACCTATCTGCATAGGGTTTTCTTTCTAATACAGTTGCTAGAGAGTATTAGGTATAATAAACCTGATAGTTTACAATCCTTTGATTGCTGAATATAGACACTTGATCTGCTTTCTCTGATCTTGATCCTCTAAGATATGATATTCTTCACTTTGAAAATAGTTTCCCTTACACACCTTCGTCCATCACTTTATACAATGAGATTTAGTCTTCCATATAGATACATTCGAATACTTAGGGTTAGATGTGGATCTACAATCCATATTGAATCTTTGTTTCTCACTCTTTCCTTGCACTTTTATTATTGGTTGCATGCCTTCTCCATTTTTCTTATTGGTTGCATGTAAATTGCATAGAAAATACAAAAGATTTGATCTTATCATTTTAATCTTTCGAGATTCATCATATGTCGGTCATGAAAAATGTTTTACATCTGAGTTAGTAAAGTTACAAACTCATGTGTACATTTTGTGTTACTTGGCACTTACTGATTCCTGATGCTTGGCACATGTAACAAACTGGCTTACTCAGCTTCTGTTACATTCCTGTATTGCTCGGCATCTTCTGTGAGTCGAGACATAAATATCACTCGACACTTGTATCATGCACGGCACCTAGAGTCATTAGGCACTTGATCTTCACTCGGCACTTGAAGGCTGCTCGACACCTGAAGATCACTCGGCACCTATTGGATTTTCTGACTCGACTCATGTTGTGGCTCGGCATACATAGTGTGCTTGGCTCCAATGTAGAAAATGGTTAAGTGTGATGGCACTCAAATGTCGAAACCATTTTGAGAATAACAATCTCCCCCTTTGACATGAGTGACAAAAACACTTAACTAACCTTATGAGTACATTCACTAATCTGCTTGGTATTTATAAAGGTTTTAAAACCTTGATCAAAATTGTGTAATTTACAATATATACCTCAAAATTATTGTAACTCCCCCTGAGTTGATTGTGCCATTATCTGTGCTATCTTGGTAACCAAAATTTTATATTGTATATCATGCTCCCCTTTTATCTTGTCTCCCCCTGTCTTATTTATCTTGTCTCCCCCTTTTTATCTTGTCTCCCCCTTTTTGACACTTATGTCAAAGGGTTTTAAGGGTTAAGACCATATTTCACCAAAAATGTGTTGTTTACCTCCATAATCATCTTGAGAGTTGCATCCTAATTAAGCAAAGCAATTTGCAATGACTTGTGTTGGATGGCAGTCTCGGCAGCTAGATGAATAAGTCCTTCTGAAGTAGAAAGATTTGGATCTTTCTTGAGAATAGTTTTAGCATAGACTTGTTCTTTATGGAGTACTTCTAAATGAGGGGTAATGGAGGATTGGAGCTGCATGAGTTTTCCCTTTATGGTGGCCTCTTTTGCTGTTAATACAGCTATTTCTTTCTGAGTGTGAAGTGTTTGAGCAAAATGCTTCTCACTTTGAGCTAGTTCTTTTTGTAGCTGCATGCTTGAAACATTCAAATTCCTCTCCAAGCTCATTATCTTTTGGCTTGTCTCCTATGTGAAGTATGAAAAGTCACACAACTTTTTGTACAATGAGAATATATTCTCAAGTACCTTTTTCACTTTGTCTATGACCTTTGCCAATTCAACCTATGAAGGTGCTATTTCACTAGATATTTTCTCATTAACTTTCCCTTGAAATTTTCTTTCAGACCATTCCATAAGTTTTGCATTTGTCTCTTAGTCTGCATTTGTCACCTGGTCAACAATATCTGTCAATTGTTCCATTATATGCTTTGACTCATCTAGTGACTAAATACTGAAGGCATCCATAAATATGTTTTTAATTTCACATAAAGTTTGCTTGTGTTTATACTCCTTCTTGAGTATCTCTTGCCTCTCTCTTCTATTTAATGCCTCCTGCACCTCATTCATTTGATCAATGCTTATTGTTTTTGAGTCATAACTCGATATGACTATCTCCTCATCTAGTTTAAGGTCTCCATAGTGAAGTACCCTTGCAAATTTTGTAGAACTTGATCCTAGTGCAGATATTTGTGGTGGTTTCTATGAAGGTGTCCCTGAAGTAGGCAAATTTATCAATGTTTGTATTGCCTCCTACTCTTTAGGGGTTTCCTTTGTTTTCTCCTCCTACTGTCTACGTTGATCAATTATTGTAATTTTAGGAAGTGCACCTTGTGTTTGTGCTGTAGGATCAGATATAATAGTATGTCCTATTTGTTTTGTTCCTTTGTCTCCTGTTACACTTGGCTTCTGTACAATGGTGTCAACTATGCCTAAAGAAACAACTGTTGGCATTTGAAGTTGACCACTAGAAGCTATAGAGATGATGGAAGGTGGTTCTTGTGGATTCAACTTATCTCTAACTATGTTTTCTACTAGTTTTTGTAATTCATCCATACTGACCAATACTAGATCTGTACATAATCTTGCTTGTTGCATGGATTGGTCAAGGATTCTTTTGAGATCCTTTGCAGTTAATGGATTGATGTTCTGAGCAAAAGTGTCAAGAACATCTTGTATTGTTACAGTTTCTGCAGGTGTGATGGGTACATGAGGAGGGCTAGTAGGTGGCAATTATGTGTCTTGCACACTCTGGTCTTGTTGCTGCTCTTGTTCAGCTGTTGTTGTTTCATCTTGCTTTTGTGTCTCCTCCTCTGTTTCTTTCTTTTCTTCTTCCTTCTCTTCTTCTTGTTTCTCTTCTTCTTCCTTCTTTTCTTCTTCTTGTTTCTCTTCTTCTTCCTTCTTTTCTTCTTCTTGTTTCTTTTCTTGTTCCTTCATTTCTTCTCTACCTTGCTCTACTTCTGTCTTCTCTTCTCTCCTTTTTCTTCTTTCTTCTGGTGGAGCAATAGCTTCTTCCTTGTATTATTCTTTGAGAAAATCTTCAATATTTTTGTACAACTTCTTCCATGATTTTGTTGTTCTTTGTACAATTTCTTCCATTTTATTTTGGAGAATGAAGAATGCCATGTACTTAGGTGTAAATCTAGTATTATGCCTTTTGACTTCTTTTTCTATTTGCTCCTTAGTCAAATCGGGCAGTATGCTTGCTAGGGTTGATTCTCTCATCTCCTTCTCCATTTTCAAACAAAAATGCCATCCGTCTTCTACAATTTTAGATAGTTCATTTGGCAATTGTCCATTTAGTTCAAGAGGAGTATACTTGAACTGTGCCATCATTCCATAGACTGATTCTTCTATTTTATTTTGTTCATCCTTAGTGAACTTATTGAAATCAACTTTATTTATGTTGCTTAAGTCTCCATTTTCAATCTTTTTACATAATGTATCAACTGAAAAATGGCTTACCTTTTCAGATTGATCTTCTTCATCAGTATCAGGTTGAGCCACATATTTTCTTCTTTTCTTTGGCTCTTCCTGTGTCTTCTTGATTGTTTTCTTCTTTGAGGCTTCCTCTTTAGCTTTTTGTGTGGAGGCCCTATTAGAATCTGAAAAGATTAATAACCCAGAAAACTAGTGCAAAGAGTAAATATCTAAACTATGAATGCAAATGATACAAAATCAAAATAGCATCATAGAGTTAGTCTCCAAGAGAGTAATGCAAATGCTAGAAGCAAAATAGCATTAACAGGATGCAAAAACAAGAGATACAAATACAAGCTAGGTAGCATGCTTATATAGGCAAGGAAGAGAGAGGAGGTGGCAACACCAACCAATGAGGAACAACCATCTATCGGACTAAAAATAGCAAAGTATCTTCTCAAGATAGCTAATGGATGCTCACATGTAGGAAGGTGACACCTCACAACCATTCACCTAATAAGACATGATTTATTATCCTAAGCGAGATTATTAAAAGTGTAGGAAAAACCTAGCAAAATAGGAAAAAATAAAAAACTACACTAACACCCCCCATAAGCGAAGATTAGGTGGATGTAGAAATGGGTCCCAGCAACGAGGCCATGTTAGGTACCCAAGTACAATGCAAGAAGATGCAACCTCTGAAAGCGGGGAAAGAGAGAAAATCACAAGGGAAAAACCCTCCCCCAAAAAGAGGTAAGAACCTAGTGAAGAACTGAAGAAGTCTCTCGCTAGGAAAATTGTCCCCTAAAATAGGAACAAGGAGTGATCATGAAGAAGCAGCATCACTGAAGCATGAAGAACCGCAAAACTCTGTCAAAATGCTGATCTGTAGAACCCCCATGGAAATAGAAGGCACGAACCATCAACCAAAGGAACCTTGATGGAAATAGAAGGCACGAACCATCAACCAAAGGAACCTCGATGGAAATAGAAGGCACGAACCATTAACCAAAGGAACCTCCATGGAAATAGAAGGCACGAACCATCAACCAAAGGAACCTCCATGGAAATAGAAGGCACAAACCATCAACCAAAGAAGCATAGAACAACAATATAACCTCCCCTTAAGGTAGGTGAGGTGACAGGCAGCTGAAAAGATGGGCCAAAAATCTCCTACAACACAGGAGCCAAACTCATCGAGAGTGAGGTACAAACACAAATAAAGGCATGTGTCATTGACACTGCATGAGGAATTAGAGAAAGAGAGCCTATAAGCGGCAAACAACTATCCCCCCCATGGCACTTTATATAATAGTGCGAGTACAACAAATCACAATGATGAAAAGGATCCCAAAATGCAAGAGTGGCACTTTATCTCAGTGCGTTGCATAAAGATGCTTACAGTGAATATCAACAATGATCAGAAAAAACATAAGGTTGAAACAACAGAAGGTAAAGCCCAAAACGAAGCAACTGAAGCAACAAAATCGATCTCTGGAGCTGAAACAAACAGAATATCCACCAGAATGCTAAAATGAAAAAGACTGAATAGGATGTGTCTAGAACAGAATCTGGAACAACAACCAGCATCACTAGAAAGAGCACAGAAAGAGCTTTCCAACGATATAAAGAAGTCCAAAATTGGAGATCGGAAGCTCAAGATATGCCTCCCGGAGTGCAAAATAGAACATCCAGCTTCGACTGCCATAACAGGCAACCAAACTGAATCAAAACTCAAAAACACCTATACCGGTATCTTCGCCTCGGAACCAGCTTTTTGGCGCTTCTTTTGGATCGGAAAAATATCTCCGTATGCAAAAGTTATGGCCAAAAAACCACAAGTAGGTCCAAAACCAAATAGAAGGAGAGTGCAAGCAAGGATGATGACACACTGCTGACGTCAGCATTTGAGGGGAAAAAATTTGACGGCCCGTCAACCGTCGCAGCAAAAAAGGGCCACGTGGGAGCAATGTGGACGCCGCATGGCGGGCGGATTAAATGGCTAGTACAGAAGATGACGTGGCAGGGGCCACGTGGCAAAGTGCCACGTGGCACGCCTGCCACGTGTCACGCGAAGACTGGCGCTGATGTGGTACCTGCTGACTGTGCTTAAAAACGTTGTCACGACTGACTATGCAGACCGGTGGCGGGCGAAGCGGCCGAAGGCGGAGGCGGTCGCAGGGCGGCGGAAGGAGGTTGAGCCGCCGGCGGAGGTTGCAGTCGGGCGGCGGCCGGGAGGCGGTCGGGCCGCGGCAGAGCCCGGGCGGCGCTGCCTGCTGTGGCTGCTGCGGGCTGTGCGCGGGTGGCGCGGCGGCGACGTTCGAAAATTTAATTTTTTGATGTCGAAAATCATCCGTACGATCCGTACGGAAGCCCTGCAACCAAAAAAAATTTGTCTCGCGGAGCTCTGTCTCCAAAAACGACAAGTTTTATATGAATCCTAACTGCAAACGGCCTTCCGAATCCAATGGTGATGTCTGTTTGGGCCCAAAGTGCTCCGAAAATTTTTTGATCCTCTGATTTGAAGAAAAATTGCATTCAAATCTGCGACCGCCAACGGAGATGGGTATGGCTGTAGCTTTGCATGCTCGATTCTGAAAAATATACAGCTTGCATGCAAAATCTAAAAGATACCCAGATGGTTTTTCGAGGCTACGAACAAAACCCAGAAAGCATTTTTCTTGCTGATGTACAACAGATTTTGCTGTAGTGTGAATCAGACGCTTTTAACAGTAAAAAATGGCTCCAAAAATCAAAAAATGACCCCAGCAACCAAAATATGACATGCAAATGCTGGATCAGCTTCTTAAGTCCATCAAAGTCCATCAATGGCATGTTGGAACCTGCAAAACTGATTGAAAACTCCAAATATGCATGTTGGTTGTCAGATTTGAAATTGAAACCCTAGAGAAAAACTATTTTTGTCAAAACTTTTCTGATTCTCAGGATCATCCAAAGATGCAAGAGAAGAGCATACTTCATTTTTCAAAAAACTACAATAAAGTTTGTTTGCCCCCCCCGAATCTCTCAAATAAGGAAACTAAAATCTACTCTTGCACATAGAAAAGCTCTGATACCATGTTAGAATCTGAAAAGATTAATAACCCAGAAAACTAGTGCAAAGAGTAAATATCTAAACTATGAATGCAAATGATACAAAATCAAAATAGCATCATAGAGTTAGTCTCCAAGAGAGTAATGCAAATGCTAGAAGCAAAATAGCATTAATAGGATGCAAAAACAAGAGATACAAATACAAGCCAGGTAGCATGCTTATATAGGCAAGGAAGAGAGAGGAGGTGGCAACACCAACCAATAAGGAGCAACCATCTATCGGACTAAAGATAGCAAAGTATCTTACCAAGATAGCTAATGGATGCTCACATGTAGGAAGGTGACACCTCACAACCATTCACCTAATAAGACATGCTTTATTATCCTCAGCGAGATTATTAAAAGTGTAGGAAAAACTTAGCAAAATAGGAAAAAATAAAAAACTACACTAACAGGCCTTCGTTGCAGCTCTGATTGTTAGCTTTTGGGGTGATGGCATGGCATTTTTCTTTGGTGTGGGCTGAGCTGGAGGTTGTTTTGATGCCTTTCTCTTCTTTTTCTCGACTTGGGTTGGTGCATCCTTGGCTTCTTCTTCCTTAGCACCTTCCTCCTTTTCTTCACCTAGGCCTTGAGTTAATCCCATTAGGCCTTGCTCTTGTTCATCCTCATCATCATCACTGTCATCATCTTCTTCTTCTTCTGCTTCAGCCTCTATTCCTTCACCAAATTTCTTCTTAATTTTTTTCATCAATTTATTTTTCTTCTTCAATGTGGAGGCAGTTTTTAGTTCCATGTTTATCTTTGACCTTACCACATCATAAGTGCTAAAGTGTGGAGCACTCTTATCTGTCTCTTCTGCCAACAATGCAGTTATTGCTGCAGATGCTTCATTTATGTTGATCTCATAACCGAATGGTCTTAGCCATCTCACCCTTGGAATTGTTGCTTGGATATAGGTGAAGTCAATATATACTAAGAAGCATATATCATTAATATGTTTTTCCACTAATGAAACTGGTATTCTCACCGTTTGTTTCATGGATTTTTTAAAATCCTCAAAATAGCTTGTCATCAGGGTATCAAAATTGTCTCCAAGTTGTTCTATATATTCATTAATTTGAGATATGATAGTTTTATCACTTCTCCATGTAACTTTTCCAAAAGAGGGAAATTCATTTTGAACATAAAAGAATACACAAACTAGAATTGCTCCAAATTTGCATTGTGCACCCTTTGTCCTTCTTATGGCAGCTAGGTTTTCATTAATCTGTTGTAGTTGCAGTTCTGCAAGATCATAAGTATGATCCTTTTTCACCAGTTTGTAGCCTACATCTACTGCAATACATGGCACACTGTTGAGTCTACTGGATTGATAGAATTTGTGTGCAATAACTCTCACAACAAACTCAACTAGAGGATCCTGAATGGTGTGAATTGTCATTCCTCTTTTGTTCCACTGAGCACCTGTGTTCTTTTTAATAACCTCCTTGGATTCACTTCTCAAGGTTTTGAACCGATCTAGGGTAGGATATCTAGTTACCCTATGAATGATTCTTTTTGTGATCTTGACTGGGACATCTTCTAACCACAGACTACCATCATGAACTCTGCTCAACACATGTCTGATCCATTCAATTTTAAATATGGTAGGAAAATTCAAAACTCGTGTTAAACCCTTCTTTTCAGCAATTTTGTATTCATCTTTCAAGATTCCATCGACACACAACTTTGCATAGGCTTCTCTTATTTCCATGTCTCCTATGGCTCCTATCTTGCAATTATAGCATCTTCGTACATCCTGGACCATAACAACATTTTGAGGTATGCCAGAAAGGGCTCCAGCGGGATCGTTTTTGTATGCAACTTCAGGGATAGGGTGAAAATCAAGCTGCCTAACCTCATTAGATACTAGTTGGACTTCAAACAATTCTTTGTCCTGGGTTCTCTTAGAACTCGAAGCCATTTATGCAAATTAGGGTTTCCTTTTCATAGAAATATGAAACTGCATAGCTCGGCACTAATGAAAATACCTCAAGATCGAAGAAAATGTGTTGTAATAGATTGCAATCTGCTTGGAATGTTGGATTCGTTGTTATGAAGTTGCTTTGCTCTCTTTATCTTCTTTGCTTCTTGATCGCAATGAGGAAAAATGATTGGAATTGCGATAATATACCCTATTTCCATCGCATTAAATGCTCAAATGCAAACTCGGCTTCTGAAAGATTTTAACATTACTTAGCTTGCACTATATTTCCACTTTACTCGGCTTCCATACGAGTTACTCAACTCGGCATCAGCTATCAACTCAATCGCTATTAGGAACTTGACATGTATTGGAGTTTTACTCGGCATCCAAAGATAGCTCGACATCTTCATTTAAAGTTTTTGTCTTGGCATCTTGTTTCATGTAGATTTATACTCTGGATTGCTTTTTCATGGTTTAGGGCTTATGTATGATACTTCCTTATATGTATCAGCCCTGTAGGCTCTTTCTTGTGTTTAATTGAATGAGAAATTATCACTTGACCTTGTGGGTGAAGTGACCCTTTCATTGGATGAACTTGATTCATTCTTTTTCTGCCAAGTTTTCTTCATGTCTGTTCTTATGTGTTCCACATCAATCATTTCTTTTCCCTTCTTTACTTCAATCTTTGGTGCCTTTGACCTTGTAGGACAGTTTTTGTTGATATGACCAGTTTTCAGGCAACTAAAACATGTGGTTTGGTTCAACCATCTTTTATAGTTCCCTTTAAAATGTGTTCTTATGCAGTTCTAGGGTATATGTCCATATTCCTGCCAATAATGATAGCTATACCTGGTGTTGTAATCCCAATGGTATTGACTTTCATTTTCTTTTGTTCTTGCTGACTGATTTGATGCCCACATAGGCTTTGATCTGCATTCAAATGATCTATATTCGTACTTCTTACAATTATGACAATGTCCATCAAATCTTTGTGTCCTTGTGACTTTGGATTTGCAATCTTGTGTCATATGTCCTTGCATGTTGCACTTGTGACAGTAACTCTTGCTCTTGGGTGTGTTTTGCTGATTGAATCTTCTACTACTACAAATATTAGCAGTATGCCCCTTTTTATTACAGTAATGACAAATGGGTTTAGATTCCTTACCTTTGTCACTTTTTTTCTCAACACTCTTTGATGATTCTCCTACTTCTGTGCTGCTGTATCCAAGTCCTAATGTATCATGGGCTGGTCTTGGAAATTTTATCAACTGTTCAAGTATTTGATGGCTTCACTTGACTTGTTTAGATTTTTTGCTACCTCTTTTTCTGTGTTCAATTCATTCGCCAGTTGTTCATTCTGCATCTTCAAAGTAGAGATCTCAATATCTTTCATATTGAGTTCATGATGAAGGTTCATCATTTGGGCAAGTGTATCCATCTGCATGTTTGAGATCTTTGTTAATTCAATACACTTTTCTTCAAGTCTGTTTGCAAGATTTCTTTTGTCATCTTCCGTCATGACTCTATCCTCAACTACTCTTTTCTTTTGTTCAATGATTTCACATAACATTATGGCCTATGATTCATGTTCCATCTTGAGAGATCTTATCTCATCTGTTTGAACTTTGTTTTTCTCCACCAATTCTTCTATTGTTGCATCAAACTCTTTAGTGTCTCCATTGACAAACAGTTTTGTGGTGTC
This sequence comes from Cupressus sempervirens, assembly GCA_028749045.1. Taxonomy (NCBI): domain Eukaryota; kingdom Viridiplantae; phylum Streptophyta; class Pinopsida; order Cupressales; family Cupressaceae; genus Cupressus; species Cupressus sempervirens. Next base: position 751,009,959 of record CM053787.1, on the reverse strand, counting down.
TATCTCCTTGTAGTTTATATCATTTTCAGCTATGGCTATATCCTTTCTTCTTTTCAAGGATTTTTTCAGTTCCTCCCTTGTTTCCTCTACTTTGTGTAGAGCCAATTGCACATCAATCACTTGATTGTCAATAATCTTCCCAAGTTTGAAGACTTCTTGTGAGAACTTTATAGCTCTGATACCAATTGTTGAAATATCTTAATGGAAAGAATGCTTCTGAGAGAGGGGGGGGGGGGGGGGTGAATCAGAAGTACTAGCTTTTAACCTATTTTTCAAAAATCCTTAATAACATAATATTGAAATGTACATGCATGCATACCAACATTAAGCAATTATGAAAAACACATGTGCATCACCACATCACACTTGAAATTTTAGTAACCCAGAAACCCTCTAGGAATAAGAAGGTAAAACTAGGGTGGGGATGATACCCACAAAATTACTACAGCAGTAATGTTTAACCACTTCTGATGGTCTGCCCTGTTAAAGGCCTACCCTATTAAAGGCTATTACACACTTTTAAATGTGATCTTGTTAGAATATTTACAAACACTTTACATGAAGTGTTACCCTGTTAAAGGATTTAATCACCTATTTAAAGGATCTACAAAATAGCTATCAAGCTAACCTATCTCCATAGGGTTTCCTTTCTAATACAGTTGCTAGAGAGTATTAGGTATCATAAACCTGATAGTTTACAATCCTTTGATTGCTGAATACAAGCACTTGATCTGCTTTCTCTGATCTTGATCCTCTAAGATCTGATATTCTTCACTCTAAAAATAGTTTCCCTTACACACCTTCGTCCATCACTTTATACAATGAGATTTAGTCTTCCTTATAAATACATTCGAAGAATTAGGGTTAGATGTGGATCTACGATCCATATTGAATATCTGTTTCCCGCTCTTTCCTTGCACTTTTATTATTGGTTGCATGCCTTCTTCATTTTTCTTATTGGCTGCATGTAGATTGCATAGGAAATACAAAAGATTTGATCTTATCATTTTAATCCTTCGAGATTCGTCATATGTCGGTCATGAAAAATAGTTTACATGTGAGTTAGTAAAGTTACAAACTCATATGTACATTTTGTGTTACTCGACACTTAGTGATTCCTGATGCTCGACACATGTAACAAACTAGCTTACTCAGGTTTTGTTACATTCTTGTATTGCTCATCATCGTCTGTGACTCGGCACATAAATATCACTCGGCACTTGTATCATGCTAGGCACTTAGAGTCATTCAACACTTGATCTTCACTCAGCACTTGAAGGTTGCTCGGCACCTGAAGGTTGCTCGGCACCTGAAGATCACTCGGCACCTATTGGATTTCCTGACTCGGCTCATGTTGTGGCTCGACATACATAGTGTGCTCGGCTCCAATGTAGAAAATAGTTAAGTGTGATGGCACTCAAATGTCAAAACCATTTTGAGACTAACAATAACTGACTAAAGTAATAGTATTAAATTCATTTAAATGATCTACAACAGATCCACCTTCTACCATTTTTATATTAAATAAACACTTCATGAGAAATACCTTGTTTGAAGCGGAGGGCTTTTCATATAGTGTCATTAAGGTTTTCATCAACTCTTCTATTGTCTTCACTTTTGTAATATTAAATGCCACCGATGGTGCCAAGCATAATCGAATGCTTCCAAGTTCCCTTTTGTCCAAAAGATCCCATTCATCATTTGACATAGATCCTTGATTCTTAGCTTTGCCTTCTAAAAACTTCCATAAATCCTTCGAAAAAAGATAATCTTCCATAACTGGAAGTTCTGCCCATTAAACCTATCATCTCTCAGCTTACCCGCATCTACCATCACTCCCACTCAACTGTGAGACTTTCTTGCAGAGGAGAACTGAAAAATAACCTCGCTCTAATACCACTTGTTAGGATTAAAACACGGATAGAAGTAACAATTACATGCAAATATAACCAATAACAGAAAATAATAGATCACACAGAAAAGAAAACAAGGCACCAATATTTAATGTGGTTCATCCAATCCTTGGTCTATGTCCACCAAACAACAAGTCCAATATTTTATGATCCAGTGATTACAACCTGATTACAATCTATAATCCCTTACAGCTCAATACCACCGCAAGAACCAAATTCACATCACAACTATAAAACAATCACTAACCCTAAGCTCTTTTATACAAATATTTTTATCGTTTTAGGATTATAATTAATAATTACATGTCCGCCCAAAATTTTGATAAAATAGAGCCCAAAAAATTTTTCCCGAGCCCCAAAGAACTTATGAAGCATGTACAGTACTTTCTTGATTAGTCACCACAATCTAACAGGTTTATATAACCTTACCCCCCTTTGATGGTGTGCAAGTGTGACCCTATGCATCTGCACAAGTGCACAAGTGCACACTTGCACATCACCAAAGGGTGACGCACTACTACGCACCAGACCAGGTGCACATTTTTTTTGCGATATTTTCAATTTTACAATTTTTGGGTTTTTTCAATTGTTAACTTTTTATTTTTATGACTTTTTTACCTTTAAAATTTCTTGAGCTTTGGACCTTTTCAAAAGACATCCTTTCAAAAGTTTGTTTCCTTACAAAGGATGTGAGATATGATTCTAGGGACCCAGTAAGACCCCACGAATATTCCCAAAGCCTGGATTAGGAACCTTAGATTCAAAAGAACTCGGTAGGGGATTTCCATTCCTACTAGGGAATGGGGTGTGCATTGTGAAACCATGACAAATATCCCTGAAAAAAGGAAGAAATGTCAAAGGCATTTCCTCATCAGCAATTATTGTTTCGATGTGTGTGAAACACCAACCAAACTCCAAATGACTTGAGCATATTTCGAATGACTTCATAGTCAAACTTCAGGATCTAAAACCTTTGAGCTCAAAGTGTGATTCATGTATTCATTCCCTTTGATATCTCAGGATACAATCTTATCAAAGTTTTCCAATAACACGAAAACAATCTTCCACCCTTCCTAATTCATCCATTAAGAATCTTCACAAAGGTTGTTTAGCGATTGCTTGCTTGACCAGATGAGAGAATTAGTTCGAGGGCTCTTAGCTCGGTGTCGCCTTTCTTTTTTGGAAAATTTTGAATAATTGCTCCATATATATCACTATTGATGAAGCAACATTTTGGTATAGGATACTTCATTTTGAAAATATATCTTTTGTTGTTTCATATCTTTTAGAATCCTTTTGTCTTAATACCATATTTCCCTTTTATTTTTTCTTTTCTTTCTTTCTTTTTTTCTTTATTCAATATCCTAACTATACTTAGACTGTGTAGCCAAGGCATCAATGTTGTTTCTTGGATTTGATCTTTGGTGAACATCCCTTGTGTTCCTCTTTTAGAACTTTTAGAAATTCTCACACCAAACAATGATCTTAGCAACCCTTCGAGAAGACCCCTCCCATTTGAACCAATTGAATTGGAATCATCCCTTGCTATCTTCAACGTTAATTTGACAACACCTAAGATGATCAATTCTTAAGTTTGCAGAGTGTTGAGAGCTCATTGGTTTAGAACCCCAAATTTTAAGACTCAAAGTATCCTTATTTTCGCAAGTGATGTCAGTTGCTCAGTTGGTATGAGACACACAATCATCCAAATGTTTTGACATAGAAATACCTCTTCCTAAAATCAAAATCAAAGAGTGGTTAGTGAAATATCTCAAGATGAAATCTCAAGTGCACCTTACCCCCTGGGATTGACACAGCTCTAGAAATAAAGACACGACTAAAAGAAAACACACAACTAAAAACAAACACACTTGCAAAAAATAAAAACACTTGTAGAAAATGAAACCTAACTAACTACCAAAATAAAACCTAACTAAATGTAGAAATAAAACTTAACTAATTTTATTTTATTTTTGGTTCTTTTAGGTCTCAAAATAATGTTTCAAAAATTGGTCATTTACTGGTAAGGAAAGAAATTCCCCCTATAAGGAATTGAGCCTAAAAGTGTTTTCTCCAAGGACTTCCACAATTTGATAGGGACCAGTCCATAAGGGTTGAAACTTGGTATGGCTACCCAATTTTTCTTTCACCTTATCCCAAAGTAGAACAAGGTTAGAAATCCTAAATGATTTTATCATGGCTCTCTTGTTGAACCATCTCTTTATGACAGATTGATGTTTAGCTATGTGCTCCAATGTGGCTGTTTATTTCTTGTCCATTTCTAAAAGATTCATCAATCTAATTTGTACTTTATTAGCATCTTTAGTTTACCCACTCATGAATTTCAAAATAGGAATCTTGAGGTTAAGTAGGAAAACTAGCTCTTGTCCATAAACAAATAGGTATGGGGAAGTCCCCAAAGCATTTTTAACCCTCACTTGGTCTGTCCATAGGGCATATTTCAGTTGCGCAAGCCAATCTCTAGGGTTCTCCTTCAACAATCATCTTATTACTGTGATCAAGTTCTTGTTCGTAGATTCTACTACCTTATTTCATTGTGGATAATAATTTGAAGAGAACTTGATAATAACCTTATTCTCAAATGCCCATTGGGTCAAAAATACTGACATAAAAGCTTATCCATGATCGCACACTAGAGAAAAAGGCATTCTAAATCTGGTAATATTGTCTTCCTCCAAGAAATCCATCACCACCTTAGTAGTACAATTTGTATAAGTTTTTGCTTTTGTCCACCTCATACAATAATTAATGGCTATAAGAATGTAGGTGTTTCCATTTAATGATGGTGGGTTAACTGGACCAATGAAATCCAGCCCCCACTTTGTGAAAGGGCGTACCTCATATATGAGTTGTAGGGGCATCGTCAGGTGTCTTTCCCTATTAGCACTAGTTTGGCAGACATGAAAAGAGCCCACGTGCTCAAAAGTGTCCTTGAATAATGTGGGCCAAAAATAACCCAATCTCAATATCATATGAGTCATCACTTTTTCCAAACCATGCCTTGTACCATACTTGTGAAATTGTTCTAGGACTTCTTTTGCTTCTTCACATCCCAATAATTTTAAGTAGATCCCTTCATAGTTTCTTTTGTACAACTTGTTTTCTGGCAGCATATAAGACTCGCACTTCATTTAAAATCCTCTACACTGTGAACTATTCATCCAACTGGGGCATCGATTCTATAGGAGGTAGTACACAATATCCTAGTACCATACATCTGTTACCACACCTTGGCCAATATCAACTTGGGATACTATCATTTTCTTCTATTCTTCATTATCTATTTCTTTCTCAAACTCAAATTTCTTTTCATCACCAATCTAGTTATCAGCTATCATCCTTGACAATCCTTGACCTCTGACTAATTTCATATGTTGGATCTCTAGTTCATAATCTTGAAGTATTGCCATCCATATATGTCGCCTTTCGCCAAGTTCATTTTGCATCAACAATGTCTTTACCACTAGGTCAGGTAGGATAGCATACACCTTACTCCTTAATATGTAATGGAAGAACTTCTTGACCACTTTAACTAGGGAAAAAGACTATTTGTTGAGGTTAGAATAATTCAAGTCAACATTCCTCAATGGGCAACTCATAAAAGCAATGGGTCTTTCATCTTCCTTCTCCTTTTTCTGGTCAAGACCCCTACACATGAATGCTCTGAAGCAAAGGAGTATATCTTAAAGGGAATGTAATCAGGGCTTACCAATATTGGGGACATGGAAATGGCAACCTTAATATCCTCGAATGATTTCTTTACCTTTAGAACCCATTCCATTTTAGCTCCCTTCTTAAGCAAATTATTGAGAGGATGCACAATCTCTGCGATTCCGCTTATGATTTTTTGAACAAAATTTATCTTTCCAAAAAAGGACTTGAGTTCCTTCCAAGTGTTGGGGGTGATAACTTCAAAATAGCTTCAACCCTATCAAGATAAATGGAGATGCTAGCTTCAAGAATGACATGACCAAGAAGTTTTCCTTTAATGACCCCAAATGAACATTTCTTGGGATTGAGAGATATGCCATATTTATGACACCCATTGAGCACCTATCTTAGGTCAGCAATGTGAGTAGTTCGATCCTTTGAAAAGATAGTCAAGTCATCCATATAGATAACTATACATCTATTAATCAATCTCTTGAACACTTCATCCATGGCTTGCTGAAATGTAGCCCCTGCATTAATCAATCTGAATGGCATCCTCCTGTAGCCAAAGGTTCCCCATTTGGTCGTAAAGGTAGTCTTCAGTCTATCTTCCTCTTCTACAATTACCTAATTGTAACTAGAATATCCATCCAAGAAAGAAATCATTTCGAACCATTCACAATTTGCAAGACTTCATCTAGCGAGGACAATGGGTAATTGTCCTTCTAAGATGCCAAGTTCAAATTGTGAAAATCTACACAAAGTTGAATCTCTCCAATCTTCTTTTGTACGAGAACTAAATTAGCCACACATGTAGAGTGATGCACAAGGAAAATATTTTTTGCATCTACCAATTTCTTGACTGACTTCATTATCAGAGGCTCAAGGATGGGGTTAGCAATTCTTTTCCTTTTTTGAAAATATATGGCGTTAGGTTTGAGTGGGATATCATGCACAATGATCCGAGGTTCATATGTTTTCAAATCTTCATATCTCCACGCGATGACATCCTTATATTATGTGAGTAATTTGAGTATGTCTTCCCTTTCCTTTAAACTACATGCTTTCCCAATCCTTACCATCTTGAGATCATCTTTCATTCCTAACTTGTATGAATCACATTCGTTAGTCCCCTTTTCTTCAATGATTCTTTTGTTAAGTGTTGATTGATCACGATCAAAGTTGAGTTCTAATTCAACCATTCCCTTTGGAATAGTATTGATTTTCAAGTTCAAGATCCCATCTTCATCTTGGGTTGTGATATCCTTAGGTACGTCATTTGGGGTGTCATCTATTTCTTGTCACTTAAAGTGGCCGCTACACATAATAAATATTAGAATATGTTGATCATCTTGAAAAACTTGGAAGTTCGTGATATTGTCAAGAATAGATGGAGCAGCAACCAACTCAATCAAAAATCATTTCAACTTCATTCCTTCAACTAGCTACAACATGCTTGCTAAAATAGCAAGGGTGTCTACTACCATGTTTTTCCTTCTTGGAATATACTTTATGTTCAAGGCTTCGAAATCACCTAATAGATCACATACCCTTTTCCTATAGGTAGGAAATCTCTTATTGTTACAAGAATACATTGATTTCACTTGTCAGATAACCAATTGAAAATCTCCTTTGACGATGAGAGTTGTAACTCCTTTCTTGAGTGCAAAGAGGAGTCCTCAAATCAATGCTTCATATTTGGCAACATTTTTGGTACATCTAAATTGCAATCGATATGTTGCGTAAAAAGACTTACCTTTTGGACCAATTAGCTCGATATCTACACTAGCTCCTGATTTGCATTTGGAGCCGTCAAAGTGAAGCATCCAAATCGGGCTTTCCTTGGGTTTTCTAATCTTATTCTTTTTTGTCCCCAATTTCTCTTTTATCTAAGCTTTAAAGGATTATTTCTTAGGAACTCGTTGTAATTTTCTAGGAGGTGGACTTGATGATTCTCCGTTGTGAATTCCTGATAGAGGAAGTGTGTGTTTTTCTTGTTTTTCTTGAATTTTCCCTATCAGTTCTTTAATTTCTTCCACTTTAGGCTAAGGATAAATGACCACCGAAGTCCATCCCTGGCCTTCTATATACTATCTTCTTCTTTGTACTTTGATCATTCTGGGTGGAGGAGAAGACAAACCTCTGCCATCTAAAGAGGTATCATTGCATGATGCATTCAGATTTTCAGCTTCCCCTTCAATCTCTTCAACAACATTAGATGTGTTTGTAGGAATTTGGTTTTCTATAGGTTCTTTTTGTGGGTCATTGACTTTCTTTACTTTGACATTTGTATCAATACCTTAGAAACTGCTTCTTAACGAGATGAACATTTTAACTCTAAATGGCTAAGTTTATGTAAGCAACAAAATCTTGGAAGGAGGAGAATATTGGATCAGCTTCTTCTCCTAAACATTGTAAATTAGCCATCATATGGTCTACGAATTGTGTTAGGACCTCATCTTTCGGGGTTGAAATCATGGAGTCCATATCATGATCATCTGGTTTTTTGGTCAAAATTGTATCAAAAACCATCACCTTGTAGGAACCTAAATCTGTTTGTAAGAAAGCTACCTCATTAGGAGCATTGTAATCTATGATCATCTTCTTTATCTTTGGCTCTGCATCTATTTTGATTTGATTTTTCAGACCTTTCCCTAGAAACCAAAGCTAAGTAAAATTTGTGGAAAACCATCCTCTTAGACACTTTGTCCATTCTCTACTGAGGAGTAATCCATACATCTCTGGGATATCAACCACATGTATATCAATGATGTCTTGAATTCGAGGATCATTTGTCAACTGTATCCATACATCCTTCAATACACCTACGACTTCCACCTTTGTTTTGTCCAACTGTATCACTATCCAGTTGGTAGGTTGAGGGGTGACCCCTAATTTTTGTGCTATGGATAAAGGCATGACATTGCACGAGGTTCCTAAATCAATAAGGCAATTATGAAGATTCTTCCCATATATTTTGATACTGAGCAGAAAGGGGGGCACCTCTACCTTGTCTTTAAACATAGTGGGCAATGCCTGTGCAACATTAACTTTTTGCGACACTATCTTTTCAGGGATAGTACTGGCACTGTGGGAAGTCTTTTTATGGTCTGGGGTTTTCATGAGCGCCTATCATTGTTGTGGATATTGTTGCAACATGTCAAACATGGACATATTGGCCTTTGTTCATTTCAAGTCCTCCACTGCATTGTATCTTTCGGTAGACCAAGCAAGATTTTTCAATATTGTTGGTACATTCACTTAGTTCTAATTTTGTTATCCTCCAAGTGGTGGTTTAACTGGTGTTAGATTATTACTTGCCCTTGGATTGGGAGGAGTTGGTTGTAGTACTGGAAGAATTCCATCTGTTAGAGGTTCCTTTCTACTTCTGAAGTTGTATGTATTCTTATTGTCACTGTGAAAGGAAAACATCTCTTCATGTTGAAGGTCAGGTTCTTGGTTGAATGGGAATGAGAACTCTTCATCATCTGACTACTCTAATTGTGGCTTTTTCATGGGGTCTTAAGATTCTAATAGCATAGTGTTAAATTGCACAGGGGGTGTACTATCATTTACCTATGAGCTTTGAGCTATTTCTTGATTTCCATTATAGTACGAACCATTGCTATTAGATGCATTCTGGCCGTCATTGTATTGATTGATATCTACATACTGAATAGTATTATTGTTATTATTTGTAGGAATACTTCCATTATTCGAATGAGTGTTCCACTATTAGTTTTGTCTCTAGAAGCCATTATTTTGATCAGGAGGATTGAAGTTGTTACCTCCATTATTGTTTCCTATATTTTTGTTGTTTCTATTGAAGTTTCTACGATAATTTTGCCCATAATTGTTTTTGTAAGGACCAGCATTATTTATTTGGAAGTTGTTGTTCTATCCTTGTGAAAACCTAAGATGAGTCATTCATTGTTCATTTGTGACATAGTTTTTTCATTTGATCAAATTCTAAAATGAAGCTATTGTCTGCTTCTACAAAAATTATTACCTTCTTTTCAAAGAAAGTAGTCTTTGGAGGCTCATACCCTGGATATGTTAGCATGGGGTTCTATGGAGTGGGTGCTTGTTGTAGTGGAACTGCGTTCATAGGTATGAATTGACAAGGCACCAGGGAGGCTCTGATTGGGTATGTTGGCATTGTTGTGATAGCTTGGCCTGAAAGCATCAATCCTCCTCCATTAGGATTGGCTTGCTTGGTAAAAGTTATTGCCTCTGCGAAGACCTTTTCCAATGTATCAATATTTGTTACAAGAAGCCTTCTCAAAAAGATAGCAGTAAGAGGGTCCATAGCATTCAGATAAATCTAAATAGCTACTTCAATTGGAATAGTGTATGGTGTTTCCAACCTGTGATACGCCATATGAAAGTGATGATTGAAGTGCAAAACTGTCTTAGTTGGATCCCTTGTAATCGATATGAATTGTTGATGCATCACTACTGGGTTGACAAAAGTTTTAAATTGTTCTAGGGACAACTTTTTGAAGGTGTACCAATCTCTAATACATACAAGTGGAAAATTGATGTACCAATTGTAAGCAACTTCCCCCAAAGAGTAGGGGAATAAATGAAGGACCACATCCTCATTGGCGATTTTCTTTTGGTTGCAAATTTCTTTGAATACTTTAATGTGCTCTTTAGCAGTTCATGTTTCTTTGTAGATGAACCTTGGGAAAAACTTTTTAGGATTCTTAGTGATGTCATGGAGTGTACCTCTCAAGTTTATTGGTGAGTCTACAACATTTGCAAAAAAGGCCATTGAAGGATTTGGCAGACCTAAGGGCGGTTTTTGAGGTGGAACTATTGGTGAATGTGGTGGTCCACCATGTGGTTGGAGTGGAGGTGGAGTTGAAGAAGATGATGAAAGTTCAAATGAAAGTGGTTGAATTTAGGGTAGTCCTTTTATCACTTGTGGTTTGCGGAAGTGGGTAAGTTCAAGAAACTAGTGTGCCCTTGGTAAAGATCTTAATGCTCGCTAAATGGGGATTCTAGATCAAAACCCTCTAGTTTGCACCAATTTTGAGAAAATCACACCTCTACAGAAGTACACTTTGTCACAAATTAGGCACACCAAAGAGTTATGCACACCTACGCACATGTGTAGCTGTGGATCTGCAAACCTGTGAAGCTGTCCACCTATGCACCTGAATTTCTTGAAAACTCAAAAACTTTATGAACTTGTGGGAAGTACAAATTTTTACAAAAGTACAAAATTTTGAAACTTTGACAAACATTCCACTTATTTTGAGAATAAAAAATGCAGCCCTCCTTCTAGCTCCCCTTCTGTTAAGTTGTTGTTATGTGTAATGCTAAATGACAAGAATTCTTGCAAACTCCTCACTTGAAAAGCTGATTTTGTGAATCAACTCTAATGTTCTAGGTTGATCTTGTGAGCTACTAGAATCCATTCAGTTGAAGATAAATGTGATTGTTCACAAGGAGGCCTTTGTTGGTTCATTTTAATTTTGGAGGAGATGAAGAATCTACACACTGCTTCAAAATAAAACATGCAAGAAAGAACTATGCTTTTATATTTTTATATGTTTTATAAATGCAATCTAACATTGCAACTAGAATAAAGTCCTACTCTAACAAGGGGGTTAGTAAAGCAAATAAAAAAACTTGAAAATAAATAACATGAAATTGAAATCCTAATAGACATAAGCTATGGAAAACAACATGTCTGTGAGTTAAGCTTTCAAAAAAATTGGTAGATAACCAATGAAATAAGGAGTAGCGCTTCATTGATTCCACTGATTCAATCGTCTGTGAGAAACTTAGTGAATGTATGATGTTTCACCCTTCATCAAATCGCAAGGCCACAAAAAGTGCACTCATGCGACATGAAAAGTTATGCAAGCATAATTCGATGATTTCTTCTCAAGCTAGTTACATCAGTGGAATTTGTCAAAACCATAACAAACACCAATGCTAATGAATCGTACAACCGGAAACAAAGAAATAAACTTTTGGCTCCATCACAATTCCATGAACATAAATTCACAAAAATATGACACATTCAAGCAAGAATTACTACACTCCAAATGCGAGCACCAAAAGCATAATTTTATTGCAAAATTTTATTGTGAAATAATAGCATTAAACTTTTAGCTCAATCAAAATTCCATGAACATAAATTCACAAAAATATGACACATTCAAGCAAGAATTACTACACTCCAAATGTGAGCACCAAAAGCATAATTTTATTACAAAATAACAACAGCCCCAATTACATATTACAATGGAGTATTAATAAGAAATCGTCTCCTCAATTTGTGTTGAGAGTGAGAGATATCTTCATGTAATAAAATGCTCTTAATTTAATAAAATAAACTAATTATATACAAACTAACAATCTAACTGGTGCTAAGCAGGACTCCATCCATTTTTATTCATTAATCAGATGCATGAGCCTTTACATGTCAGAAACAATGAATTTATGAGAGGAGAAAGAGTGAGAAAGTTTTGAGTTGAAGTGGAAGTGTCTGGAAGTGCCAAAAATGAAAGATGATCCTTCACTAGATGTCTGCCAGAGTTAAACTGTCATGAAAATGTGTTTTCGATGCATGGAAAGCTCTATTTCTAGAACTAGCTATTAATTGTCAGTGCACCTTTGGAAAAATGGACCTGCACACATGTGCACCTATGGAATTGGGTACCTCAAAATGGTCCCAAATCTCAAAATTCTATTGAGTGTTAAAATTGAAATTCTGGCATCTAGGTTTTGTTCCCCTTCATCCCAAGGCTATGTCTAGATGGTTGCCCTTGAATTTCCCTTCATCCCAAGGCTATGTCTAGATGGTTGCCCTTGAATTTATCTATAATCTCAGTAATTTTAGCTACATCCAGTAAATCTAGAGCCTCATATTTGTCTTTAACCTTCTTTCTATAATTGTCTACCTCAGTTTGAGTCTCAACAAAATCTCCGAGTTTGGTATCCAATTCTAATAAGGCTTCCTCTATTTTGAAAGCCTATCAGATATCTTCAGCATTAGTAGCTTCCTCAAAAATCTTCTTAAAACTCTCTACTACTACCTCTACAAGCAGCAACTTCTCATGTTCCTCATCTTCAAAAATCTTTAAGCATGCATCATTGCAATGCCTCTTTGCTTCCATAATTCACTCTCGAGCTTGGTCCTTGAGTCAGTGGATCTTTGTGTGTAATGTTTCCATTACTTTATTACTATCCACAATTTTCTCTATCCAATCATCAATCAAATCTAATACCTTCGCTATATAAACATCTACTAGAATCTTGTACCTTTGCCCCTTTATTGCTTGCAAAACTTGTAAGTCCTTGCTCTAGGCCCTTATTTCATCCACAATGTTGAAGTCCTGCTTCAAAATCGCCACCATTTTCTTCACATTCTCTTGCGTAGCATGCAGTAACTTCAGGTTCCCTTGGATAATCAAAATGCCCTTCTCTTCAAAACATTCTTGCCACTGTTGATAGGCTTTCAAAAATGGGTCTACATGCACAGCTCCCCCTTGTCTAAGTATAGTGTTCAACGTCTCCTCAAGGTGCTCAAGATCTAGAGGACCAACCACTTCAGCTAAATATCCCCTTAGGATCTCATTTTGTAGTTGAAGTGTTTGGAGTTCAACCTCTTCCTATTCCATATTCTTGAAAACTTCCTTAATCCCAATGGTTACCATCAATCTAGTTGTATCCCATGTGGGCCTCCCAAGCATGACCTTTTTGATTTGATAATCTTGAGGACCGAGGCTTTCTATGTTTGTACCATTAGGAGGGACAGCCACTTGAGCAAACAAATCTTGAACTTGGGTATTGTTGAAAAATGCCAACGATCTTGCCTCCTGTAATGGGGATTCAGGTTTGTTCAAGATCTCAACCAACTCAAAAATATCTTCATAATCTGCATAGAATTGAGGTTTCGTGCTCCTCATTATTTCTTTCTTGAGCCACCTTGCGATCCCTTCAGCTGAAGACCTACCTCTCGAGGACGAAGGAGTATTTTAGGCTACCTCCTTTCCCTTATCATTCCTCCTCAGAGTACTTTCCCTTTTTGAGGGCTCTTCTTCTGTGGCCTTTGTCTCTGTAGACCCTGTAGCTTGCACCTTAGTATCTTGGGAAGCTAGTTGAGAATATTCTACCATTTGTCCCTCCTTTGACACTTCATTGGTTCCCATTTGTTGTGGCTCCTCCTCTTGCAAAGGTTCCTTTTGAACCTGCTCTTCTTCTAAACTTTGGGGCAGAGGACTAACCAAGCCTTTATCTACCACCGAGACTTGTGGTGAAGATGGGGGAGTAAGATCGAGACCTTGTGACTCTAGCGGCATCTGCGTCCAGTCTTCCTATTGGGATTCACCTATAGGGGTATCCCTAATCTTATCCCCAACCAATTATATCCCCATAGGCATAAAATCAAAATCTAAAATTTAGAATATGTTATCTCCCTCTTCACTTTGCTCATCCACCCATTGTTGTACCTCATCTTTTGAAGAAGAGACTTCAAAGGATTCCTTTGGGGTAGATGGTGGTGTTATTATGGAACTTCTTCTTCTTTGTTGTTTTGTGGCTCTAGCTAGCCGAGTTCTTCCCTCTAAAGGCACATGTTCCTCTTCTTCTTCCTCTTCTTCCTCTTTTTCTCCTTCGAGAATGGTTTCGGGGACAGATGGGAAAGGAACCATTCTTTTAGTCACCCTTTGCCTCTTCTTCATATGGATCTTAATCCTTTTCTATTTCATGAATTTACTTTACAAACACCAATTCTCTAATAACAATTGTTAGAATGATTTAGAATAACTAAGAGGGGGGGGAGGTCGAATAAGTTATCCTCAGGTCTAGATATACTAATCAAACTTTTCACCTCATCAAACAAATTAGATCTAACATCTAATCCACTCTATCTCTATAGAAACTTATCAGTAACATAAAATTGCAGTCCATTGTCTCAATAGTAACAAACTTTTAAAATCTTCAGGATAAGGCTCAGGTTGATATATGCAAATAGAGATATGGCATTTTAGTTTCTCACTATTGGCAAAATAATTCCTGGGTTAACTTATCCAATATTGATCAAGGTTTCAATAACATTCAACTATCTCTAAATGCTGCTTCTCTTTATCCATCTCTTGAAGATAAGATAATATGGAATGCTGATCCAAGTGGCCTATTTAAAGTTTCTACTATCTTTGCTTCTAGGGAAAAGGTTAATCATCCTTTGTGGTCTTATGCTTGGATTAAGGATCTCATACCAAAAATTAATATATTCTATTAGTTAATGCTTCAAAATAAAATTATGACATTGGACAATCTGCAAAAAGAGGCATTAATGTGGTTAATAGGTTTTTTTAATGTAAAAATGGTTTTGAAGATAGACATCATTTGTTTATGAATTGTGCTTATACTCAACAAGTTTGGGCTGAGATTCTTAACTACTGGAGCTTGATCTAGGTTCACCAAAATAATGTTGAACTTTCTTTTAAAAGTTGGAATTGTCCTTCGAAGGAACCTAATGTTCAATTTCTCTGGAAATTAACTCTTCCTCATCTCTGGTGGGGCATTTAGAAAGAGATAAATAATAGAATATTCAGAAATAAAGAATTACTAGGATGGGTGCTTGGACAGAATATCATTAAAGCCTTCAAGGAGAATTTTATTTCTCAGAGGAAAACTGGTCCAACATTTCAATTTGATACTCCTTTGTGATCTAAAGATCCTAATTTGAAAACTGATAATCCAAGACTGAACATAAGATGGAACACTCCTCCTAACGGTTGGATAAAAGGGAACTTTGATGGAGCTGCTAAGGGAAATCCGAGAAGAGCGAGATGTGGAGGAGTTTTGATAGATCATGTGGGAAATGTAATAGATGCAATCACAGTTCCTATAGGTCACTCTAATAGTCATATTGCTGAAGCTACTGCTTCCCTATACACTATAAAGATTGCAGTTGATCTGGGATACCCTAATCTGTGGTTGGAAGGTGGCTCTTTGAATATTGTTAACATTTTGAATAACAAAAATTCAATTTCATGGACGATAGAAGCAATGGTCATGGAGATCAAATCCCTAATACATAAATTTGAAAAAGTTGTCATTTCCCATAATTATCAAGAGGCCAATGGGGCTACTGACAAGATAGCCAATCATGCGGTACAATCAAGATATAAGGTGAGGTGGCTTGATGAGTTAAACAAGAATGTTGATTTAAAAGCTATCATTAATTATGATGCCATTCATTCCAAAGTGGGAAAGATTTGCCCGGATTAGAAATTTAATAATTTTATGGAGTGACCTTACAGCTGTCAAATCACCCTCCCTAAGGAAGTACACTCATATGAATGTAATGTGGCCTTTGCACGTATCATTGAAAAAGTGAGCTCCTTTTCAAGTGACAAAAATTTGGTTTTATTTTAACTTGGCTCTCTGTGTTTGTTTGTTTCTTGTTCTTGGCTCTATCTATTTTCTGAATATGGGGGGTGAACCATAGAAGCAAGAACCTAAAAAGTGTGATGAATGGAAGGCTCAAAAGGAATTTTTGAACGTCTTACAAAAAGGAAAGGTGACCAGTACCTTGAGAGACTGCATGGTTTTGAACCCCATATCATGATTGCCTTTTTTACTAACTGGTCCGTTGACAGGGTCCTTCTTCATGGAGTCACTGTGAATTTAACGGAGGAGTTTATTGCTGAGATCACGAGGTTCCCCACGATTGGCATTAAGTTCACCAAACAGACCAGTATCTCCAATGCTACCTACAAAAAATTTTCGAAGTTAGATGCTGAGGAGAAACAACTAGAAAATAATGGAGATTTCTTTGATGTGGAGCGGATAAAAGAAATTTGGTAGGATGTGCTATGCTATATTTGTCAGTACTTCATCCTCGATGGTAGAAATAAAAGGGTTCATAAATTTCATTTTGTTTTTTTCAATCATTTCAGGCATAAGGATAGACTTTCTTTCCCTTTCTATCTGCGGTTTTCTTTGCTTCAAAGTTTGCATGCTCATAGGAAGAAGGAGTCTCGTCCTATTTTGCATGAAGGTTTGATTCTTCTCATAGAGGGTTATTGTAAAAATAAATCTATATCCTCTACCCCTTCTGAAAAACATAAGGGTTCTCACTCAAAAAACATTAAGAAGGAGAGCAGTGTAAAAGTAAAAGAAAAGGACCCCAAACGTAAACCCTCTAATACTCAAAAACAAGTTGTGGAAGAGGTTTCTAAGTTTGAGAATACTGTTAGCTCAGAGAATGATATCTATGAGGAAGAGGATGGTACGGATGTTGGGGATTTTAGTTTTAATTTGGAAGGATATTCGGAGACCAAAGGAAAAATTGAGAAAGGGAATGAAAAAGACATAAGTGAAGGAAATTCAGAACAGAGCAACATTGAGGAGGACATTTAGACTATTTCTGGTGGAGGGGTTAAAGACAAAGATATTCTTATTGTGAATCTTGTTGCGGTGAGAGAGGAGGATCAAATGGTTAATCCTACCTTAACTGCTACAGACTAGAGGTCATGACAAGGAGGACCTTGTTCAGAATGAGAATCCTGTTGAGACTAGGGAGGATGAACAGAGGGATAGGGAGGAATATGTAGATATTGTTGGCTCCCCTCCTCATGAGTTTGTAGATGGTATCACTAATTCTCCACAGAGGGAAACCAAGCTCTCCTTCCTACATTCTGCAAAGCTCAAAGCTGACTCCATTCTCCATGTTGATTCTTGGATTTATAATGAATTGGTGGGGCTGAAGAAGAACGTGGAAACTCTACAACACATCTAGGATATCGATTGTGCCAAAATCAACCATTTGGAAGAGCAAATGGGAGATATCCCTAATAAACTCAAAAACTATGAGAAAAATCTTAGAATTCTTATCAAGGAAAGTGGAACTAGGATGAAACAGGTCACATCTAGTATCTGTGCTATTGCTGCAAGCCTTGGCAAAAGAGTCAATGAAGAAATTATATCTCCTGAGGGTCTAAGCAAAAGAACAAGGCAGAGCTTGAGGAAGAAAGCCCTGAAAGATGCTGCTGCTTCGGCTACTGATTCTATCCAGGATACTACTATGATTGGTAAAGAGGCTATCAAGATGATTACAGAACTGCAATTGAGTTTTTGTTCTTTGGTTTTATCCTGTTCTAGTCCTATTTTCTGGATGTGGTACTCGGTAATGGTTTTTGGTCCTGTTTACTAGTTTTTGGTCTAAACTATTTTAGTGGTTCCAGGTCCCTATAAAACCAGGGTTCTCTTTTTTAGGACTATGTTTGTGGTTTCAGGTCCCTATAAAACTTGATTTTGTTGTTGGTTTTAGTATTTCTTTCCTGGTGGTTTTATTTCTTTATCTTTTCTCTAGTTGTTAAAGGGTTTCGGGGCCCCTTCAAAACCTGCTTTTACCGTAATCTAAAACAAACTTGTAAAATCTAAAACATTATCAATAAAACATCTCAAATTATATTTACACAAGTATGACACCAAGATTTAACACAATTTGAAAAAAATGACCATCAACATGTCACCAATTTTTCATTGTTTTGAGGTGAGCTTTGTTAGGAGCCAACCCTATAAAATGTTACAATACACACTATTAGGCATGGCATTGTTAAAGGATTTAATCAACTTGTTAGGGATTTCATTTTTAGAGGACTTAAGAACATTTTATTAGAATTTCAACTTGATTAAAGGATTTACAAATGACTATTAGGTCAACCTTAATTAAAGGATTTCAAATGATACAATGGTTAGAAAGTAACAAGTTGATCTGAATACGTACAACTCACTTTGCAAATACATATCATAATTTTTTTCAATAGTTGATTCATTGGCTGACCTCCATTAACACCTCTATCATTGATTCACTTGGAAACCCTTCAAGCAATCACTCTTCATCTTAATGCTTCAGTGTTCATCATTTTTCTCAAATTTTCCAATCAATAGAGTCAACAAATGCTCCAACTTTTTCAAGTCTTTTCACCTCTACCAACTTTATTAGGTTATCTCTTATACCTCCTTAAATAGGTAGCTTGAACTTTTTTTGCTTAAACACCATTGTTTATCATAGGGTTAGGTTAGATTCATCATATCCTTTCATCTTTTTTCCCCACTCCTTCCTCTTCTAGAAAATTCTCCAAAATTCTCTTTGAATCCATCTATAGAAATGCTCAAACATGGTTTCCCTTGCATTAAATGTTCTAGCTCATCAATGCTTATCCTCAATACACTTAACATATTCCAAGAATTTAACTATGTCAACTAGGAATCTCAATTCCTTCACAAACTATATGTTAAAGTGGGATTGTCATTGTACCAAAAGACTGATCTATCAATGCCCGATACAACCACTCAACTTATAGTACATAGAAGATAGTTAAGCCCTTGTCACAAATCTTTAGGGGAGTGCTAAACAAATTTCTAACAATCTCCCCCTTAGTGTTACTTGAGGGTGTGAGGATTGGAACTTGTGACCAAGCGTTGATACCACTTGTTAGAGTGGGATTTCTATTGCACCAAAAGACCAATTTGTTAATGCCTAATACAACCACTCAGCTTATAGTACATAAGAGGCGGTTAAGCCCTTGTCACAAATTTGAAGGGGAGTGTTGAACAAATTTCCAACACTATAAAATGGTAACAATTGAAGTGTTTTTCAACCTCAGGAATCACTAGATAAATTAGTCATCACTAAATTGTCTTGATCAACTTATATTATCTTTTCTCAGTCCATTTAGTGGTGCTTGATCCAACTTCTCTGTTCCTTTATCTTTTACTAGCACTCAGTCGACACTGAATGTTCTTGGCTTCTACTATTCACTTGGTCAAAACTAGCATAGCTCGGCTTCAACTATAAGTTCCTTAATCTTCTGCTTTGAAGCTTGGTTGAGCCTAAGTATTTGTTCTTCATTGATCATCTCTTCCAGGGTTCAACTGTGAGGCCTTACCTCAACCCGTCATAGCATAGATATTTTATTTATATTTTGATATTCGAGACCTTGATATTTTGACAGCTTTCCGAGACTTAGATGGATAGTGGATTGTTTTATCTATTGATTTTGATACTACAATAGTGTTTTGCATTATGATATGTACTAAGAACCTGATATTGTTTATGAAATGATTGAACACATATGGATGCAATTTTATGACATGATACTATTAGATTTTGATGCAATGTGAAAAGTTAATTTAATTATGATGATTCATGATATGCAGATAAATGTTAATTTGATTTTGATGATTCATGATATGCAGATGAATGATTATGATATGTAGATAAATGTTAATTTGATTTTGATGAGTCAAGATAAGCAGATGAATGATTATGATATGCAGATAAATGTTAATTTGATTATGATGACTTATGATATGTAGATGTTGATATTCTAATGTTTCAAACTAATTATTAAAATGACAACGAAAGGATATTGAATTTGAATTATGAAATTATATGTATTTTATACAACCTCCTTAGACTACTAATGCTTGAATTTAATGTGTAGCAACTGGAACCATGGAAATTCTTGTGGGAAACAAGTTCTAAACCTTGTGAACACATTTTAACCAAGGTGAATCTTTGCAAGATTTAAAAGCCTCATTGTGAAAGTATTTTTCTTTGTAAATGTAAGGTTGCTTGCTTGTGGAAATATTTAATCATAAAGATGCATTAGGAGCATATCATGGTAATGTGAATGTGTTTTTTTTTTGTGTCAATTGACACTTGTGAACTTTGTGTGTAATTGACATGCCATTTAGGGTTTTGAACATGGTGCCAATTTATCCTAAAACTAATTAACCTGTTAATAAGTAAGTAAACCCACTTAACAAAGGGAAGGATGGGTCTCAATAATAAGAAATTCGAATTTGGACTTGATTAGGGTTTTGAGGGGTCATTAGGTGGTCCCAAGGTGTCTTTTATGTTAAAATAAGTTACCCATATGATAGTATATCAAGTTAGGGAGCTAATTTTGACCATGTGAGTACCTAAACAGACTAGGGGCCTCCTTTACCCATGAATTCTTCCATAAATTCGAATTTGGGGTGAATATAGAAAAGTTAGAGGAGACAAGTTTGTAAGAGGAAGTGGCTAGGTGTCTTTTCTAAAATAGTTAGTGAGAAGGCCTTATTAGAGGGTCTTGATCAAACTAGTGGGTTTTTCACCCACTCTCTAAGTTTAGAGATAGTTAGGTTTTGGAGGGAGATTAATGGAGCTCTACTACAACTATCAATGCTTTATCTTGGACTAATATGGAAAAATAAATTTACGAGTGTGGAGGATCTATCAATGAAGTATGCATTGTATTGTGAATCTTGCATTGTGGACTTTGGCATTGTGTTGTGAAAATGTGAATGTGCTATGTGTTCTTGAATATTTTCTTTTGGTTTTGTTTTCTTCTTGATTTTTCTTGTTTGAATGTGAGTGTTGAATGTTTTCATGGGTGTGAAGGCTTCACTCACCCTTGGGAGGGAAGAGAAGCCTTGGGTGAAGGGCTTTGTTGGGCTCAACATTGTAGTTGAGAGAGTTACCTCATGATGAGGATTTATTTTATTCTATGGAGTATGGGCTCCATTGAAGGCATATACCTTTGTTATTTTGGGAGATACAAGGGGCTTTGTGTGAATAAGGAGAAGATGTTTATGATGGCCTTGAGAGGAAAAATGCAATGGCAATATGATGTTTTTGTTTGGTTATGACATCTCCTCTTTGAAGAGTCCACCTTCACCCAATGTGAGATGATTCCAATGGTGAATCATTGTGCACACCACAGCAAGGAGTTGTTTTTTGTTATGTGTTGTGTTCATACAATGGCAAGTGATGTATGTGTGTAACCCATTTGGGTCTTGTTTCCCCTGCTCAGTGGGTGGCTTCATAGAAGCCTAGGATGGGAGGTGAGCCTCCATGGTTCCTATTTTTGTGTGTTATGTGCAGGTTTTATGAAGATGCATCCCATAAATGTATTAGGGTTTCACCCTGGATAAAGTGGAATTGATTTAAGTGTGTAAAGAAAGATCAATGTTTATGTCATATTAAATATGTTGTGATTTTGGAAGTCTCTATTGTTATTTCAATGTGATGTAAAATGAAAATTTCAGACTATTGTATTTTGCTAAGAGATGTAAGGATGGATTGGGAAGTTATTTTGTAAGAAATATTCATTGTAAGTCCTTACATTGGTTGATTGTTGTAATATGGAAAATCATGTAATGGAAATAATTCTCTTCACAATTCCTTTAGTGTGAATATTCCATAGTAGCTGCAATTTTTCTTGTAATGGATGATTTGATTTAAGATATAAGTGGTTGTAGAATAAATGTATATGTTATGGATTTATCTTAATGAAAGGAAGATTTCATAATCTACTTCTTGTTCATGGAAATTCAGTCCTTTTGGCCTTCCAAATCCTAACAAATTCATAGGTTAGAGATCACCAATACATATTCAAATCAAATGCATTAAAAATACCATAGTATAGCAAGAGGAAAATGGTTTGAAAATGAATACAAAATGAAAAATCCATATGGAGCTATGCCTGCAGGTGCCTTTTAGCCTTCTAGAAAATGTATGGGAAAAGGATATAATTTCCCTTCCCTTGATTATAGAGTAATATTTTAATCCAATAGGATATACCCAGAATCTTTTTATCTGAGGCTAATAAAATAATGAATAGATTAAGGCTCAAATAACAACAATGACCTTTTTCCTAGATTGTTGTGAGAAAAGAGCATAATAATCCTGTGACTCTTAGGTTATCATATTAAAGATTTTCTTAAATATATACATATGCAAACTAGGGTCTATCAAATTAAAATAATAATAATAAGCTTGGACACACAACTTTTAAACTAGGTGGTCTTTAACTATACAAGATAATCCCCACATGGTAATCCCCACACAATATTCCTTTTAATTTCAAATAAATAAAATAACATTTCACCTCTCTCAAGTGCCTATCTTTCTACTTGGGAGTATGAACACATGTGATTTGGGAGAGAACATTTCCGACATTAATGTCAACCCCTAATTCCAACACCCAACCCTAGGCCTTGTTTAATACTCTCAAATTCCTTCAAAACTCTTCTTGGCAGCATGGTTCATACAACCTCCTTGGAAAAAGGTTGGTTGACTTCTCCTAAGTGCTAACAAAGGACAAAAACTTGCCCCTAGGCACCCATCTTGAGGAAAGGGATATAAAGCTGCCCACCTAAGGATATGCATTGGGAAAAGAAAAGTGGTAGGTGGCATATTAAGAATTTGAAAAGAATAGTTGCATGTAGGTGCATTTAAATAATTTAATAAGGTAAACTATGGAGATAGGGCATGTGTAGTTAAAGGCTAAAGAAAAAGTGGTTAATAGAAGAAAAAACTAAACATGAGTAATCACATGATTAAAGGTGATGCATCAGGTGAGTTTGATGGAGTAATATGATTTAAAGGTTAGTAAATAATTAGGTACTTTCTTCCTTTTCAAATATAGTTTTCTATTGTAAAATTTGCTAATTAGGTCATCACCTCATATGATAATGAAATGTATAGTCTATAGTTAAGTTATTATGATATAAATAAAAGTTATATATATATATAAAATAGTAAGTAAGAAAATAATTATTAAAATAGAAAAAAATAAAAATAAAATAAAAAGATAAATTAGAAATATTAATTATGGACAAATGATTCTTTTTAAGGTATCACTTTATAGGAGTATGAGGGAATAAATAATCAAGGATCAATTTAAAATACCTAGGGTTAAACAACTATTTAAATAAAAAACTATTAAAGGATCGGGTGTAAGTATTCCATTAATTTGGAGATTGACCTCCACTTACATGTAGGAAATGTCTTAATTAGAGTTTAGAAAGAGCCAAGCTTATAACTAGAACATCCTTATAACTTGGTATTGCAATCAAGGATAATCAACTAGGTGACCTCTCATAGAAACTTAAAAATCCATATTTCAAATGAAACAAATTTTGTTACATCTAATAACTTTATCATCTCCTAACTCAACGATCAAATTGGTAAATTTCCAACCCCTCAAACAAATATAAGATGTTATCCATACAACTCACTGTTCACTAGAATTTTCATAACTAGCATAGATCAATACATAAAATCTATAGTACACCTTTAAAAAAAAAAATTGTTGGTTGTATTTTGCCTCATAAATTTAGGGCATGAAATTCTAGTATGAGAGCAATTGGTTACAACACTACTGCCTAACCCATTATGCTTGACTTATTAAAACTAAAAACTTGTGTGTAGGATGCCTACGATTACTCGTAATGGTCGTCGGAGGGCTAGAGGCCCTAGAGGTGCACAAGTGGCATCTCGAGGGGCAAAACATGGAATTGATGTAGCTCCACTTGAGCAACCTCAAGATCTTAATCAATTCTTTATAGCCATTCATAACCTTATCAGAGTAGTGTAGGAGAGAATGCCACCTATAATCCCATAGCTCGAACAATGAGGAATAGGAGACAATAGAGAAGATAATAGGCAAAGAAGCGGGAATTCTCCACCTAGAGATGTAGAGGGACAAGGTGACTAGGAAGAGGCCTCAGTTATTAGATTGATCCACCACTAGTCATAGAGCCACTAGCTGTAGTGAGAGCACCCATAGATATAGGGAATGAGATTATGGATTTGATCACACTTAAGCCACCTCTTCTTATTGGAACCATGAATGGTACACAGGCAGAGGTATAGTTACAAAGCTTGGAGAGGTGATTCAGATTGCAACCATATGAGAGCAATCTGAAGGCCTCACTTGCTATCCACTTATTATGAGACAATGCTTCCAATTGGTGGAAGAAAGAGGAGACGATAGGTGGATTCAGAGTAGACACACTTACCTGGGAGGCATTTGGAGCCAGGTTCAGAGATAGGTATCTTTTAGAGCATTTCAGATAGAGTTAGATTAGGGAGTTCCATGACCTTCAACAAAAGGGTCTTGCTATAGAAAAATATGAGAGTATATTATTAAAGCTCCTTCCTTATGTCGAGCACATGAAGGATGAGAAGCTATAGATCTACCTATTTACCAAGGGTCTTGACTTGTCACTTTAGAACTCAGTATGCCTAGCTTTTCTAAGCACTTTCAAGGATGCAGTTGAGATAGCCTTGGTTGCAGAAGATCTCTATAACAAATAGAAATCCTAGGATTGGTCCCACAACTGGAATTATTCCCATTAGTCGGGATGACATAAAACCTCATGGAAGGGTAATCAGAGTCATTTAGTAGGGTCCTTTAAGGCCCCATAGGTATAACAAAAGTCACAACAGGATAAGAGACAAAATTTAACACAAGGGTATCAGGGCTCTAAGCCTAAGCAGTGGCAACCATAGGGGTCTTGGCAAGATCAGAGGCCACAAGCTCCATTGCATTGCTAGTTAGGACTCGGGAGTCCTCCCATGGTGGGTATAGCAGATCCAGTAGGATAGGTGGTCAATAATAGCATAGGTCATAGGGCATTCAGATTTAGACTTGTGGGCCTTGTTATGCTTGTGGTGGTATGGGACATATAGACAGAGAGTGTCCTTAGGGACTGACAACCAGTAATCAATGGGGAACCACTTTAGAGCCTATGGCAGGAGACCTGGGTAGATTCCATAGAGTATTTGTAGTGGTTGATAACTGCCAAGCTGAGCATTAGGCTACAGTCATTGAGGCTACAAGTATAATCAAGGGTATTAAGGTTTTTATTTTGTTTGATTCTGGAGCTACCGATTCTTTTATATTTCCTTTTATGGTGGAGCATTTTGGGCTAGTGGTAGCTAGGTAGAACGATAATTAGGAAGTCAAATTGGCATCTAGGGCTAAGGTGATAATTAATTCCTATATACATGATTGTCAGATTTAGAGTGGAAACATGAGCACAATCATAGATCTTCAAGTTACCCCCTTAGGATTGTATGTAGTCCTTGGTATGGATTGGCTATGCACACATAACACTAAGATGGATTGCAAATAAAAGATGATTGAGTGTCTTGATGATTATGGTACTCCTATGGTGATCTCAACGGTACAAAGGCCGGTGTCTCTTCATATGATCTCTGCCATGCAACTTAAGAGGTGTCTACAAAAGGGATGTCAGTTGTATACAGCACCTATTAGTAATAATGAGGAAGACAATGAGAGGGAACCTTCTCTAGATGACTACTTGATACTACAAGTGTTTAAGGATGTGTTTCCCTTAAAGCTTCCAAGCATTCCACCACCCAAGGTAGTTGATTGTCACATAGATCTGGTGCTAGGAGCTGAGCCCATTTCTAGGTCTCCATATATGATGGCTACATATGAACTCAATGAACTTAAAATTTAGTTGGAGGAACTCTTGGAAAAGGGACCTATCTATCCCAGTGTATCACCTTGGGGTGCACTGATGATCTTTGTGAAGAAGAAAGATGAGTCTCTCCTAGATTGTATATCAACTACTAACAATTAAATAAGGTAACGATCAAGAATCAATACCTGCTCCCTAGAATCAATGACTTATTTGATCAGTTACAGGGTGCCTAGGTATTCTCCAAGATAGATTTGAAGTTGGGATATCATTAATTGCAAATTGTGGGAAGTGACATTGATAAGAATGCATTCTGTAAATGGTATGGTCATTACGAGTTCACAATGGTACCATTTGGTCTTACAAATGCCCCAACTATATTCATGAGCCTTATGAATGGGGTGTTTCATACAATTTTGGATAAGTTTGTGGTAGTGTTCCTTGATGATATATTGATATATTCACATGATGAGAAGGAACATGACGAACACTAGAGGTAGGTATTGCAATGTTTAAGGGAAAATCAACTATATGGCAATTTGTCCAAGTGTGCCTTCTTTAGGAAGGAAGTACATTATTTTGGTAATGTGATATCAAGAGATAGAATCATAGTGCCTCCATCCAAGATCTAGGCCATCATGGATTGGCTAGCACTGACTAATGTTTCAAAAGTTAGGAGCATCATAGGATTAGCAGGATATTATAGATAGTTTGTGGCAGGATTCCCTAGATCAGCTCATCTCATCACCTCACTTCAGAGGAAAGGGAAGAAGTTTGAATGGACATAGAAGTGCAAGAGGGCCTTCCAAGGACTCAAGAAGGCACTCACTAGTGCACCCATTGTAGCAGTACCTAATCCTTCATCAGATTCCTTAGTATGAACAGATGCTTCATTGGATCGTATTAGAGCTGTTCTCATGCTGAATGGTCGTGTCATAGCATATGAGTCTAGGAAGCTTAAGACTCATGAGCTCAATTACCCCACCTATGATTTGGAGCTTGTAGCAGTAGTTCATGCCTTGGCAATATGGTGCCACTTTCTTCTAGGAAATCACTTTGAGCTTCATTTAGATCACCAAAGTTTACAGTATTTTTTCACACAACCAAATTTGAATGCCTGATAGAGGAGATGGATGGAGTTCTTATGTGATTATGATTTTGTAATATATTAGATTAAGGGAGAGGAGAATGTAGTCATAGATGCCTTGAGTAGGAGATGTCACAAGATATCTTCTATAATCAATGAGATAGATTTGAGAGAGTGCATACTAAACCATCTTCCCAAAGATGTATTTTATATAGAAGTTTTTCAATTAGTAAACTCTTCGAGAGCCCTAGAGGGAAGATTTTCTATTTTTTCATTGGGTTTAGATGGATTGCTATGCCATAAAGAGCACATATATGTACCGTCCTCAAGTGATTTACAAGAGTTCATCATTTTGGAGACACATAGAGCACCCTTGCAGCACATCTAGGTATCAAGAAGCTTCATGCAGATTTAAAGCAATTATTTCATTGGCTAGGAATGATAATTCATATTGCCAACATTATAGCCAAATGCCTAGAGTGTTAGAGAGCTAAGGCAGAACACAGACATCTAGGCAGTCTCTTGTAGCCACACGAGATACTTGATTGGAAGTGGGACACTATCTCTATGGATGTCATTGTTGGTCTTTCGATGTCTTCTCATCATCATGATGCCATCATGGTGACAGTAGACACTTTGACAAAAGTTGCTCACTTTTCACTCGTTTGCATCACCTTCATAGCACCCGTAGTGGCACAAGTTTTCTTGTGAGACATTTTTAGACTCCATGGCATTCCTCGTAAGATAATATCAAATAGAGACTCATTCACCTCCTCATTTTGGAGGGAATTATAGACATCACTGGGTACCAAGCTCAATTTTAGCATAGCCTAACATCCTTAGATAGATGGGCAAATAGAGAGAGTTAACCAGATCCTAGAGGATATGTTGCAGATGTATGTGATGGACCACCAACCCAAGTGGGAAGAGTAACTCCATCTTGTAGAATTTTCCTATAACAATGGGCATTACACTTCCATAGGCATGCCACCCTATCAAGCCTTGTATGGTAGGCCTTTCAGGACACCCCTAAGTTGGGATAGGATTGAAGACAAGATAGCCATGGGGCCATAGTTAGTCAAGGACATGGAGCAGCAGGTGGTATTGATTAGACAATGCCTTAGAGAAGCCCAAGATAGATAGAAGAAATATGCAGATGTGAAGAGGGTGGATAGAGAGTACATGGTTGGTGAGAGAGTATTTCTAAGGGTGCAACCACATAAGAGCCCATTCCATTTTTGAAAAAGGCTCTAAGTTAGCACCTCACTTTGTGGGTCCTTTTGAGATTTTGGAGCAGATAGGACCGATTGCTTATTGTTTAGCCCTGCCACCTAGCTTGTGGTGCATTCATGATGTTTCATGTATCTATATTAAGGAAGTATATTTATGACAAGTCTCACATCATAGATTGAGATGCTTTGTAGGTAGAGTCAGATGAGAAGATAACATTGGAGCCCATTCACATTTTAGCTCGACAGACCCTCACCCCAACCCGTCATAGCATAGATATTTTATTTACATTTTGATATTCGAGACCTTGATATTTTTACAACTATTTGTGACTTAGATGGACAATGGATTGTTTTATCTATTGATTTTGATACTGCAATAGTGTTTTACATTATGATATGCACTAAGAACCTGATATTGTGGATGAAATGATTGAACACATATGGATGTAGTTTTATGACATGATATTATTAGATTTTGATGCGAAGCAAAAAGATAATTTAATTATGATGATTCATGATATGCAGATAAATGTTAATTTGATTTTGATGATTCATGATATGTAGATGAATGATTATGATATGCAAATAAATGTTAATTTGATTTTTATCATTCATGATATACAGATAAATGTTAATTTGATTATGATGACTTATGATATGCAGATGTTGATATTCTAATGTTTTGAACTAACTATTAAAATGACAAGGGAAGGACATTGAATTTAAATTATGAAATTATATGCATTTATGATATATGTCTTTTATACAACCTTCTTGGACTACTGATGCTTGAGTTTAATGTGCAATAAGTGGAACCATGGAAATTCTTGGGGGAAAAAAGTTCTAAACCTTGTGAATACAATTTGACCAAGGAAAATCTTTGGAAGATTCAAAAGCCTTGTTGTGAAAGTATTTTCTTCATAAATGTAAGGTTGCTTGCTTGTGGAAATGTTTAATCATAAAGATGCATTAGGAGCATGTCATGGTAATGTGATTTTTTTTTTGGTGTCATTTGACACTAGTGAACTTTTTGTGTAATTGACATGTCATTTAGGGTTTTGAACATGGTAGAAATTTACCCTAAAACTAATTACCCTGTTAATAAGTGAAACCACTTGACAAAGGAAAGGATGGGTCTCAATCATAAGAAATTAAAATTTGGACTTGATTAGGGTTTTGAGGGGTCATTAGGTGGTCCCAAGGTGTCTTTTATGTTAAAATAAGTTACCAATATGATATTATATCAAGTTAGGGACCTAAATTTGACCATGTGAGTACCTAGACAACCTAGGGGGCCACTTTATCCATGCATTATTCATCAATTCGAATTTGGAGTTGTCACATGTGTTTTCTCCCATGTTCCCACTAACTCAAATATATAAAAGTTAGAGGAGACAAATTTGTAAGAGGAAGTGGCTAGGTTTATTTACTAAAATAGTTAGTGAGAAGGCCTAATTAGAGGGTCTTGGTCAAATTAGTGGGTTGTTCACCCACTCTCTAAGTTTAGAGACAATTAGGTTTTTGAGGGAGATTAAGGGAGATCTACCACAACTATCATTGCCATAGCTTGGACCAAGGTTGGTTTATCAAAAACATGCTTCTTTCCTTTCTTTCTTTTAGTATGGAAAAATAAATCTGCAAGTATGGAGGATTTGTCAATGGAGTATGCATTG
Source organism: Cupressus sempervirens (assembly GCA_028749045.1). Taxonomy (NCBI): domain Eukaryota; kingdom Viridiplantae; phylum Streptophyta; class Pinopsida; order Cupressales; family Cupressaceae; genus Cupressus; species Cupressus sempervirens. The sequence continues at coordinate 750,980,120 of CM053787.1, read as the reverse complement.
TATTGTGAATCTTGCATTGTGGACTTTCGCATTGTCTCGTGGAAATGTGAATGTGCTATGTGTTCTTGAAGATTTTCTTTTGGTTTTGTTTTCTTCTTGATTTTCTTGTGTGAATGTGAGTGTTGAATGTTTTCATGGGTGTGAAGGCTTCACTCACCCTTGGGAGGGAAGAGAAGCCTTGGGTGAAGGGCTTAGTTGGACTCAACATTGCAGTTGAGAGATTTACCTCATGATGAGGATTTGTTTTATTCCATTGAGTATGGGCTCCATTGAAGCCATATACCTTTGTTATTTTGAGAGATACAAGGGGCTTTGTTTGAATAATGAGAAGATGTTTATGATGACCTTGAGTGGAAAATTGCAATGGCAATATGATGTTTTTGTTTGGTTATGACATCTCCTCTTTGAAGAGTCCACTTTCACCCAATGTGAGATGACTCTAATGGTGAATATCATTGTGCAAGCCATGGAAGAGAGTTGTTTTGTGTTATGTGTTGTGTTCATACAATGCCAAGTGATGTATGTGTGTAACCCATTTGGGTCTTGTTTTCCTTGCTCGGTGGGTGGCTTCATAGAAGCCTAGGATGGGAGGTGAGCCTCCATGGTTCCTATTTTTGTGTGTTATGTGTAACTTTTATGAAGATGCATCCCATGAAGGTATTAGGGTTGCACCCTAGATAAAGTGGAAAAGATTTAAGTGTGTAAAGAAAGATCAATGTTCATGTCATATTAACTGTGTTGTGATTTTGTAAGTCTCTATTGTTATTTCAATGTGATGTAAAGTAAACATTTTAGACTATTGTATTTTTCTAAAAGATGTAAGGATGGATTGGGAAGTTTTTTTGTAAGAAATATTCATTGTAAGTCCTTAAATTGGGTGATTTTTGTAATATGGAAAATCATGTAATGGAAATAATTCTCCTCACAAGTCCTTTAGTGTGAATATTCCATAGTAGCTGCAATTTTTGTTGTAATGGATAATTTGATTTAAAATATAAGTGGTTGTAGAATAAATGTATATGTTATGCATTCATCTTAATGAAAGAAAAATATCATAATCTACTTCTTGTGCATGGAAAATTAGTCCTTTTGGCCTTCCAAGTCCTAATAAATTCATAGGCTAGAGATCACCAATACATCTTCAAATCAAATGCATTAAAAATACCATAGTAGAGCAAGAGGAAAATGGTTTGAAAATGAATACAAAATGCAAAATCCATAAGGAGCCAAGCCTGTAGGTGCCTATTAGCCCTCTAGAAAATGTATGGGAAAAGGATTTAATTTCCCTTCCCTTGATTATAGAGTAATATTTTAATCCAATAGGATATACCTAGAATCTTGTGATTTGAGGCTAATAAAATAATGAATAGACTAAAGCTCAAATAACAACAATGACCTTTTTCCTAGATTTTTGTGAGAAAAGAGCATAATAATCCATGACTCTTAGGTTATCATATTGAAGATTTTCATAAATATATACATATGCAAACTAGGGCATGTCAAATCAAAATAATAATAATAAGCTTGGACACACAACTCTAAAACTAGGGGGTACTTTAAGAAAAAACAAAACCCATGTATTTAACTATACAAGATAATCCCCACACAATATTCCTTTTAATTTCAAATAAATAAAATAATATTTCACCTCGCCTAAGTGCCTACCTTTCTACTTGAGAGTATGAACACATGTGATTTGGGAGGAAACATCTTTGACATTAATCTCAGCCCCTAATCCCAACACCCCACCCTAGGCCTTGTTTAATTCTCTCAAATTCCTTCAAAACTCTTCTTGGCAGCCTAATTTGTACAACCTCCTTGGAAAAAGGTTGGTTGCCTTCTGCTAAGTTCTGACATAGGACAACAACTTGCCCCTAGGTGCCCATCTTGGGGAAAGGTAGATAAAGCCACCCACTTAAGGATATGCATTGGGAAAAGATAAGGGGTAGGTGGCATATTAAGAATTTGAGAAGAATAGTTGCATGTAGGTGCATTTAAATAATTTAATAAGGTAAACTATGAGGATAGGGCATTTGTAGTTAAAGGCTAAAGCAAAAGTGGTTAATAGAAGAAAAAACTAAATGTGAGTAACTACATGATTAAAGGTGATGTGTTAGGTGAGTTTGATGGAGTAATATGATTCAAAGATTAGTAAATAATTAGGTACTTCCTTCCTTTTCAAATATAGTTGTTTATTGTAAAATATGCTAATTAGGTCATCACCTCATATGATAATGAAATGTATAGTCAATAGTTAAGTTATTATGATATATATATATATATAAAATAAAAAAATAAAAAATAAAAATAAAATAAAATAATAGTAAATAAAAAAATAATTGTTCAAATAAAATGAAATAAGAATAAAGTAATAAGATAAATTAGAAATATCAATTATGGACAAATGATTCTTTTTAAGGTATTACTGTATAGGAGTATGAGGGAATAAATAATCAAGGATCAATTTAAAATACCTAGGGGTAAACAACTATTTAAATAAAAAACTATTAAAGGATCAGGTGTAAGTATTCCATTAATTTGGAGATTAACCTCCACTTACATGTACAAAATGTCTTAATCAGAGTTTAGAAAGAGCTAGGATTATAACCACAACATCCTTATAACTTAGTATTGTAGTCAAGGGTAATCAACCAGGTGACCTCTCATAGAAACTTAAAAATCCACATTTCAAATGAAACAAATTTCTTTACATCTAATAACTGTATCATCTCCAAACTCAATGATCAAATTGATAAATTTCCAACCCCTTGAGAGAATATAAGATGTTATCCAAACAACTAACTATTCACTACAATGTTCACAACTAGTATAGATCTATACACAAAATCTATCGTACACCTTTAAAAAAAGAAATTTGTGTGGTGTGTTTTGCCTCATAAATTTAGGGCATGACATCAACACAACTATCTTTTGCACTTAGTGTTATGATTAAACAACACATTATCTTGCTAAAGTGTAACTAATCAAGTTCCCATTATAATTCCACATAACTCAACCTTTCCGCTAAGTCCTCTTGTTATCTCTCCTTCTCAAATCTTCTTCATCAATTATCTTGATATGACACTCTACTCATGTAGCAACCGTCTCACCAATAACTTTCAATATCAATGACAACATAAGAATTGTTCCAATTATAGTTTCCAACATAGACATCATAAGATATATAAATCCCCACCAGGGAACCCAAAAGAAATTAACTTATTATGACACTGAGTTTGCTAAACATTTATTTTTCAAAGATTATAACAAGAAGAGATATCATAGAGGAAGTAATAACTCACATACATACATAAGAAATGCATTAATAGTTATATCTCTTAAGGGTTCCATGACATTGAATCACATACATAAGTTCTATTGAGATTAAATATGATACATAACAATATACACATCATAGGATAACCTTATGGATAAAATTAAATGAAATAATATACAAGTACATAAGATGCCACATGACACAACCAAAAGACATAATCATATTCTATATAATTCACATGGTATGAAATGCTAAAAGAATATACATCATGATAAGGTACAACATCTCATAAGATTTCCAATAACCAAAGTATAATAAACTAACATATGAGGATAGAAGAAATCACAAGATCAAAAGAATGGAACAATTGTACAAGTACATCTAGTTGTTAGATCTCAATGGTATAAGAAACACTACCACCCAACCTTACAGAACCTAAAAGGACCACTCCCATCTTGCTGAGGAGATAATCTCAAGCCCCAAATGAATAACAATCCAAAATTCATAACTAAAATCTAGGTCAAGGAAATCCTGATAGCAATCTATCTAAAATGTTCCGAGTACAAAAATAACATCTAATCCTAGAGGCAACAAAGAATCATAGGAAACCTACTATGTAAGTGGGCAAGTGTCATTGCATGAGCCAACTCTAAGGTTACCTTGGTAGTCTCTCTAGACTCCACCCCCCTAGTGACTCTATGCGGCATCAATATCCTTTCTTATCGACAAGGTATACTAACAAGACAAGATTACAACTGAGCATCCTCTCTACTCCCATGGCATGGGAAAGGTAATACATTGACTCTTGTTAATTCATTTTAAACCTATTTAATGAAATGTTATCACTTATTAATACAACTTACAATGGGTTATCCAGGCAACCTCTTTAGGGCTCTAACCTCCATTTCAAGCCACTTCGCAACATATGTATAAATATGACCTACCCTAAGCCCATAACAATGAATCTCATAAAGTCACAATGATACATCAATCCTATAGAAGCAACTAGAAATTACAATAAATATTGATCAATAGCTCAAATGTTAAATCACATAAATAATGACATTATATACAACATCATAAAACAATACTTCTCAAGCCTCTGGTAAACATATCTAACTGGTCAAAGTATAAAAGTACTAGGTTTATCCCAAACCCCATCATGAAACATAACATCTCAACACAAAATTAAAGTAAGTGCTGATATTTAATCATTACAGTTTTATCTAAGTTTTGATTTTGAGTAACATGAGTCTATCATTTGCTAATGTTCTCAATTGATAAAATTCTCCATTTTAGTTTGATCAAAATGAAATTTTCATCTTCATAGTTAAAACCATAATTTTCTAATAATCAAGTATTATTCTCTTGGTTCAATGATCAAATACCTATTAGAAAAGTGTCCTTTTGAAAACAATAGTCACAAGGTAAAGAGGTTATTTTATTAATATTTAATAATCACATCTAATTATATTGAACATTAATCATATTTAATTGCTAAATTTAATTAGCAAATAGAAAATAATAAATTATTCAAATATAATTAAATTTAAATTGAATAATATTTAAGAGACTAAATCTATTATTTATTTTTATTTATATAAACTATAAACAAAATAAAACTTATATAAAGTATTTAAATTAATAGAAATATATAATAATTAATTTATATATATATATATATATATATAATTTAATTTTTTTCAAGAAAATTAAAAAAATTACTAAATGCCTAATTAAGGGATGGCCGCTGTGCAACCCAACACCTGCATGTGAACTGGCTGTCTTGGCATTCATTGGCTGCCAGTGCAGCCAAGTATGCATGGAAAGAGGGAAAAGGAGAAGGGGGTTGGGTGGGGGGGGGGGGGGGGGGGGTGGTCATGGTCCTTACCCACCAAAACATATATTATTATTATTTATATAATTTTTTTTATAAATATTGTTCTACAAAAAAATTTACTGAGCCAAAAACCAATATTACCATAATAATCATTTTATTAGTGTGGTGATAATATATATTTTAAAACTATTCTAGAATAAATATGATAGAAAACATAATTACAACCATTAGTTTTTTATTCAATTAATGTCGTTTTCTTGATTCGAACCCTATCCATGAAGTGTTTCCTAAGTTTTCAAGCTACTCAACAAGGGTTTCAATTCATTTTCTTTCAATAGATGTTTCAGTAAAAAGAACAATAATCTACAAAAATAAGGGTTTAAATTTAAAATATGATTTCCAAAACAAGATCCATATATAGACACGAAGAAGACAGAGAAACAACATGAGATGTACTGTGATAAAATTAACAAAATCCCTACCTCGATCTGATACTAAAATGTGATGGACGCTCAATGAATGCAAGATTCTCGTTAACAAAACCCTTTTTGAAACTTGCTCCTCTAAACTTGTGTCTGGAGAAATGATCTCTAATTTCATAATAAAGATTTTTCTCCTCTTAGGGTTTCAATTCATGAACATGCAAAATCTTTTTCCTTTATTGTTTTTTAATTTATTTAATTCTATGTGCATACAATTTTCCTTTTAATCAAAATAAAAATTATCTTAATTATTCTCACTTTATTTTTATTAAAATAAGACCTATTTAGAAAGTACAGTTATTAATTTAACTAACAATAATATTTATAACCTTTCAAAAAAGGTTTGCGTGTAACTTTCAAACCTCTCTCTAGGCTCAAGAATTGGGTCCCTCCTATTAAGGACTCTAGAGGTATTTATTCTAACTCAATAGTTTACAAAGCTCCCTCTTCTTGTGGCATAACTTATATTGGTGAAACAGGCCACTCACTCTGCACTTTAATCAAAGAACACATTGCTAACATTAGACACAATAGGGTCTACAAGTTAGCCTTAGTTGAGCATTCCTTTTCAACCAAACATAACATGTGCATGAAAAAACACAAATCCTTGCCAAAGAGGACAACTTTTTAAAAAGAAATCTCAAGGAAGCCATTGAAATCAACAACCACCCAATCAATCTCAATCGTGATAATGGTTGGGTCCTTAAACCTGCATGGTAGCCTATGCTTGCTTTCCAAGATAGTCTTGAGGGTTAATCTTTTCCCGCCCCCTTTTCCTCCATTTTTTGCACCTCGTCTCCATCGGTAGGGGTTTAGTTGGCTTTCTCTTTTCCCCCTCCTCTACTTGGTTGGTTTATTCTCCCTTCCACTAAGGTAGTGTCTCTTATGTGTCTAGTGGGTTCTTCTTGATCCTTTCTTGTTACTCATGCAGTGCCCCTCTTTCGGGTATCATACCTTTGGTTTAGGGTCTAGGTCCTAGGCTTTGATGTTGTTTTGCATTGGCTTCTATTCTTGCTTTCTTGCTAATTTTTTGTTTTTTGTGTTTGTTGTAGTTCTCTTTCATCTCTTTCCTTTTTATTTGAATATATTTATGCATATATACATATACATATATATACGTTCACACACACACACACACACACACACACACACACACTATATATATATATATATATATATATATATATATATATATATATATATATATATATATATATATATATATATATATATATATATATATATATATATATATATATATATATATACATACATATATGTGTGTGTGTGTTTGTTGTCTATATATATTTGGGTATTAGGTTCCTCCTTTGGCTTTTGCATATATGCATATAAATATTTACATATATGTTATATGCATATACAAGCTTTTTCATAGACGTATATGTTTTCACATATATGCATCCTCTTATATACATGTATCTAAAATTGTATACATATATGCATATGTATGCATGTATATAAATTTTCTCACGCACACACACATTCATTCATATGGAGTCAGGTATTTTTTCTTTGGGTTCACCTCCTTCCCTCTTCTCATTGGTATATTCTCATTGGTCATATTGGCTTGCTTCAGTTAACTTATTTTTCATTTTGGCCTTCTTTCTTTAGTTTAGTTTTCATTCTCTCATTAATTCTTAGTGATTTATCTCAAAAGCCTCTTATTCCCCAAGGTCTTGATATATACATAAATAAATATATATATATTTCTTACACATGTACTTATTGTAACGCCCTGCTCGGGAACCCAAGAGAAATAAACCTAATATGTTACAATGTTTACTGAACTATTTTTTTTTTTTGAAATTTAAACAACATCAAGATAACATTAATGCAGAAGCATACATATCAAATACACATTTGCAAATACAAATACAGTTTCAATTCTTCAAGAGTTCCTTTATGTTGAGTCACATTTAATGATTTTAAATTAATTAGTTTAAGTTCCAAGTACAATGTCTCAAGATCATAAAGAAATAACAGATACATAATTGCATAAGCAAATGCATAAGTATAAACAATACAATGAAAGTACATCCAAATAATAAAATCCACTGCACATGTCACAGGGTATGTGAGAGTAGATACAATACATCAGAATACATGATAACATATATACATCATCTGAAAAGAAGTCTCCGAGATAAGAAATAAGAATGATAAAGGTACATTTTCTGCAACGAACATCCAACAGCTAGCAATGTGAAGGGGAACCCAAATGGTAAGAAGGCACTACCTCCCAACCGCATGGTTACCTAGTTAGGCTTCCACTCCCACCGTGTAGGGAAGATAATGAACGATCCACATACAGTAAAACAAACATAAAACATTCCTAGGCAAGGTACCCCTAATAGCCAAAACTACCTCAAAGGTAACACATACTACTCAAGAAGATAAAATAATCCAAAAGTAAGACCACTCAATCCAATACCAACACCTCATAACCAAACATCATTCACAAACCAAGTGTAAACCAAATACCAAGATCATAAGATAAAGTCAACGAAAGATAATCATCTCAAGTCAAAAGCCACATGTCAAAAGTACAACATCCATGAATCACCAATCATCATCAATGAAAGTAAATAACCATAATAGAAACATTCGACAATAGATACACCACCAACAATAAGTACACCACCAGAGGTACACAAATCTACAAAGGAGACTCAGGCTACATACTAGGGAGTGTCATCACATGGTTGCTTGAGTTACCCTGGACTGATCTCTTAATAGACCCTGGACCCTCAAGCGTTGAGTTACCTTGGATTGGTTACTCTGAACCTCGGACCCTCAACATCACACATATGGAAACTAGAAAGCCCTCTCAAGAAGACGAGGCACTTATCTCATTCCCATCCTTAGTCTATACAAGCACTCAAGGCATGGGTGGATCAAATATCTCTAACTTATCTTTTTAGTGCGTTTCCCCCTCATAAATTTTAATTACTAGATTATCACTTATTACATAACTTGCATTAGGTTACCTTGGTACTGACCACTTTGGGTCCCGGACCCCTATGCAAGCCACTCCCAAGTCACGTACCTAGACAACCTCTCCTAAGCACATAAACACATAGTTGTGTCCCATACCACAACACCCATAAAGATCAAACTCGGTTCCTTAACAGGCAACCTAATAATAAGATGGCTCTCCCATTCAAGTACATATAAATGCTCCACAAGATAAACCTCATAAATATAATCTCCAATATGAATCAAAAAACACATTATAACATCCAGCCACATAGATGGTATCAAAGAAATCTCACAAAACCTCTGGTGCACATCCTAGACTGGTCAACACCTAATCAACACCAAAATTCCAAAGCATAGATAGTATAAGCAAAACAATATAGTTTCATAGTTTGCGTTTGATTTACAATAATACACAATAAGGTAAAAAGTAAAGTTTCAGTTTTGTGTTCAATGTATGTTTCAAGGGAATGAATTCTCAGTGTATTCCACAAGTCAACCCTATAAAATTACCCCCATTTATTTATTTGGCTTAAAAATGTAAAATTACCTTCATAATAATAGTAATTTTCCCAAAAGCATTATCTGAAGATAATCGATTATTTATTTAAGTTATAAAAATAACAATTGCTAAATTTAATAAAATCATTACAATCTTATTAAATTTACACATTTAATAAAATTATACATTGTTATATAATTTTCATATTAATCATTCCTAATTAAATTAAAATTTAATTAGATTAATTAATAATTAATAAAGTTATTTAAATTTATTTAATTACAAAACATTTATATAAATTAATAGTAAAATTATAATTAAATAATTATATAATTGCATAATACAAAATGTTATTAAATTATAATGTATATCTATTACCATTTAAATTTAATAAATTTTAAAATGCATTAAAAATTTACTAAAAATGAAATATTCATATAGATTGGCGTGTTTAAAGGCCCGCCGGCTTGGTACCTGCGACAACAGGGTACCCTGCTGCGCGCAGCAGTGGTACCAGCTGTCGCGGCCATTAATGCCGACAGCAGCGGTACCGGCTGCCGCAGCCAATAATGCCGGCAACAGGTATGGGGGGGGGGGTATATCCCAACCCCATTTAATATATATTTTAATTTTTTTATTTTTTTTATAAAAAGATTTGTTTATTATATAAAATTTATAATTATAAAAAGTTTATTAAATACTTTCTTTCTAATATATAGATATATATCGTTTAACACAATACTCCCCCTCTATGATCACAGTAAAAAAAATGCAAATATATATACATATATATTCTTTGTTTATAAATGATTGAAATTTTAGTCTAATAGGAACAATAAATCGAACCCTTCGAATTTTCAATCCCAAGATTTTCATTTTCAAACAAACCTTTTTCCAAATTTAAATTTCTTAATTCCATTTTAATCCAAAACCTAGATCCCGATTTAATACTAATTTCTTTCAATTGTAGAACGAGGTTATCTAAACAGTTTTTCAATCTTGATTTCCAGAAGAAATCAAATAGCAAAAGATTCAGAAGAAAGGTAGCAAGATTCATTCAATAAAATTTGAGAAAGCAATTTTCAACAAGCACAAAAAAGACAGAGATCCGAAAGTGTTTTTAGAATGGTTCACAAACTCTACCTTGATCTGATGCTAACAATCTGGTGAAACCCTTGCTAATCCGAACCCTTCCAAGCTTCCAAAGATTTCTTTGTTCCCCTTTCCAAAAGTGTTCTCCTTGAAACCTGTGTCCCCAATAATGACCCGAAAACCCTCTAATATAGAATCTAATTACCTTTTAGGGTTTCTCTCTCCACAACTCTAAAATTATAATTATTTAATATAATTAATTCTTTCATGCACAATTAATTTCCTTTTTAATTAAAATATTATTTTATTATTCCTTTCATGCATGTTAAGTGACTCATTAAATTACTTTATTTAACTTTACACTTTGACTTTGCTTTTAAAATTAATTTAATAACTTTTTAAATCTCATGCACACTTTAAAATATCCTTATTAAGTTCACATATTTATCTTTTAATTAATTTTCTATATTTTAAACTCATTCATGCGAACTTAAAACATATTCATAATTTAATATCTTTTTACTTTTTAATTTATTTTTGAACGTTTTAATTTGATAAATATTTATTAACTTAAATAATAATAATATTTAGCATTTATTTAAAAATGAACTCTAAATATATTATTATTAAATTAAATAAATATTATCTTGTTCTAAATTTATTCTTAAAACTTTTATCTCCAAATCCAATTCTTTATATTTAATTAATTTCTCAATTAATTAAATATAATTAAATATTAAAATGTCATAATCATTTCCATTAAATTAAGTTATTAATTTAATCTTTTAATTAGACTTAATTAACAGAAAATTCATCAAAGACTCACAAAACAACATATGCACAAAATACTCACGGGTTTAAAAAGGATAGACAGTCTGTTACGAGTCCTCCTTGCAGGACAAGTGTTATAGGCTATGGCTAGGATTGGACCTGATCATTATCTTCCCATTCTCACCATTTGAGTATTTGTAATAGGGCACGCTCATCCTAGCAATTCAGGGAAGTCGATGCCCGGTACCTACATCCTGCATAAAAGACGAGCATGTAAATGTATATAATATATCTAAACTAAACAGATAATGGCGGAGAGTGGTTCATCGTGTAGATCCCGACTAGTAGGTGACTATGACTCCCTCCCTTAACCACATCAAACACATCAGATAGAAAGATAAAATAAACATGCACACCATACACATGCAAGTATGGGGTAAGTATCATAAAAATCACAAGTCTAACATCAAATGCGTACATATAATAATGCATCTCTATCAATACAACATAATCATCATTAAAGACATCACGTTAACATTGTTACAAAGAAACCACATTTACTAATTAGGAATCATTAAGACATCATTAACATCATGTGAAATGAAATCAACAAGTATATATGTAATCCAAAACATGAAATAATATCTTAATATTGTAAATCCAATATCTCTAAACTAATCAATGCATAAAATCAACCTAAAAGAATTTGACAATGATAACAGAAATGCGATCTAGGGGTAGGCACTACACTTATATTCATTAATATGTATATATATTTATTTATGTCTTTATGTATTATTTTATTTTTACTTTAATTTTTGTTATTCATTTATTTATTCATTTTCATTTTTATTTTTACATTTAAGGTTTTAGGTTTTCTAGCCTTGGTTTGTGTGCTTTTCTCTCTCTTTGCAGTCCCCTATATATGTGGAGTTAGTCCCTATCTGTAGCTTACTTTATTTTGCAACTCTTGCTTTCTCATCTTAATGATGAATCAGGTAGTGTAATTTGAAACGTTGATGGTAAAAATTTCAACACAATCTAATCCAGAAGCAATTGCCAACCATAATATTAGAGTTCATTATTAAAATGAAACTTCTAATTTAAATATTATTAAATTAAATAATTATAATTATGCCAAATTTGGACCTTTAATTAAATCTTTAAATTTATTTTCTCTATTTGATTAATTTCTAAATTAATTAAATGTAATTAAAAATTGATTTTTTTCTTTGTAATTTTTTTGTTAAATTAAATCATTTAATAATATCTTTATTTGATTTTATTATAACTAAAAATCACAACAAACCCACAAACTTAATAAGAAATCCCATCTAAAAGACAAATATGAATTCAAACTTAAGGGCCAAAATCTTGAATTCACATCACTTGATGAATTTGGAAGGGTACATAACTCAGATACTTGTCCTATATTCTATAACAATTGGCTTAGGGTTAGGATTTGGACTCGAGAACTATCTCCCCTCTTTACCATTAAGATACTATGATAGGGTATGCTCATCTTGGGAATTCAATGAAGTCAATGCTTGATACTTGCAATCTGCATAAAAGCCAAACATCTACATATGCATATATATCTAAACTAAACATGCAATGGTGGGGAGTGGTAAATCATGTAGATCTTGACTAGTAGGTGACTACGACTCCCTCCCTCAAACATATTAAAATGTCAAACATAAAGTAAAACATAGATATACACCATATACATGCAAGTATGGGGTAAGTAATCATAAAAACCCTATATTAATCATCCAACTAACTATCATAATAAAATAACTAAAATCACTACATGAACATATAGAGTATCATCATCGAGAGAATAATCATGAACACATGAACTAATCGAGTATCAAGTAGCTCATCAAATATATAATATAAATATGAAATAACATCAATCAAATGAGGTAACCAAGTATTGCTAAATCATAACTTATAACCATAAAAATTGGCCTAAAAGAATTCAAGGATGTAACATCAAAAGTAAACTATGGGTAGGCATTACAAGATATCCATCATAATAGAAAATTAAGTTATTGTTAGATCATCATCTTTCAATAAATTTTGCAAATACAAGTGACATCGTTTAAAACTCATCACTTCCTCATGATGTGCACATTAGGGTAGGCCCATTAAAACCACATAGTCACAAGGTATATTCATGAATAAGAGTACTCTTGTCTACTACAATTTATTGATCACTGAAATATCCATCTCAACATGGTTTATCCCTTCTAAATCAATATGATCAAGATCACTAAAGGTTGACTAAATCATTTCCTATATCTTCTCTATCTCTTTCAAAGTTGCTTGAAATGTTTGCCTCCCTCTGAATCTCAATCACCTTCTTTTTCCTACAAGAACATTTTTGGAGTAAATGATCAAGGTATGTGGCTCATATAAAAATATAAATAAGAAAGAGACTACTATAATATACCCAAGCTTAATAATTCTACGTAATACAATCATTTTAATATAAAATAGATCTAACTTAAATCTATATTTTGAACATATTATTTTCTTATTAATGACACATATTATATTATATAGTGATCAATTTCACTTATAATATTTACAACTTATTTAGAAAATATATTTGACTTCATGTATAATAACCATATATATAATCACACACACACACACACACACACACACACACACACACACACACACACACACACACACACACACACACACACACACACACACACACACACACACACACACACACACACACACACACACACAATGATTTAATAATATAGAATAAATTTTAATATATATTCACCTTGTTCTATATCACTCAAAACATTTCATATTCAACATATTTAAATGAGATCTTAAGAATGAAATAATACATACATATGCATACTTTTTTTTAGCCCACAAGAACTATGTATTTGGTCTATGTCCCTTGCCACCGGTCAAATCGATCCTGTCATTCTTGATACCCTTAATATTATGGTCTAAACTATATTTTATACCCCATTTGGGCCACCTAAGAGATGTGACCTCTAAGATGACTTCCAAAGAAAATATGTAAAAGAAAGTCCTCTTTCCACATGCCTTATTTAACTTTCTTTCAACTATATTTCCTTTTGTGCTAGTCACCTTGTCTATCCATTTACCATTATCGATTTGTTTGAAGACACCTAGTCTACTTTCCTTGATCCATGATGGCCTTACCAAGGGCCCACAACATCTTTTGATAGTCAAATTATTATACATTGCCATTGATCTTTATACCCCTTTCCCAACAACATAGCAACCTTAGATACCTTTTCTTGGAATTGATTAAGCCTTTCATACACCTTAGATCTCGATACTATGTTGGAGCAATGGTGTAGTTAAATTATCATGTATTCACCCTTGATAAATTTTAATTTGTGAGCCTTCCACATGATTAATATTACCCTTGTGTTTATTGAACCATCAAGTAAGAGACTCCTTCAATAGTCTTTATAGTTCATGGAATAATTTTTTCACTCTAAAATGTGCACAAACATTAATAATTTCTAGTGCAAGCCCCTTACAACCTTCTAATATGTACACCAATAATTAAAATAATATTGAAAGTCATGTGACACAATATTACTCATAAGAATAATATTGAAAGTACTTTCTATATTGGCATATCAAGGGATATTGAAAGTGTCATCTTCAAACTACAAATCAAAGGAAACATGTAGCCTCATAGCCCCAAGAAAAAATGTCCTCAGACCTCACTAGGCTCACGTCTAGTGTAACTACCCAGTATTACAATATATACCTAGGATTTCTTGTCCTACCAAGGTGCTCAAAAAAATTATACAAGGCCTTGGAATCCTTTTGGGCACCTCTTCTCCACTCTTTTTTAGAAAACTCTAGTAGTTGAATATAGTCACTTGCCACAGACCTTTCTGCATTTATGATTCTATATAGAAGGCCCACTATTAGGAGAGAGCCTATTATTTTCTTTGTAGAGTCTTTCACTATATTAGACTTCTCTATATATATGCCTTATGGTGCTTCTGCATAAAGAAGAATAATAATAAGACACTAAAGAAATGTATTTTTAAGCTAGTTTGAATTTTATACTTAGCATGAAGACAATCTCTAGAAATCATTGTAAATTTATTTCATAGCCATGAGTTGTTAAGAAGCTAAGGAGGTAATTTTTAATAATTTGAGTGCGATAGGAATGGATCATTAGGTGGCTATATAACAATGCTTTTAGTCCTCTAGCCTTCAATGAAGACAATATAAGAACTGGTCTTTCACTCCATCATGTTCCCAGATGTATTTTAGTCATTAATATCGTACAAGATAAGGTTTAATGATTCACTGACTATATTTTTTAAAGTGTAGCTTCCATTTCTATTATTTTCTTATATTTACCTTTAAGCTATTTAGGCTTTATAGAAAGAACTTGGCTCTGATACCATGTTGGTTTTTTGAGGATCACGACTAATGTACAAAGCATTTCCATTGTATTTGATGTGTTATTTCTAAATGGAAATGACCTCTTATTTAAATTAAGATGAAGCTATGAAGAGACATGTCCCATGAATGAAAAATGTCTATTCGATAATTAGATAATTAACATAATAGAAATGCAATAATTTATATATTATTACATATATATTTCTATGAGGTAGTCTTTATTTTTTCCTTTTGTCAAGAGAGATATTATATGGAAGAGTGTTGAATATGGACTTCTAGAGAAGGGTAGAAGTGAAAATGTTGTACTTTTAATTCTATATGTTAGTAGAAGTTTGGTTTAAAATGCTTTTTCTAAAGCTATTTTGGACATGTTTTCCCTATGCATGGTTATGTTTCACCACCCTACCACATCCATGTTTCTTTTTACATATAGGTAGATTTACACGTAGTTTTGTTATGAGGCTACACCAGATCCATGAAATCCACACAATCTTGATTGTTAAGCTTCTTGGGTAGGGTCTGGCATTCCTAAGGGATCAAATTACTAGGGGGTGGGTTATCAATAATTTATTGATTAAAATTTTTTTAAACCTTGAACAAACTTATCATGATGATGAATTAATAATAGAAAAATAAAACTTCAAACACATAAATACATCCACAAAATAGACATAGAGATTTGGTATCATGAAAACCTATTTTGGGAAAAAAATACAATGGGAATTGGTGTCATAAACACTTATGAAGTATTCCCTATGAGGAGCTCATTGTTGTTAGGAGTTTATGAAGACATTGTAAGATACCATCTAGCTAAGGGATTTACTTCTAGTCCTATTAGGAGTTTTCCCTTGTTAGGAGTAGCCTTGTTAGAGGACTTAGAATGGGGGGGTGTGTGGGGCGTGGTGGGTAGGTGAGGGGTGAATCAATTAAATCCATCTATCCCATAGGCCTGAAAAATAATTCAGCACAAAATTAAACTTAATAAAGTTTCACAACACTAACTCACTAGCTACATTCAATATCTCGATTCACACTTATTATCATTTTACTTCAAACTATTAACTCACTGTTTATGACTATACTAAGTATCAAAATAATTATTTAACTTATACTAAGTTGCAACATGAAACATAAAATTAAAAAAAAAACTTTTCAACATATAGAAAATCACATAATTGAACATATATTTTAATGTGGAAACCTTGTAAATGGAAAAACCACATGGGACTGACAACTCAAATAATTCACTCTTTTGAAGTGAGCTTTTCTAGGAGCCAACCTTGTAAAAGGTTTACAAGTACATTTTTAGTGTGACCTAGTTAGAGGATTTTAACCAAAGATTTTCTAGACCTTATCACTAAGGACTTACAAAAATCACTAATCAATGTCACCATATAGGATTTCATAGACTTGTTAGGTCTAATCAGTTATAATATTTTCTCTTCTATAGTAGTAAAAAAGTAACAACCAAATAGTCTAGTTAGGTTTTGCATTACCTTTGATTTATCAGATCTCTGTTCTTCTCGATCTTTTTTCTTCTGATCTCTGTCTGGTTGATTCACACTCTTTCTCTTTCACCTTGCACTTCCTCTACTTGATCTTCCTTCATCTATTCTTATCTGATCTCCTTCAAATTTAACAATATTTTGCACTATATCATCCTTAACTAGCAACAAAAAATGGTCTTAATAATCTCCTAAAATTGTTAACTTTGACCTTCTAGACCCTTCCAAATTTTGTTTCTTAATCACAATTGTAGATCTAAGATTCATGTAATTTAGAAATAGAAAAGATAACTTCATTGAAAGTTTCTCTCATCTTCATCTTTCTTAAATATCCTTCATCACATTGTCATTATATTTTTCCAGTCATAGATATTGTAACAAACTTTGACTTTATCCTTGGATATTCTCAAATATTCTTTATTTTCATCATAATTCAGCCTTAGATCTCATCTTTCTTAAATTGTTCTTCCATATTATAATTGATGATTATTAAAACATGACTTAGGTAACACTACACTTGATTAACACTAGAATCACTCAATTAACAATAAAATCACTTTTTACATTGCCAAACACTTGGTGGATACTTTAATAGTTTGAGTTATACTTTATTCCTTCTTTCTCACTCAGCATAACTATTGTAGCTTATTGAATACATGAAATTCATTACCACTTACATGATTTCAAAATAATCAAATAAACAATACACTGTCAAGGTTCAATTCATTCAAGTGTCCATTAAATATTGATACATATCAACTCCATTATCATCACACTTTCTTCAAATCCTCTTCATCAATAAAATTATATGGCACTCTACTAAATTAGTATAATATCTAACCAACTAAGGCTTAACATCAATGATAATATAACAAATGATATGACTCTTTTATATACAATAATAATATTCTTAGTTACATTATCAATTGGGGTTAAAAATTTCCCCCCTTTGACATTGATGGTAACACAAAACGAAAGATTTTACATTGCAAAACATTACACATATGATAATCAAATGTATGCATTGATAAAAATACAACTTTTTAACTCTCTAACATTGTTTAGGTTCTCTTCAAAAGAAGTGGAATCACTCAGCCTTTAGCAACTCCATCTTCATTATTACTCCCCGTTTGGATGCACTTGACTTTTCTAATTCTTCCCCTTTTCTTGCTTAGGATTTGTCCTCCTTTTATTTATCTTCTCTCTTTCTAGTCATTCTATCATTAGATATATTTGTTCTTATATATTCTCTCCCTCTTTAGTCATTCTCTCCCCCTTTGACAACAAAACCAAAGGTATCTATAAGTTCCAATGAGAAACTTATAAAACCTTGTAGTTGTACCTTGTACATTGCATGTAGTGTTTACGTCAGTTTCATCACAAACATTTTCACAACTTTTGAACTTCTCCTAAAGTGTGAACTCTTGCATCAGCTCCAAAAAGATGTTTTTGATTATGCATGAATTGATACAATATGCATCTTCACTTATTGAATCTTGGATTGGGGAAACACCCCTAACTTACCTCTTTGGTACTCAAAAGCATCCTTAGGCAATGGCTTGGTAAATATGTCAATAATTTGTTCTTTAAAACTTTAAATATTCAAGTCTTACTTGCTTCTCTTGTACTTTCTCTCTTAATTAGTGATGCTTGATTGATAGATGTTTAATTTTTGCATGCATCATTGGATTATTTAATATATTTATTGCACTAGTATTCTCACAATACATAATCACATGATTGGTAACTTCCTGATGCATTCCTTCTAATAGTTTCTTAATCCACACAATATTAGAAAAATTAACTATAACAAAAACATACCCAACTTCAATAGTATTTTGTGAAATGCAACATTTTTTCTTGCTCAACCACGTTACTAATCTTTATCCTAAAAAGAAAGCTTCACCACTTGTACCATTACTGTCATAAACATTACTAGCCTAATCAACATCGATGTAAACCTTGAATTCAAAATCACCATCTTCTTTGTACCATAATCCAAAATATTAAGTCCCTTTAAGATATTTGAATACCCTCTTGACAATAATCATCTATGTTTCTTTAGAATTAGAGGAGGGTAAAAGCTCAAACCTGTGTCACCCTTTCATAAAGGAAAATGCTAACAAAAGTATAACTGTTCACCTTCAATGATATAAAACTAGTATTATATTTAGAATTTGAAAATGAAGTAAACAATGAAATGTGTAGAAATGGATGAAGTTTAGGATTATAAATTTTAATAATTATTTGGAATAAGAATTGATATATTCTCTTACTTTTTTATAGATAATTTTTTAGTTGCTGAAAAATGTTGAAAATTAGGGATTTAGTTCCCACCACAAAACTATATGGAGATAAACTTATCTCCATTTGAACTCAGACTATGTTATAGATAATATATATAGCTAGAATAATCAAAAATAAAAATTGACTTTGGACTTATATTTTCTCTTTTATAGTGATCAAAATTTCAACTCACTTGAAATCGATAGTTTTCATCTCCCACTACATTTTTCAAAACAAATTTATTCTAACCAAAAGAAAATTTATACATTCTGGAAGAGGACTCTCTCCTCTAGAATATCATATAATTTTAAATTTTTTTAGATATGATACATCTTTTTGAGTGTTTAAAATACATTCTTGTAGAATTTTTATTTACAATTAACTATATCTAATTAAAACACTATAAACTCTATATGAGAATATTCCTAACTTTGAGCTCTATAAAATGGTCTTTATATGTTACTAAACAAATATAATAAAAAATAGTAAGAGTTATTGACATGCTAGTTTTCTAAAATAATTTTATTTCTTTAGTAATTGGATACAAACTAGAATAAAATATGCATTTAATAGACATTTCCAATTGGAAAAGTGTGAGAGCATATATAAATTAGGTAGAATGAATCTATCTAGATAACATATTTGAAAAAAATTAATCTTTGGATGGAAATACTCAAATTGAATTGTTCTGATAAGTAAACCTAAAAGGTGACACAACTTTTAACTTTTGTCATGCCCAAAAATTGAGGTAGAAACTCACAATTCTTTTTTTTTAAAAAATCCACTAGTTTTAATACATGGTATCTCATAATCGTTCAGTGTGCTGACTCAAACTCCTAGGTGAACTAGTTTTACATCTTCAAGAAGTTGACCTATCACCATTGGCACTTCATTCTGGTTATTAGCATAACCTATTAGAATTAATTGGAACATTAAATATTCTTCATTAAATCATTTATGTCAAACCATGCATCCCTAAGCATAATCCTAAACCATAATTCAAGCAATTCAACCTATAAAACCTCGCACAATAACATAAAACTAACTAACCCTAAGACACCTTCATTGCAATTTAAATAATATTATGATCAAATGTCTCTAACTGCGCCTTCAAAGATAAAAAAACATCTATAATCTTAATTTAAATTAATCTTAACCTGATACTAAATAATTACTAGTTTATTAATATAAAGGGGAGCTAAATGAAAACAACTAAATTTTTATCTTATCACTATTAAAGGAAAATAATTATACACTTAAACATAATTTTCAACTAATTTTAAACCTGATAACATTAGCCATGAAAACTTCAATTAAGCGAAAGGTCAATTAACTTATAGAATTCATTGATTCAAATGACCATCTAAATAACATAAATCTAATTATTTGAAAACATTGGATAAAAAAACTTACTGACTAAAGTACTGTCTAACATATAATTAAATAAACTTTATTTTAATAACAATTTTGTTTAATTCTATAATCTATTTAAGATATAGAATTTCCAATAATAGCATTATAACCAAAAGTAAATACTGGTAACTAATAAAATAAAACATAATATCTTTATCTGCGAATATAACATTTACTTACAACTAACAACTTATAACTTTCAACCCTCTATTAATCTAGACATACGTCAAATAAGACAATAATAATTACAAGTTTAAAAACAAACAGATATAATTGATTACATTTAAAATAAAATAAAATAACTATCTATCCATCTATTAAAAAAAACATACAAATAGAATTAATTAACATCAAACTTAACTAATTAAACCTAATAAAAAAAATGATATTAATCATAATAAACTAATCCACAAACTAACTTATCCTAATATTTCAGCTATCTACACCTATATTAACCTGATGTAAAAACATTCTACTACTATAACTAAACTAACAACAACATATTCTAACTACAAACTCCTACTAGCTATCTAGCTAAAATCTCCTAAAACTCTACCTAACTTCCCACCACTAAGCACTACCACACACTTCCCACTTGGCCACTTGCCAAGCTAACCTTACACCCCAATGGGCGCTCCCCAAAATTGGGCGCTATGTCCAAAAAAACTGAGCGCTTCTCCATACTAGACAAGTCTAACAAGATTTTTGTCAAGTGAAACAGAGGAGGGTGATAACAATAAACACTTCTCCCCATTCCTAAATGCCCACTACACACGCTATCCAAGGAAAAAGGTGCACAGACCAAGGGAAGGCAAAAGGTAAGAGAGATAAGCTGTACTTTAATTTCAACCAATGAAATCTAAACTATTACAAATTGCTCCCACATTCACATTTGCAGGTACCACTTTAGGCCCCCCCCCACCCCAAATTTCAAATCAAACACATTAAATGCAATCCAAAGACAAAAAGGTCTGTGCCAAGGGAAGTAAGGTAGGGTGAGTTAAGGGTAAAAGTAAAGTAGTTGGTTGTAGGATATTATGAATATAATATCTTTTTTTTTTCTTTTCTTTTTTTTATACTAATTTAAGATTCAAAATAAAGTATTCATAGAGAATATTCTCTGTTACTTTAAGGAACAAATAATTTATTTCCCCATACAAAAACTAGAGAGCTTTAACTCTTTGGAGTCAAAAATTTTTTCTAAGTGTTAGAATTGCTAATTATAGAATTTGCCAAGGGGGATATTTTTGAGACCTATATTACCTTTCCTTTTTTTTTTTATTGAACTAATACCATCATCTCGATTAGACCAAGGGGAATGTTAAGAAGAATTTTTTTAATTTTTTTTGATGGATTATAATGCATTGTGGGTACAATAGTGTAGGATTAATTTCCATTCAAACAAATATGAAAGAAGCAAGACTAGATTTTTATGCATGAACCTTGGAAATTACTTAACAAGATTTGAATTTAAATTTCTTATTTATATACCACCATTTTATCCAATAACATAATATCATTTATTTACTTATTTGTTAATTTCTCTAAACATATTTGTACTTGAAAATCGCAAAATTGAACATCATCATTCTATCTTATCTTGATATTCATTCCTATAACTGAAAGGTAATTATGAAAACCTCATAAGAATGATGTCACTCAAACACCATTTTATTGACAACCTAATTCAAAGGCTCCACTGAGAAAGAACTAGGAAGCAAACCTGGTGTTGTTTCCATTACAACAAAGGTTTAAAATTATATTTCTACATAGGATTTTAACCCTGAACATAGTTGAATTTCAACAATCAATTTAAATTTCCTTCATGGCCTTATCAAGGGATCCATATCATTTTTTACAATGCATCGCTGAGATTGTGGAGGGAACGAAAACTGACCAGGTGACAAACAAACATAAAAAGGAACAAAATCAAACATTCATTTCCATACTAGGTTTTCACAATAGGATTCAACATTGAATCAAAACTAGGGAGAAGGTGGATTTTCCCAATAGGAGATGTCAGGCACAAAACCAAAACAAATGCCCTATTGGGGGTATAATTCAAGAACTTCCATTCTTCCATTCTTACATCAAAAACTCATATGTGGTTTGTACTGATAGGTAGAGGCCCATAACACCCTACCCTCTCTCCCTCTTCTCATCTTGAGAAGAGACTCTACACTGTTGGGGTCCAACTAAAGACCTTTCTTGAAATTGGCCACTTTTGCCCTATCCGAGGGTGAGTAATGCCAAAACACCCATACAAGAAAGCTTTGAAATTCAAGCAAAACATGAAAGAAAAGCATTCAAGAAAACATGGTTTTAATCCTTCCCAAGCATACCCAACATACATACAAGCATACTAATGAATAACGCAATAACATAAGCAGGAACCAAGCATGAAACAACATGAGCAACATGAACAACATGAACAAAGGAGATGAAGAACTCCTACCTTCACAAAGAGGTTATGGTAAAATGAACAAATTGAGAAGAGCTTTTTTTCCTTCCTTGCCTTCAATCTTCCAAGACTTCTCTCTAAAACTAGAGATTGGGTAACAACCAAAACTTCTCAAAAATGCCTCTAAATAAGATCCAAACTCAACCACCTAAAAAGGGCAATAACTTCCCCTACTTGCCTAAAAATCTAGAGGTTTCTAACTGAACCAAACCTAATGTTAACCTCTAAGTGGAGTTGAGGTTATTCAACCCATGGTAACAACTTTCCATTTTTGCACTAAGGCAAAAATAGACTTTTTGAGTGACCATAAAAGTGAACAAAAGGGGCTGGGGGTAGAAAATGCCCCCAACCCATACCCATACCCCTTGGGTATTAAGATTTCATGGTTTAAGGCCTTAGGAATTGATTTGGGACCAAACAAATGCTAGGAATTTTTAGGACTATCTAACAACTCCAAAAAGTAGATTAAGCACTGATTTGGATTAGGGGTACTAAATTTGATTAAAAAAAAATTAGTGAAAAGGTCACTAACTTAGTCCCACTTAGGTCCATAGGTTACATAGTTAACCCTAACTAACATGCTGGAATGCATATATAATTCATGAGTGTTAAACAACACTATAAAACACTGTTACGAAATGTCAACATTTACTGATTATAGAATGATACATTCATACATCTCATGATACAAATAAAATACATACAATGAGGTTTTCAAAAATGGTACATAGGGTTTAGTTTCATTTCTTTGTTAGATTTCTCGACTAAAATATCCTGCAAACTCATTGCACACATTAGTAGCTCAAGAAAATCACATATATATTCAAAACCCATCTAGATAGTTACATAAATCAAAACATGAATCTTTCATATAATTAGCTGTTTAATTCATTTCTACTCACATTTAATCATCAGTAACCACATAATAAAAAATAACATAACTTATTTATTAATTCTTATTAAAAACTCGTATAATCATCGTTAGGCATGCATATACCTAACATCATAAACATCACCAATTAAGGAATACTAAATTGTCTGAAAGCATAAAACCTAATCATCGAGGTACCAAAATCAACACCCTTATCATCAGGTGAAAATGCCTCATATATTTGTTAGTGAAATTTTAATGTTTAAACAGTCGAGAAAATGTGGTAGTTCTTTAATCACTAAGTATTAAAACATGGATGTATCAACTACTCTTAATTTCATTGGGACATCCACAATATAAAACATTACTTCATATCTATTCTAATCGCCTACAACAAATTTAACAAGGAAATTCATATTTAATAAGTACATGTGAGGAGGGACCTTACATCCTCCCCCACTAGCCCTTGAATTCCTCCTGGAAGTCACACAACTAAAATGTTCATGCTACGCTAGACCTTGTCTAGACTTATTCCAAGATATACTCTTATTAAAAGAATGATTAATAATTTCACATACATTCATAGGGATGATAACCTATTTTCCTAATTACCATTGTTAAAAGAGAAGTTCAATCCAAAAATCTGATGTGGTTACATTTTCCAGGGTCAATTATTCCTTAAAACATGTCGGTCATATATAAACAATATTCTAATCTCTTATAAAATACTTATAAAGTCTCTAATAATAATCAACAAAATAAGGTAATCCAAAATCCATGTACCCACTCATAGAGTAACAATTATATGAGACTCCCTCAAATGAGGTTTCATATTAAGCAACTTGTCTCTTTATGAAGGGTTAATCATTTTTCCATTAGAGTTTCCATGACATACAGATTCTCAATAGGATACTCAATGAGTCCATCACTACACATGCACTTTTCCATCTAGCAGTCCTTTTGGTCGACTCATAATCTTAACCAAATTCATGTTGGGGTGCAATTTCATTACTCATAACATCCAATGGATATCACTAGTCCTAATCTCAAAGTCCTAGGAGAGGGTGGGGCACAAATACTCTCACTAATAATCCCATACCCTAAAGTTGTGAATCCACATGATTGTCAGGAATCCCTTTGGTAGGCTCATCATATGTCACTTTGCCAATAAAATTCAAAAGAAAGTGCCTCCAATAAATAAAAAAAATAAAAATTTTAAATTCAACACCAAAGATGAAACATCCAATGCAAAAGTTAGAAATAAAAAGAAGTAAAGAGTGGCCACAATAATAAAATTTAAATCAAGAAATAAAGACATAACTAAGAGCTAGAAAGAATCATTAATAATACAATTGGCTAAATAGCCCCACATCATATTGTTGGTAGAAAGGAAACGTCAAAATATCAAAGTCTGAAAATAGATAAATAAGGAAATAACTCCAATTACTTACAAAATTTACATTACTGACATAATTTGGTTGTACTAGGGTCTTTGAGGAAAAAGAGGAATCTTAGATCTCCCAAATACATTTTAGGGATCTTGAGTTGATTTAGATGGTGGTCTATTCGACTATGTCACTCAAACATTGATTGATCCCCGCCTACTAACTACATAGTTATCACCATTTAATTTAATTCTTAGCACCATATATTTTAGATGGACTCATTCCTTGATTAGGGTTAACCATTTACATTCATTATTACCCTTTCAAAGCTTTACTAGGTTCAATTATTTGTGTCCTAGTTTAGAAAAAATACATTTACTTATCAAATTTCTACAAAGGAAGATCCTTGCTACGAATAGTGAAATTTAAATGTCCACACTTATCATGGACCCATTATTGCCCAAGTGTCACGAAACTTGGCTCTAATACAAAAATGTCATGCCCAAAAATTGAGGCAAAAACTCAAAATTTTTTTTAAATTTAAACATCCACTAGTTTTAATACATGGTATCTCATAATTGTTCAGTGTGATGACTCAAACTCCTAGGTGAACTAGTTTTACATCTTCAAGAAGTTGACCTATCACCATTGGCACTTGATTTTGGTTATTAGCATAACCTATTAGAATTAATTAGAACATTAAATATTCTTCATTAAATCATTTATGTCAAACCATGCATCCCTGAGCATAATCCTAACCATAATTTGAGCAATTCAACCTATAAAACCTTGCACAACAACATAACACTAACTAACCCTAAGATGCCTTCATTGCAATTTAAATAATATTATGATCAAATGTCTCTAATTGAGCCTTCAAAGATAAAAAAAATTCTATAATCTTAATTTAAATTAATCTCAACCTAATACTAAATAATTACTAGTTTATTAATATAAAGGGGAGCTAAATGAAAACAACTAAAATTTTATCTTATCACTATTAAAGGAAAATAATTATACACTTAAACATAATTTTCAACTAATTTTAAACCTGATAACATTAGCCATGAAAACTTCAATTAAGCAAAAGGTCAATTAACTTATAGAATTCATTGATTCAAATGACCATCTAAATAACATAAATCTAATTATTCGAAAACATTGGATAAAAAAACTTACTGACTAAAGTAATGTCTAACATATAATTAAATAAACTTTATTTTAATAACAATTTTGTTTAATTCTATAATCTATTTAAGATATAGAATTTCCAATAATAGCATTATAACCAAAAGTAAATACTGGTAAATAATAAAATAAAACATAATATCTTTATCTACAAATCTAACATTTACTTACAACTAACAACTTCTAACTTTCAACCCTCTATTAATCTAGACATACGTCAAATAAGAAAATACTAATTACAAGTTTAAAAACAAACAAATATAATTGATTACATTTAAAATAAAATAAAATTACTAACTATCCATCTATTAAAAAAAAACATACAAATAGAATTAATTAATGTCAAACTTAACTAATTAAACCTAATAAAACAAATGATATTAATCATAATAAACTAATCCACAAACTAACTTATCCTAATACTTCAGCTATCTACACCTATATTAACCTGATGCAAAAACATTCTACTACTATAACTAAACTAACAACACATTCTAACTACAAACTCCTACTAGCTATCTAGCTAAAATCTCCTAAAACTCTACCTAACTTCTCACCACTAACCACTACCACACACTTCTGACTTGGCCACTTTCCAAGCTAACCTCACACACCAATGGGCACTCTCCAAAACTGGGGGCTATGTCCAAAAGAATTGAGCACTTCCCCATACTAGGCAAGTTTGACAAGATTTTTTCAAGTGAAACAGAGGAGGGTGATAACAATAAACCCTTCTCCCCATTCCTAGCTGCCCACTACACATGTTGTCCAAGGAAAAAGGTGCGCAGACCAAGGGAAGGCAAAAGGTAAGTGAGATAAGCTGCACTTTAATTTTAACCAATGAAATCTGCACTACTACAAACTGCCCCCACATTCACATTCGTAGGTACCACTTTAGAACCTCCTCCCCCCCCCCCAAATTTCAAATCAAACACATTAAATGCAATCCCAAGACAAAAAGGTCTGTGCCAAGGGAAGGGGAAGTAAGGTAGGGTGAGTTAAGGGTAAAAGTAAAGTGTTTGGTTGTAGGATATTTCAGGATATTATGAATATAATCTTTTTTTTTTTTTTTTTTAAATATTAATTTAAGATTCAAAATAAAGTATTCACAGAGAATATTCTTTGTTACTCTAAGGAACAAATAATTTATTTCAACATACAAAAACTAGAGAGTTTTAACTCTTTGGAGGCAAAATTTTTTTCTAAGTGTTAGAATTGCTAATTATAGAATTTTCTAAGGGGGATATTTTTGAGACCTATATTATCTTTTCTTTTCTTTTTTTTTTATTGAATTAATACCATCATCTCTATTAGACCAAGGGGAACGTTATCAAGAATTTATTTTATTTTTTTCAATGGATTTTTTACATAGGATTATAACGCATTGTGGGTACAATAGTGTAGGATTAATTTCCATTCAAACAAATATGAAAGAAGCAAGACTAGGTTTTTATGCATGAACTTTGGAAATTATTTGACAAGATTTGAATTTAAATTGCTTATTTATATACCACCATTTTATCCAATAAAATAATATCATTTATTTACTTATTTGTTAATTTGCCTAAACATATTTGCACTTGAAAATTGCAAAATTGAACATCATCATTCTATCTTATCTTGATATTCATTCTTAGAACTGAAAGGAAATTACGAAAACCTCATAAGAATGATATCACTCAAACACCATTTTATTGACAACCTGATTCAAAGGTTCCACCAAGAAAGAACTAGGAAGAAAACCTAACGTCATTTCCATTACAACACAGGTTTAAAATAACATTTCTATACAGGATTTTAACCCCGAACATAGTTGAATTTCAACAATCAATTTAAATTTCCTTCATGGCCTTATCAAGGGATCCATATCATTTTCTACAATGCATCACTGAGATTGTGGAGGGAACGAAAACTAATCAGGTGACAAACAAACATATCAAGGAACAAAATTAGACATTCATTTCAATACTGGGTTTTCACAATAGGATTCAACATTGAATCAAAACTAGGGAGAAGGTGGATTTTCCCAATAGGAGACATCAGGCACAACACCAAAACAAATGCCCTATTGGGGCTATAATTCAAGAACTTTTATTCTTCCATTCTTAGATCCAAAACTCATACATGGTTTGTGCTGATAGGTAGGGGCCCATAACACCCTACCATCTCTCCCTCTTCTCATCTTGAGAAGAAACTCTACAATGTTGGGGTCCAACTAAAGACCTTTCTTGAAATTGGCCACTTCTGCCCTATCTGAGGGTGAGTAATGCCAAAACACCCATACAGAAAAACTTTGAAATTCAACCAAAACATGAAAGAAAAGCATTCAAGAAAACATGGTTTCAATCCTTCCCAAGCATACCCAACATACATACAAGCATACCAATGAATAACACAATAACATAAGTAGGAACCAAGCATGAAACAACATGAGCAACATTAACAACATGAACAAAGGAGATGAAGAACTCCTACCTTCACAAAGAGGTTATGGTAAAATGAACAAATTGAGAAGAGCTTTTTTTCCTTCCTTGCCTTCAATCTTCCAAGACTTCTCTCTAAAACTAGAGATTGGGTAACAACCAAAACTTCTGAAAAATGCCTCTAAATAAGATCCAAACTCAACCACCTAAAAATGGAAATAACTTCCCCCACTTGCCTAAAAATCTAGAGGTTTCTAACTCAACCAAACCTACGGTTAACCTCTAAGTGGAGTTGAGGTTATTCAACCCATGGTAACAACTTTCCATTTTCGCACTAAGGCAAAAATAGACTTTTTGAGTGACCATAGAAGTCAACAAAAGTGGCTAGGGGGGTGAAAAATGCCCCCAACCCATACCCATACCCTTTGGGTATTAAGATTTCATGATTTAAGGCCTTAGGAATTGATTTGGGACCAAACAAATGCTAGGAATTTTTAGGACTATCTAACAACTCCAAAAAGTAGATTAAGCACTGATCTGGATTAGGGGTACTAAATTTGATTTTAAAAAAATTAGCTAGGTCCATAGGTTACATAGTTAAATTTGATTAAATTCAAGATCTCCTTTATGTACTTAGGTCCATAGGTTACACAGTTAACCCTAACTAACATGCTGGAGTGCATATACAATTCATTAGTGTTAAACAACACTATAAAACACTATTACGAAATGTTAACATTTACTGATTATAGAATGATACATTCATACATCTCATAATACAAATAAAATACATACCATAGGTTTCCAAAAATGGTACATAGGGTTTAGTTTTGTTTCTCTGTTAGATTTCTCGACTAAAATATTCTGCACACTCATTGTACAGATCAGTAGCTCAAGAAAATCACATATATATTCAAAACCCATCTAGATAGTTACATAAATCAAAACATGAATCTTTCATATAATTAACTGTTTAATTCATTTTTACTCACATTTAATCATCAGTAACCACATAATAAAAAATAATATAATTGATTTATTAATTCTGATTAAAAACTCGAATAATCATCGTTAGGCATGCATATACCTAACATCTTAAACATCACCAATTAAGGAATACTGAATTGTCTAATAGTATAAAACCTAATCATCGAGGTACCAAAATCAACACCCTTATCATTAAGTGAAAATGCCTCGTATCTTTGTTAGTGAAATTTTAATGTTTAAACAGTCAAGAAAATGTGGTAGTTCTCGAATCACTAATTATTAAAACATGTATGTATCAACTACTCTTAATTTCATTAGGACATCCACAACATAAAACATTACTTCATATCCATTCTAATCACCTACAAAAAATTTAACAAGGAAATTCATATTTAATAAGTACATGCGAGGAGGGACCTTACAACTTTTACATAGGAAAACTTTGCAATAATTCCAACTGCATATGCAATATCCATTCTACTATGCACAATATTTTATAATTTTCTAATCATTGATTTGTATCATGTCTCAATTACCTCAATTGTATTATCATCCTTTGCTAATTTCATCCAGTCACCTTAGGTGTATCGACTGGCCTTGACTCATCCATGCCAAAAGTTTTCAAGATCTCCTTTATGTACTTAGACCAAGTCACAAATATACCATTCTTTGTTTTATTAACTTGTAAGATAATGAAAGCTTTGATCTCAGCAAACATAGATATTTCAAATGCTTTACTCATTTGATTAGTAAATGATTTACATAGCAAATAATTTCCACCAAATATAATGTCATCAACAAAAATTTCAGCAATCAAAACCATAATTTTCAGATTCACTCTTCAAGTATAAATTATACTATTAACTAGTTCTAGCAAATCCAATTTTAATCAAGTATGAATGTAAAATTTCATACCATGCTCTCATTTCTTGCTTTGGTCCATATAATTTTTTGTTCAATTTGGAAACTATTGACTTTTTACAAAGCTAAACAAATTCTTTTGGTTATTCTACATAGGCTACCTCTTCAAGTATTCCATTCAAGAATACAGACCTAACATCCATTTGATATACTTTGAATCTCTTTTAAGTAGCACATGCCAACAAAGTTCTAACTCCATTGAACCTTGCAACAGGGGAAAAAGTATCAACATAATCAATTCCCTCTTCTTGAGCATATCCTTTGTGGACCAATATTGCCTTGTTCTTCACAACTTTGAACCATTTTCATTGAACTTTTTTTAAAAATATACTTTGTTCTAATCAAATTCTTATAAGTAGGTTTCAATATAAGTGTCCATGTGTTGGTTTTCTCAATTTGATTAATCACTTCATTCATAGCATTTAACCAATCTTCATTGTCAAGTACAACCTTCATAGTTCTTGGTTCAAAATTAGTAATAAACATGCATGATCCTTCAACTTACTTCTTATCATGACTCCAAAACTTGTATGTCCAATGAATTGTTTAGGTGAATGGTTCTTTCTGACATATTTTTCTAGGACATCTTTAGTTCTTTGATCTCTAGCATTATATCCACTTGGTTAGAGGTCTTTATTCTATTTGGTTTTTATTTTATGTGGCTCAAGTAGAATAGGTTGATGCTTTGTAGCATTTTGTTGATGCTCTATAGCACTATACTATTGTTCAAGTATCATAGGATGTTGTTCGAGTGCTACATCAGGTGTATCATCATAGACATAGATAGAATTACTATAATCATTAGGTTCCTTTTTTATATCTTCATCATTCTTCTATTAAAACTCATCAATTCTCTCATTTTCACTTTTAATCATTGTATTAGTAGTTTGTTTAAACATTTATAAGCTTTTCTCTTAGAGGAATAACCAAGGAAAATAACTTTATCACCTTTAGAGTTAAATTTACCATTTCTTTTATCTTTGTGAATGTTTCATCTACTGCCAAATGATTTGAAATAACTTACATTAGTTGTATGACCCTACTAAAATTCATAAACTATCTTATTTGTTCCTTTCTTTAGTTGAACTTAGTTGAGAGTATAGACTGTAATACTAACTATTTTTCTCCAAAATATTTGAGAAATCCCTTTCTCAATCATTAGTGTCCTTGTACAATCAACAATAGACCCATTTCTTGTTTCAAAAACTCCATTCTATTGTGGTGTCTATTGAGAAATCCTTTTACATGATACTAATGAGAAAAACTCTTATGAATTATTCTCTTGAAAAGATGATCAATTTAACCAACTCCAAGGTTCTCAATGGTTGTTTTTCAAACCACTAGGTAGCTCAGTTAAAGATAAATGTGAATGTTCACAAGGAGGCCTTTTCTAGTACTTTAATTTGCAAAACTTTTGAAAAAATACAACTACATACCAATGCATTTTCTGATTTTAAGGATGAATGAAAGTCCTAACAATGCAACAATATAAATTATTATTATCACCATGTGTTTAAAAATAAATATTAGAGTTAGGATAACAATTTTTTCAAAGGAAATTACTAAAAATAAAATTGCTAATATACATTAGTCAAAGCAACAATGCTTTTGCAAATTAAAAATTTGAAAGATATCAAGTAGAAAAGCAATGAAATTAGGAGCAACACATCCTTAACTCCACCAATGAAATTGTCAAAGGGGAATAATTAAAACCATAACATATTTTACAATTCATCAAATCATATTTTCATGGAAAGTGTGCTTACACGAAACAAATTGCTATGAAAGAAATCAAAGGTGATCCTTTCTCCAATTCATCACAACAAAAGAATTTGTGAGAAAATGACAAATACCAAAAATAATTGACCACACAAGCATTGAAAGAAAATAAATCCATTAACTCCATCACTATTCATGAACATAAATTCATAAAAAAAACACATTTTAGGAAGAAACACTACACACAAAATGAGAGCACCAATAACATACCTTATTGCATCAAAATCCTAACCTTGAATACATATTACATCTTTCTATTTATAAGAAACCCCATCCTTAATATAATTTTTGGATCTAATATTTTTTCCTTCCAAAAAGCATGCTAAAATCACTGAATTTAAGAAAATTATGTACAAACAAACTCCTAACTAGGTGCTAAGTAGGCATGTACTCTTTATTTTATTAATTACTTTTGCATGGACCTTTGCATCACTCAAAAACTCCTAAAGAAGAAAAAGATAAGAAGATGAAATTTTGTAGCTAATTTGGGAGTCTCTAGTACTTATTTAGATCCAAAATTAAGCTTTCCTATGTCTCTATCAGTTAAAATGTCACCAAAATGCATCTGTTGTGCATGAAATGTTCAAAAAATGGAACTTGTAGTTAACTATCAGTGCCACCATAATTGATCAAAACTATCAAGGCCATAATCTAAGTGTCAAAACTTTAATTTCTAGCATCTAGGTTTTATGACCCTTCCACCAAAATGATGCCTGAATGTGTCACACTAACTTTTGAATCACATAGGTGATTTCCTTAGTACTTTTAAATTCCAAGGACTCATAGTAAGTGCACACTTCTTGATTATAATTATCGATTTCCTACATGTTTCTACAAAATCTTCCAGCTTGGAGTACAACTCTTTCAGTGCCTCCTTACTCTTAAATATATGTGTAACATCATCCTCGAAAGAAGTTGTTTCAAACAATGCTCAAAATTATTCACAACCATTTCAACTGAGCGGATATATATAAATATATATATATATATATATATTCATTAATAAGAGTACTCTTGTCTGCTACAATAAATTGATCATTGAAATATTCATCTTAACATGGTTTATCCCCTCTAAATCAATATGATTGAGATCACATAAGGTTGATTGAATAATATCCTATATCTTCTCCATCTCTTCCAAAGTTGCCTGAAATGTCTGCCTCCCTCTAAATCTTAAGTCCTTGAGGCATTGCCTAAAATCTCCAAGTTGGTAGAGCTATAGTATTTTTCTATGTCCAAAATCTATTCCAAAGCCTTTTCCTCATTCTTAAATGTCCTCATAGAGTGCAATTGTAACCTTATTTCCAGCCACTATCTTCTCAATTCAATAATCTATCTTATCTAATTCTTCCACCTAATATACATCTAGCAACATGTGATATCTTTGACCGTTGATGGTCTTTAATGCTTCCAAATCATTGGTCCAAGTAGCCACCTCATCCATTAACCCAAACTCTTGGTCCACTACTATAACCAAACTAATATCTTTCTTTTGAATACTCTACAGGAGGTTCAAATTACCTTCAATTATTTGTACTCCTTTGTCCTCAAAACTATGGCATCATCTTTGACATGCATCTAGAAATGAGCTTGTGGGTGTCGGGGCCAGAGCTCATTTATCGAGGGAAGTCACTAGGGTAATCTTAGTGTCTAATGTACTAACTATTTCCTTTACATATTTCATTAGTAGATCATTCTTCTTTTTTAACTCCAAAATCTTAGCCTTGTCTCCATCCAAGTGCTAGAACACTTGTCTAAGGCCCATGATGGTAAAAAATTTGGCCATGTCTTCGGTGGCCTTCCTCAAAACTACTTCCTTTATCTGATAGTATTTAGGATAAATTTCTTTGACATCTATGTGGGGAGGAGGAATAGTTATAAAAGCTATCAAATTATTACTTGCATTCCTCGTGATGAAGGCTAGTTGCTTAGGATCACCTTGAATGAGTGTCAGTGTCTTCACTCCCTTCGTCAACACCTCTAATCCTTTTACCTCCATATATTTTACATATCTTTGTTGGTGAGTCAATACCTCTCACTTCAACCATGTGAAAGTAGTGCCCATGGAAGACATTTACTAGTTTAATGATATCTGAAACTAGCCTTTTTCCTTGGTCACTCCTCTTTAGGGTCTTCTTTATTCTTGATGGTTCAACTGATGGTGTCATTGCTATTATCCTTGGAGGAGAGGTCTCTGATTCTTGTACCATGGGTGTTTATTCCCTCTCTCCAATAATTTTTGCTTCCTCTAAAACCTTATCAAGGTGGAGTTATTGGAAATTATCATTGCTGACTATCTGGTTATCTAATCTAATGATTGGTGGTTGTAGAAAAATGGTTTCCTACTATCATGAGGGAGGAGAAGGAGGTGATGGTGGTTTTCCTCATGGTGGAGGTGGTATTCCCAGTTTTCCTTATAAAAGTGGAGGTAATTGATTCCAATCCTCACCCAATCATTCTCTTCATGGAGTGTCCCTTATCTCTTTGCCCTATAAATGAGTCCTAGTTGGCACAAAATAAAAACTCTGAGAGGTAAAATAAACCAAAGCCATCTTCTTCTATAGATTCTGTCCATTCCTCCTTTTCTTTATTTGTATATTCTTTGAGCTAAATGGACTATTTTAGAATGGAGGGAGGTATTTGGGTTCACTTTTCTATTTTTCCTCTTCTTTGATCCTAGTTGATCAGGTTCTCCTATTAAGTGGGAGACACTCAATCTCTTCTCCTTTCCCTTCTTCTTCCCCTTCAGGTATAGTCTCTAGGATTTAAGGAGATGGAGTGCTCTTCTTCTACTTCAAATTACTCCTCTTTTATCTTATCACTAATATTTTGGTTCTAGCCCTCTTAGGTACTGATGGAGAGGCTTCAGTTTGAGTTGGACCTTCTCCAACTAGATCCTAAGATTCCTCTCCCTAAACTTGCATTTCTCCACTTTGACCCTCTTTTGGCTGAGCTTCTTCCTCCTATATGACCTTCTTCCTTTTCTTCCCCTTGACCTAATCACTAAAAAAGTATGCCATTTCCAACTCATGCTTGTATATAGTCTCTAGTCACACTAGGGACTTCTCTTGGTAAGTCAAAATTGTGACTTTAACCTTAACCTTTCTTGGGCCTTGTTGTATATTGTAATGTTGGCATATTAGGAATTGGCTCCATGTGGAGGGGATTCCTCACATGCATAACCCAATATTTTATGTCATCATTCTTTTCTTGACCAATCTTGACATTCATTATGGGCCTCTCAAAGATTATGTCCCTTCTTACAATGGTTCTAACACATCTTTTCTACGCTTGTTCCATATCTTCAAAGGTATATTCAGATTGAGGGCTATTTTTGCAAGTTGTAGAATCATCAAAAAGTAGTTCCTAATTCGAACATTGTAGTCACCTACATAGTTCATCTAGTGATCTTCAATAGCATCATCAGGTATGAACTACTTCCCAACATGATGTTGGACCATACCTATGTTGTTAAAGTAGGTCTATGGCATAAGATATTTACCAAGATAGAGTTTCCATCACACCAAAATATCAACCTATCAACAACTGATACAACCACTAGAATTATAGAATATAGGAGGTAGTTAAGCTAGGTCACAAATCCTGAAGGGTAACATTAGTGGTTAGTCCAATAACCCCACCTTAGTGTTACC
This sequence comes from Cupressus sempervirens, assembly GCA_028749045.1. NCBI lineage: Eukaryota > Viridiplantae > Streptophyta > Pinopsida > Cupressales > Cupressaceae > Cupressus > Cupressus sempervirens. The sequence continues at coordinate 750,943,847 of CM053787.1, read as the reverse complement.
TATGGAGATTCAAACCTATGATGAAGCTCTGATACCACTTGTTACAAGCTAGAGTTATCGTTGCACCAAAAGATTGACCTATTAATGCTCGATATAACCTCTAGACTTATAGAACATAGGAGGTAATTAAACTATGTCACGAATCTTGAATGGCATCTTTGGTGGTTGGTCCAACAAGATAGTCATCTAAGAGATATTGATCCCACTCTATCTCATATGTAGTTATATGCTACTTTTACATGACCTCAAAATCTCCAATGGTAATAGGCCACACCCATGTCTTCTTGTGTTCCTTTCTCACCCTGTTATTGGTAGAGGCCAACTGCCTAGCTATTTCCAATAATATAAACTTATATGATGGATAGAAAGGAATATTATTTAGACATATAAGGATCCCTACAACTCATATGTGTGTGTGTGTGTGTGTGTGTGTGTGTGTGTGTGTGTGTATTTGTTTAATTGGATGAAATATTCACCCACTTGTGCTACTTGGGTAGTAGCTTTTATAGATAATCTCTTTGCACAATCCCCTTCAATGAAGTGAATTATGGAAGAAATGAAACCATCTTTCACCAACATGTATTTTGAACTCTTAAATAGGAGGTTATTCTTTACCAAGGGTACATTATGTATGGCCAAGTGTTAGCATCCTACATGCTTTGTCTCTTTACCAATCTTGGATAATCTGTTGGCCTAGATACCAAAAGATAAATATCATAGGATGTCATATAGAAACAAGGGTCAAACTTCACTCAAACAAGTTGTTAATTCAAGTTTTTGCTGTTGATGGTGGCCCAGTCTATTGATAGTTCTATTCTCTTGATGGTTTCTATGAACTGAACCATCCATGTTTCTAGGTGACTAGTCACAGGGAGTCCCATGACTCTTCTCAAGAGAACTATGTTGTAGTGAATATCATCTATCATACATCCCTAGGTCATGTCAACTTTCCTAGATCTTCTAGTGGCAAGGGGTTAGGCAAGAAGGTAATTCTCTTTCACTATGACTTTCACCTCTTATTCATGATCCTTGTACTACTTATATGCTATGTCATAGGTTATCTTTTGGAATTGTTTTGCAGGTGGTAGGTTAAAAATCTTCTCAATGTTGTTAGGGCGTATGTCCAAGACCATTTCCCTAGTGATGCTTCTCACAACCATCTCTTCTAATATGTAATGATGAGCTACTGTCATGATTAGTTCTAAAGATTGTATAGCTATTGTGTGGGAAGCTATGTTCACCAACCCTCTTAGGATTAGTGATGAGATCATGTTTGATCTCTCCCTCAATTTTTTTCACAAGACCAAGAATGTGTTCCAATCAATATATCCCATTTATGTATCTTAGACTTGTGAATTCTTGGTACAAACCATAATTTCTTTGTGGCACCATGAAACTTAAAAATGATTGATTTTGATGTGATCTTTTCTTTCATAGAGGATAATTAAGATACCATCTTGACCTACTAAAGAGACTCGTGTTAGTATATCAATGTCAAAAGATTGAAAAGACACTACTTAAAATGACCAAATTGGGGAAAACTAATGAAAAATGACAAAAGAATGACAAAAACTAACAAAACTATCACAAGGCCTTAAGAGTGCACATGTACACTTTGTGCACTGGGTACACATCTACTTGTGTGCATGGTGTGTAGGGTGCGCACCATGATTCTATAGAGTTTTTATGTGTGCAAATGTGCATAGGTGCATTCATTATTTTGGAGGGTGACCAACAAGCTTAATTTATTTAGGCACATAATGTGCACCTTGTGGAGGTGTGCATGTGCACATGTGCACCCCAAGTCTACCTTGGGATCTTGGAAGAAGCACACATTGATAGGTGCAAAAGTTTGGTAAATGATGATCTCAAAAAGGAAGAATGAACATATGCATGCGGGGTTTAAATAGGTTCCCAAGGTGCTGAGGTGCATACTTAGCACATCTTCTAGGGTGTGAATGGTGCACACATGCATATTTGTGCATATTAAGAAGTTGATGTTTGAGCTCACTTAACACACCCCTGATAGGTGCATACATGTGCATCTTGTTATAACTTGACAAAATTATATTTTCTAGTTCCCCAACTTTGTTTGATGTTGACTAATTGAACATCCTACATTGACCTACACCCAGAAGGGGACCCACCCATCAAAGTGCCCAACTAGAAGCCCTATTCTAGAGAGTGGAATCCATTTCCCTAAAGGAAAATACTGGGGGTCCCTATTTTTAAACTAAAAATGGGGTGTGTGTTGTGAAGCCACAATAATGTCCTCGAGGCTGATAGTTGTCTCTTAATTATATTCTAAACACACAAGTTAGTAAAATTAATAGAGATAAACTCATCACCTCTATTAGATCTTAAATATTTTAATTGTTTACTAGTCTCCTTTTCAACTCTATCTTTGTATCATTTGAACATATCTAAAATATTTGATTTAACTTTCATGAACATGATAGTCATCATCCTAGATTAGTCATCAACAAATAGTATGAAATATTTTTTTACCAAAGTAAACTTCACACTCTCATTGATCCACATAGATCACTATGCACAAGTTCCAAGATAACATTAGAAGTATGTGATTTGCAAAATTTGACACTGTCATCTTATTGAGTTGACATGCTTTGCATATAGCATTCTTAGATTTTTGTAGATTTCGTAAGCCTCTAACTCTTTTCTTTCTATTGACTTTAACTATGTTCTCAATGTTAACATGACATAACCTTTTTTACCACATCATACATCTTCAACTTTAAAAAAAAAGCAAGTTTCAATTGTAGGATCAAGGTAGAAAAAATTACCTTTAGTTTGTTTACCAATACTAACTAGATTTCAATCATCATCAAAGATTTTCAATTTCTTATTCTAAAATTCAAGCTTATGAGATGTATTATTCAATTGAGAAACACTCAATAGATCATAACTTAGTCCTTGCACCCAATATGCATAGGGTTTAATTTAGGGGTGAATATTCAACAAATGGAAAATCTCACTCGTCGGGGACCCTAAATTTGGAATTTTTTTTTTGCACTTTTGGGGTAGCAATGTCACAACAATTTATGAAAACTAGGCCCCATGCTCAAACCAGTTGCCAAGAATGATACATAATCACTTTTATTTTGATGATGATTTTGCCAATGAAATCTAATCTTTCCAGAAGGTAAATTAAATATTTTCACCCACAATTGCCAAGGAATGTCTTAATAGATGGTCACATTCACCAATCTATGGTAAAACTTTAAGTTGAATTATATGTAAAGTACATAGATTTGACAAGAATCTCTATTCCAAAGACTTTCTAAGGATCTTTTTATCCTTCTAATCTTTGGTCCTAAATATATTATACTATGGGAAAGTGTCATTATTTCAATAACTTTCTCTAAAACTTGGTGTACTTTAACTTTTTAGCCCAAAATATGATTTATACTATTGATTTAGGATAATCTAACAATCATTAAAAAGGGCTATTGTATCTTGGATGATACATATATATGATTTCTAGATATTTTTACTTTTGGTTGAGATTTTCTAAAATAATTAAAGATTCACCATGGTTTTACAAATTTTTCATATAATCGAAAAAAATTGCCAATAAAATTAATTTTTTTCCTATTTTGAAAAAAATGGCCAATGCAAATTATTTTTTTGTCCTTAAAATAATATTTGATTCACCACAATTTTATGCATTTTTCCACAGGGGGGTTTGTTAAAGTTATCCCTAATTATATGCATCATTACATTGTATTTTATCACTAAGCATTGATGATCCTCTACCTTTCACTAGACAAGGAATATCATTCCCTAACTTAACAGTTCCACCATCACATTCTTCAAATTTGTCAAATGTACTAAGATCACTAGTCATATGATGTGAGCATCCAAAATCAATGTTCTAAGTATCATTCTTACTAACATGTGAAATGAGTGCTTTACCTTCTTCATACCTTTCCTCATTAAGGTATTCTTTAACTGCAACATACACCACTTCTACTCCATATTTATCATCTTCAAGTATTTGAATCTATTTTCTCTTCCTCATCAATGTAGCATGATTTCTTCCGTTTGTCTTTCTACTCTTTATTCTTCCTATACTTTTGATTATTCCTATCATTTCTATCTTTCTTTTCATCTCTGCACTTTTTAGGCTATCTAGATGGAAAATGTCCAACTTCATTACATTTGAAACTTATTAGTGTTAATTTACCTTTGCCTCTAGATAATCTCCTTGCAAGAAATGCTTCAATCTTAGCTATAACATATTTTGATTCTGACTCACTTTCATATTTACTACTCTTGTCTTTCTTTGAACTATCAATGATTAGTGAAGACTTGAAGGAATTCCCAAGTGTAGACATACTATTATCATAGTTTCTTAATTCAAATACAATCAACTGACCAAATAAACAATCAATTGTAAGATCATTACTAGACATAGATCTAACTTCTTAAATTATAGATACTTATGTAACACAGATAGGTAAGAGTTCTCTTAGAACTTTACTTATAATTTCACCATCACTGATAACTCCTTTAGTAGCTTTGATTGCACTTACATCTTTCTTGATTCAGTTAATATACTATTCAACATTCTCACATTCCTTCATTTTTATGTCATCATATTTCCTCTCAATTTTTTTGACTTAACTCTCATTACACTCATCTCCACCATGTACAATTTCTAATTTGTTCCACATCTCTTTAGCACTTGTGCACTTATTGATATCATTATACTCTAGATCATTTAGGGAAGATGCATTTTCAACCATCATGGTGGTGTGTTCTATTTTCTAATTCATTTCTTCCACAACCATGAACAATAGGAGTAACATATGTGTTGTCAAGCTAGTTTAGAGCATGATCTCTAATTCCAAAAAGTATAGCCTGATTTTGTTTTTCTATGAGGTGAATTTATCATTCACCTTAGATGCCTCTCTCTTGTATGACATCTTCAAATCTTTAGCTCAAGTCCTTTTAAATTTCTTTCCTTCAAGCACTCTTGACTTTGATACCAATTGTTAGATATTTGAGATGGGGGAGAGGTGGGCCAGTGAATCAGTTATATCCAGTTATTCCACATGCCTTAAAAAAAACCAGCATCAAATTAAACTTCATAAAATTTGACAACACTAACCTAGTAACCACATTCAACATCTTAATTCACACTTATGATCATTTTACTTCAAACTATTTACTCACTATTTATGAATATACTAATTATTAGGAAACTATTTAGCTTATACCAAGTTGCAACATGACACATAAAACAAAAAAAAAAACTTTACAATCCACAAGAAATCACACAATTGAACACACAATTTAACATGAAAACTCTATAAAAGGAAAACCAACTAGGACCAACAACCCAAATAATTCACCCTTCTATAGTGAGCTCTGTTAGGAGCCAACCTTATAAAAGGTTTACATGCACATTTTTAGTTTAACTTGGTTAGAGGATTTTAGCCAAAGATCATCTAGACCTTATCACTCATTGACATTTGTAAAGAGTGGCCTCCTTTAAAGGACTTACAAACACCAATAATTGATAATACCATTTAGAATTTTGTAGACTTGTTAGGTACACCTAGTTAGGATATTTTCTTTGCTACAATGGAAAAAAAGTAATAGTCAATGATCTATTTAGGTTTAACCCTACTTTTTCTTAATCAAATATCTAATCTTATTTCGTTTGAACTCTATCTAACAATCTTTCTCTTTCACCTTACACTTCCTCTGCTTGATCTTCCTTCCTATGTTATGCTCGGTTCACCTTGTTCTTCTTTCTCCTTCAACTTCAAAAATCTTTTGTACTTAATCAATATTCAACCAATAACCAAAAAATTTCTCACTCATCTCCTTAAATAGTTATGTTTGGCATTCCATACCATTCCATGTCTTGCTACATAATCATGATAATAGATCTTAGATTCATTGTATTTAGATACTTGGAAAATAGAACTTTATTGAGCTTTATGCTCATTTTCATCTTTCTTAAATCTCGTTAATCACATCTTCATTATATTTTTCTTGTCATAGATCTTGTAACAAAATTTGAATTTAATGGCCTTTGATCTTCTCAAACATTCTTTATTTTCATCATAAGTCAATCTTAGATCTCATCTTTCTTAACTTTTTCTTCTAGTTCATACTAAGTGAATATTACAACTTCAATCGGGTAACACTATGCTTGATTTACACTAGAATCGGTCAATTAGCACTAAAACTACTCTTTAAATTATCAGGTGCTTGATCAATACTTAAGTAGCTCAAGTAATACTATATTCCTTCTTTCCCAATCAATGTAATTAGTATTGATGCAAGGAGGGATTGAAAAGCTAGGGCCAAAGGTACATTGACCTCTCTAACCACCTTGATGAGTAAACACAATGGAAGTAAACAATAAATAGAACAACACCAAGGAGAGAAGAAATATAATTCAATATATTGATTCATCAAGTTATCAACATACATGCCCAACTATAAGGCCTTTTAGGTTATGACCATTACAAAATACAATGTCAAGATCCATGATCCAACTCTAAACTTGCTCCTCTAAGAATATCTGCTCTGAATTCTCTAAGTCCTTACCTAACCTAAACCTAAACACCCTATTTATGCTTTCCAAAATGGCTTATAGAAGATTCTATATCATTACATAATAGGAGGTTGACCTTAAAATCATTTGCACACATCCCAAGAAAAGATATTAATATTAAATTCATGATCCAAATTGAATATATAAGTTAGCTAAAACTAAGAGCCAATCACAAATAGATTTTTTCAAAGAAACAATCAAACATCAAGAAATAACAAGTTAATTCAACACATGAAGCAATACTTGACCACCAAAGCACTCGGTCAAATTTGGGCAATTTGACTAGCACTAGATAACTCAACTAGCAATGAAAAATTGGTATAAAATGTAGCTCAATAACCATTGGAACTTGACACTAACTGGTAGAATGAAAAAAGATGAGTAGGATAGCAAGACAACCTAGGATGCTCCTGCATTAAATTATTGAGGTTAAAAGAAATGATTCTTCTGAATCATGCAAGTTTTACAACTAGAATTGAATCCAACTCAGATTAAGAAATCCATGTAGCATCTTCAACTGGTCTATTCTTCCACTTCACTAAATATTCATAGTAATCCCTTCCTCTTGTGCTTTTACCAACTCCCTTATCCAATATTTCTTCAACTTCTTCAATCTTCTTCTTAGGATAATCATCTGGTATAGCAACTTCATCATCTAACTCATGATACTTATGCAAATCAACAACATTGAATATAAGAGATATATCCATGTCATTAGGTAACTTAACTTTATAACCATTACCACTATCAAAATTCCTCAAAACTCTACAAGGACCAAACTTCTTCATTTCCAACTTACTATATGTCTTAACAGGAAATCTGCCTTTCTTCAAATGAACCATCACCAACTTCAAAATATGAAATGCATTTGTTAGAAATAAGAATTACTAAGAGGGGGGTGAATCAGTAAGCTAACAACATTAGTCACCAATTGGATATTATTTGTTACTTTAAACCATACATAAAAAATCAATAAAGTAATACTAAACAATAACAATAACCATGCACAAAGATAACTCATAACACCATATTTTTTAACTAGGGAAACCTTGACCAAGGGAAAACCTCGATGGGGATGATACCCACTAGATAATATACTAATATATAAGTTCCTTGCTAGAGGATGGACCCTGTTAGGAGTCAATGAGAATATTTAGTATAGAGAGTCCCTAGTAAGAGACTTGGAATCCCTATTAGGAGATTCCAAACCTATTAGGAGTTGTAGTACACTAAATTTAAGATGAGCCCACTGCCCAAACATGCACTTCCAATTACAAGAAGAGCTCACTACCTAAAAAAGTAATCAAACTTCTAGAATATAGGTAATGTAACTTTTTTCTTGATTGATCTTTGATCTTTAACTCAATCTTGGATCACGAAAGAGCTTTTACAAAAATTTACATAGATGGCTTTCATAGTAAGTTTGCATATCACAATACTTGCACAACTTACACTTCATACTTTTAATTTGTAGGATGTCCTTTGCATAAATACCATGTCTTTTCAAAAATTTCTACTAGGTCTGATAAGACCATAATACACTTTTCCAACTTAGAGTAACTGTCTAAGATGTTGGCCCTAATTGGTCAAGTAATAATTTTGTAAATAAAATAATTCTTTTCCTTTAATTCTGCTATCCTATTACATTAGTAAAACACAAATATCTCTTTTTTGTCTAGTCCACATTGAATTTTGAGGTTATAAACTTTATCATCAACATGTATACTATCTCCATGTAACTTTGGTAGTCATAATATGTTGTCGGTAACAAGTTACATACAAAACAATACACTGATGTATACCAAATTCATACTTAGACAATTTCTGAGTACCAAAAGCTAAGTATCTTTATTTCTGAGTTTTATTTTGAGCATGTACATCATGTGTTGCCATAAATGACAAAAATTACATATAATCATTAGCCAATTTTCAACAATCTCACCCTTTGGCATTGATGGCAACAAAATAGGAAAAATTGGTTAAGTATCAAAAACTTTCAAAAACAATAAAGTAACACTACATTAATCAACTCTTACAACTTGTCCATCTTACATATGCTTCTCCTTACAATATATTTTCATATTTTACAATATTATTTTCTCGTCTTTTCCTGATTTATAATTTTCTTATGTACTTCTCCCTCTTTGACATCAATGACAGGTTAAAATGTCAAAAACTATCCAAAAATTATCCATTTGTTGTCAGAATCTCTATAAACATCTACCTTAAACTAATAGTATATTCATGCAATCATCAAAGCTTTCCTTAAGATTGTTCATATGTTTTGCCCATGTATCCTTGTTTGATTCAGCAAAGGTGAGAATTCCACATAGAGCATATGATGCAATCTCAACTACATTAAGGTCAAAGCATAAAAAGTTAGAATAAGTATCCTTGGCCTTGACATATTCCTCCAACTTTTTCTCAGCAATAGATATTTTTAGAGCAATCCACTCTTTAAAATCTAATACTCTCTTCAAAATTTGTTCCTTCTAAAGTTCCAATTTTCTAATATCACTATGAATACTGACCACTTGTCCTTCAAAATCATCAATTTTACTATAAGGATGTTGTATTTGGCTAGATAGAGCTTCTAGTTCACTCATATTGCCCTCAATCTAACTATCAATATCCTTAGTCAACTTGTGAGATAAGGTACACTTAATGTACAATACTTTGCAATCCTGTTGACAATTTTGAAGTTCATTGATACAAATATCAAAACTTATTAAATCATTCTTGATATTCTGAAAAATAGTGCTAAACACGTTAGCATCATGTGAAATATGTGCCTTGGATTTTGCAACATTCAACAAATTTGTGAATTCTTCATTAAAAGATTTTAGCACTACTTGTGCCCTCTATTCAAGTTCTACTTCTATGTGTTGCCCTGCTAGAGTACTATGTAATCTATTAGTAACCTCCACTGAGGTTCTCTATAGGATTTTCACTATCCTATTCTTCTCAATAAGTTTTGACAAAGATGAGAATAGGTCAGTTTGATCATCATCATCAATTCCTAGGTTAGAAAGAAAAATTGGAGTAGATGAACTAGAAGATTTAGTCTAATATTCCCTTTTCTTCTTTTCAACTACCTCTTTGACTCTTCTTTCTTCTTCCTCTTTCTCTTCTTGTTCTTTTCTTCCTCTTTCTCTCTTTTCTTCCTCTTCTAATCTCTTCTTATCTTCCTCTATTTTCCTTTTCATTTCTTCTTCAACTAATCTTTTCTTTTCTTACTCTACTTTTGTTTTCATCTCATCTTCAAGCAATTTCTGCTTGGCCCTCTTCTATTCTTCTTTTGTCTTCCTCTAATAGCCTATTTTCCTCTTTAATTTATCTTAATTATTTTTCAATATCATTGGTAGTATGTTCATAACTTTCAAGTGAGTTAGTATCATCAATCTTAATGGTAACATTGGTTTGATCTATTTGCATTGTGTCACCACTTACTAACACTTCCAAGTTTATAGGTGCTAGTGAAGATGCTGCCTTGGACTTTTTCATCACCTAACTTATAGCTAATGTAGTTTCACTTCTTATCTTATCTTTCTTACACACAAAAAATAGAGATGGTCTTACTTTCTTTCTCAAGTAAGGTGCTAGATTGTTAAAAAATCTCTTGACTTCTTCTTCATCATTAATCTTGCATATTGTTCTTAACATAGACTTCCAAAGTTCTATGTCCTCTTCTTGAGCTACTGCCCTCTTTTCAATGAATCTGTCATAGAATTTCTAGTTTATTGTGCCTTCAATATCATTAAGTTAAAGATTATTAGCTATCATGTATCTCATAGTAGAGATATCAATCTGGTCTTTCACAAAATTATTATGAAAATAATAAAATTTGTTCATCTACACAAAGTTTCCTTTGTTACTAATGGCTGAATTTATCTTCTCTATCTTTGGCTTCCAGGGTTGCTAAGCTTTTCCTACTAACTACTTAGAAGTAGTTATCTTCTCTACCTATTTATCTGCTTGTTCTTGTCCTTCTTCTTCACTAGACTCAACAATTGTCAACAATGCCTTTTATCTCTTTCTTGATCTAGTGGCTTGTTGCTTGACTCTTCTTGTCTTTGTAGTCATAGCTTCCACTAATCTCTCTGATTTCCTCTTTAGCTCACTGGGTTGTACATCTAATAATACTGCATAAGAAATGCTCTATGAACCACCTCACAATAGGTGTATCATAGTCATGCACTAGGCCTTGCTTAGGAATAATATATTCAAACTAAGAACTATTTTCCCCACCATGAGGTGCATTTAATCTTACCAACCTAGGGATGTATATTTGAAATGGTCTTCACAGTATGTGCACTAGGTCTCTTAATGAGTCACTAAGCTTATGCTGTAGGAAAGTAAAAATGCAAGGAAAAGAACTTACACTACTGTTGTAGGAAGGTAAAACACTTAACTCTATGAATACTGAAAATACAATTGAAAAGATAATAGATATTCCAACTTGGCTTATCCACTAAAATTATTCTCACATAAGTTGTAGGAACATTCACAGAGTGCGATGCTACAGGAAGGAACTTACTACTTCTACTTAAGATACTACTAATACTTGAAAATAAATCTATTCTATTATAATCTAATCCACCTCCCAAGTGGGCCCCCTTGGTTGGCTTCTCTAAACTAATAAAACATGATAGAAGCCAAAGAAAACTATTTCATTCCATTTAGATATTCATTACATAACACAGAACTGTAAAACATGACTGTAAAAGTTAACAGTCTACTCTCAGAACTTTTCTTCTTACTTGCTAAAAAAAATTAACACACTAGGGTTGATTCCTACATATATAGGAGATCAACACTTTATTCCATAATAGAAAAGTAAATTTCCTAGCTTTAAATCTACAGGAGAGAAAATAGGAAAAACAACTGAAGGCTGGAAGAAGAAATAATGACTTAAGGCAGGAATAATAAAGTCTTAACATCTACTTGCCATAGAGTAAATGCAAAGAAGGCAATGAATCTTCATAGCTCCTCCTTACTCACTATCATGTTTTTTGGAACCGTAACAACTTTCTCCTTAGTGCTCACTTCTCCTTGAATGTTGTTGATGCCTAACTTTTGAATCCCTCCAATCATATTTTAGTCTTCATTAGTAGGTTAGTTATGAGACAAATCATGTTTGCAAATAAACATTTATCAAATTAAATTCAAACATAAGAACACACATTTTGATAACTATATGAAATACTGCATACTAGATATAATATGAGCAAAAGATGACACAGTTTCTACCCCATAGGTTCATTAAAGGTTCAGTAAACATAGGTCCATAAGTTTTTTAACAAAGAAAAATAGAGTATCAACAAAGTATCTTAAACACCACAAAATAAAGGCAAATTTTAGCCTCATCATCTACCCCCTGCCAAACTAATGCTTCTCCTCAAGCATTGCACTTCCTTATTAGAGACCTAAACTCTCCAATTTCTATCCTCCCCTTTCTGTCACTCTTAAAAGTGTAGTAAAATCCTCTGGTTCTCTTCCACACTTCTCTCCAGTGATCTTCCTAGAACTTATCAAGTCTATCAACATTGATATCATACAAGGGCCATAGGAACATTAGAGGTTGCATTGTTAAAGGATACCCAAACTCTAGTCTTGGCTGATTTCCCAATTCTAAATATTTTGGAACTCTGTGTAGCATGGCTTCCAAGTTAATAGGGCTATGTGATTCTAATTTCTTAAGATATTCAAGTAGTCTCACCCAGCTGCTCCTTACACTGGTCATCGCTCTCTGAAATGAAAAGTAGGAAAAATTTTCATATTCAACATAAACCTTAGTTCTAGCAGAAAATATCTTCTCCCTTACTGTTGGATTCTTGTTTCCATAGGTCAATGTAAACCAATCCTAGAGCATCTCCTTTGGCTTACTAGTTTCTTCTCTCAAAGGTAAAAGTTCTACTCTCTCCTCACCTCTATTGTCATTCAACTACCTATCATAATTCACTTCATTGGAAATCCATGACATGAGAGCTTTTAAATGTACATATCCTATGTAAATAAAAGGATTCCACTTAGTCTCTTTAGGAATAACAAAGTTATGAACATATAATTCATACAATAAGTTCTATTGCCATGGTGGTAAAGTTTGATACAGCCCATAAAATTTCTCTTCTGACTTAAACTCTGCAGTCACATTCTTGACAGTTAACATTAATTGAAACAAAAGAAAGTGCTCTTTCAAGCTGAGAGCATATACTCTAGGTGGTGGCCTAAAAGCAAGGGCTTGGTTACCTAGCTTAAGGGCATGGTCCATGCACTGTTTTTGGCTTTCTAGCTGTTCTTTCAATTTTGCAATTTCCTCATTTTGTGATACTATAATCTTATTCATCTTCTTCTTTTCTTCTTTCCACAATGCTTCAGCAAACAAATATTATCCATAAAGTTGAAAAAGGAGCTTCTGTAGGGTGACAACACCATTGTCTTCTCCTTCATGATCTCTTTTCCTCCTTCTTTGTTCCTGCCATAGATGCTCTGCCAAACTATTGATCCATGTTGATCTATGTATAACTAAGGTAGTATTTGGATCAACATACTTAGGAACTATTTCATCCCTATGGCTAGAAGTGTCTAGTAAATCTATTGGGGTATCATCTATACTTTCTTTAATTTCTTTTCCACACTCTGTAGTAGGATTATTAGGAGTATTTCTTATCTTAGGATGAGGGGGAGAATAATAAAAAATTATTTGCATGGGAGATTCCCTGGTAGATGTTTTAGACAACATAGGATCCTTAGAAACCTGCCCTCTCATTCTAGAGCTTCTCCATATAGGGGTCTCTTCATGTGTTACAACCTTTTGCCTACTTTTCTACTTCGGTGTCACTATTGTAGGATCAATTGCTGTGAGACCCTTCTTTGTTCTCTTTTGTTTTACAATTGTAGGACTTGGTTCTTGCTAAATAGAAGTTTCTTCTAGTAATTTTTGTTTCCTCTTAGCTTTTCTGGTAGCAGGTTTAGGGATTTCTTGTATAGGTGGAGGCACATTTTCTTGAATAGGGGTAGTTTCTTGTTTATTTCCTTGAGTCTTTTTAGTTTCAACTCCTTGAATGTTTTGTTCTATAGGCTCACTACTGGGAGCTATGTTTTCCTCACTATGTTGTTCACTAGGGCCAGCTTGGGGTTGCAAGGTTTTAAGTTGCATAAAGTCATCCCATATTAAAGGGGATACATTCTAATAGACCTCTCTATTAACAACTTAATTAAAGCATTGTGAGTGAAAAAATTCTCTTTCCTTTTTTGAGTCTCCTCTGCACTAATGTGAAGCATATTATACAAGAAATTTGGAATATTCACAGTAATATTATGCCTTACACAGCTAAGTAGCTTGAAATGATGTGCATGCAAGTTAGAAAATCTGCCTTCACAAGTAAAATACCTGATAATGTGCATCACTAATTCAGGGTATGGTGGCGGCAATGACAACCTCTTACATCCTTGTTTCGTGACATCTAATTGAGGATCATGTGGTCTAGTAAATTGGGCCCTCACTAACCTAGCATGATGTGTACTCGAGTAGTGCTCTCCAACCACAAGTAACCCTGTTACTTCTACGATGCACTCCTTTGTTGCAACTACTATCAAGCCCCAAATAGAAGCTTTACCCTAGTCAAATGTCCTGGTAAATTCTACAGTTGCCTCTTCATCATATTCCATTAAACTTAAGTAATAAACTAGCCATCCACAAGCATTGAATCTTCTCACAACTTCTATGTCAGAGAGCAACAAAGTGTGCTCTATTGGCTCTCTTCTTTGCAAATTCCCACCCATTTCTTAGCACTTCCTCTACTACTCTATTTTCTTCCCTTTTTCTAAATTCAAGCTTCAAACTCTATGTTATTCCTCAGACTCATCACAATGCTTTACTTTAGGAAGCAATTAATTGCCATAACAAATTGTTATATACAATAATTAAGCTTTGAATAAATGTAAATCATAAATTTGTGTGGAAATCATCCAAAAATAGGGTTCAAATGATGAAAAATTTAAAAATAGGTCACATCATAGCTTGACACAAAAAATCATTCAAAAATAGAGACTACAACGCCTTACTTTGCATACTTATGGCAACAAATTTTCATTAATAAGGGTTAATGTGAAGATTTAGAAAATCATCATAGATAATCAGACATGCCATTAGATAGTATGACCTTCCACTGTGCCCTAATAATTTTAGACAGGTGTCCTCACTTGTTAGATTAGTACAAGTGAGGGACTGGCATACGTCGCCATTATATATTTCATGCAGTATTAAATATAATTGAAAAAATCTATGGACTTATAAATGAAAGATAATTTGAAAATTTTATAATTGTTGAGTTAATTGTTGCACATACCAAAAAGGTGGAAAAAATAATGTTAGCGGCAACATCCATCAGCATTTGTAGATTTTATTGAAAACATGGAAAATTTGATGATGTGGAAAGTGGGTAGATGGAAGATTAAGAAATGAGATAAGGTGGATGGGTGGAAGATAAAGATATGAGATGGAAATTAAAAATGAATAGAAAGTGAACTTTATGCAAACATAAAGTTATTATTATGAGCATGCAAAGTAAAAACTAATGTTGAAGAGCAATAGTCGAAAGGTTGACCCCTTCAGCTGCAGGAAGAGTTGCTTGAGTCATATTTGAATCTAGCTTTTGGAATTGCTGCAGGAAATCAAATTTTTTTTGTGGCCTTTTGTATAACTTGAGTTGGTGACCATTGAATAACAATTTGGAAGGCACTTGATCAATTGTGGTTAGTTGCACAGCTCCGTTCTCAAAGACATGACTGATTTCATATGGTCCTAACCATCTTGTCTGTAGCTTCCCTGGCATATCCTTGAAGTGGGAGTCATATAATAATACCCAATCAACAACTTGAAATTTTCTAGTAATAATATGAGAATCATGCCATTGTTTCCTATATTTTTGTACCAGTTCAGCATGTTCCAAAGTGTCTTTACGCATCTCATCCAAAGAGTTAGGATGCAAAAGATGTTCTCTTTGTGCTATAGGAAGGTCAATATCCAATGTCAAGGCTGTCCTTAGAGTTTTATGTTCAAATTTAATTGGAAGCATTCCCACCTTTCCATATCGGAGCTCAAATGGTGTGAATCCTATAGTAGTCTTCCAAGTTGTTCTATAAGCCCAAACAACTTCTTGTAATCTTCTGGTCCAATCCTAACAATGCAAATGGACTATTTTTGTTAGAATATTTTTCAGCTCACAGTTTGTAACCTCTACTTGTCCATTAGCTTATGGATGATAAGGACTAGATTTTTGGTGCCTAATGTTATACTATTTCATCAATTTTGAGATCAGGTTGGAAGTAAATTGTGCACCTTGGTCAGTAACTAGCTCTTTGGGAACACCATAGCAAATAAAAATCTCTTCATACAAGAATTCAACAACTTTTTCATCATGGGCATGCTTCATAGCCTTAACTTCAACCTGTTTTGATAGGTAGTAAGTGCATACTAGAATATAGGACTTCCCAATGAATGGAGGATAAATCGGACCAATGAAGTCCATTCCCCATTTATCAAATGGTGTGAATGTCATTTGAGGGTTAAGAGGCATTTCATCTATTCTTGTTGGTCGACCCATCCTTTAACATTGGTCACATTTCCTTGTATAGTTGACTGCATCCTTATGAAGTGTAGGCCAATAATAACCAATTGTCAAGATTTTGAAAGCTGTGCTTTTGGCTACAAAATTTCCTCTGCATGGTTCATTATGACATGTATGTAGAATTTCATATGTCTCATCTTCTCTCACACATCTCCTCATAACTTGATCAGGTCTAGTATAGAACAAAAGATTAGCTATCCAAGAGAAACATAAACTTTTCTCTACAAACAACTTTCTTTCTTTATAAGAAAAATGTGCTGGTATTTTATTGGCGTCAATATAGTTAGCATTATCTGCATACCATGGAATTTGAACAACAATATGAAACAAATTCTCATCCAAAAATGCATCATCTACCAGAGTAGTGTCAATATCATGATGATGGATTCTTGATAAATAATTAGCTACAACATTGGCTTTCCTAGGCTTATCAACTATGGTTATGTCAAATTCTTGTAACAATAGTAACCGTCTTTCTAACCTACCTATAATAGCAAGTTTTTTCATGAGATATTTGATTATTGCATGATCAGGAATGTTAGGCACTGGATGATTAACAACTGGTGGATTCAAGGTAGTGTCATCAAGGAAACTAGCCAATACTTCAGTAAGAGGTTGGAGACCAAATATATCTATGGGTTTAGCTCTTGATGATGATGCTATGGGAAAAATAGGACTTGCATCATCAAAAGGTAACTCAACTTTTTCTACTTCAACTTCTTTGTTCTAATTAATAGATTTTCATGGAAGAAATCTGCCATGTTCATCTCTTCATCTTCCTCTTCGATGCATGCAATCAAGCTTTTCACACAAGTAAAAAGAACTCAAACTAAAAACTATGACTCAAAAATGCTCCTAGCTTGACACCATCCCTAATAATGGTGCCAAAACTGAACTACATCACAATAGGTGCATCATAGTCATGCACTAGGCTTTGCTTAGGAATTATATATTCAAACTAAGGACTATTTTCCCTACCATGAGGTGCTTTTAATCTTATCAACCTAGGGATGTATACTTGAAATGATCGGCACAATATGTGCACTAGGTCTCTTAATGAGTCACTAAGCTTATGTTGCAGGAAAGTAAAAATGCAAGGAAAAGAACTTACACTACTGCTACAAGAAGGTAAAACACTTAACTCTATGAATATTGGAAATACAATGGAAAAGATAATAGATATTCCAAATTGGCTCATCCACTAAAATTGTTCTCACATAAGCTGTAAGAACATTCACAGAGTGCAATGCTATAGGAAGGAAGTTACTACTTCTACTTAAGATACTACTAATGCTTGAAAATAAATCTATTCTATCCTAATCTAATCCACCTTCCAAGTGGGCTCCCTTGGTTGGCTTCTCTAAACTATTAACATAGGATAGAAGCCAAAGAAAACTATTTCATTCCATTTAGATATTCATTACATAACACAAAATTGTAAAACACAACTGTAAAAGTTAACAGTTTGCTCTTAGAACTTTTCTTCTTACTTGCTAAAAAAACTTAACACGGGGTCAATTCCTACATATATAGGAGATCAACACTTTATTCCATAATAGAAAAGTAAATGTTCTAGCTTTAAATATACAGGAGAGAAAATAGGAAGAACAATTGAAGGCAGGAAGAAGAAATAACAACTTAAGGCGGGAATAATAAAGTCTTAACATTCGCTCACCATAGAGTAAATGCAGAGAAGAAAATGAATCTTCATAGCTCCTCCTTACTTGCTACTGCATTTTCTAGAACCGTTACAACTTTCTCTGCCATGGTTGCTCCTTAACGCTCCCTTCTCCTTGAATGTTGTTGATGCCTAACTTTTGAATCCCTCCAATCATCTTTCAATCTTCATTAATAGGTTAGTTATGAAACAAATAATGTTTGCAAATAAAAATTTGTTAAATTAAATTCAAACATAAGAACACACATTTTGATAACTATATGAAATACTGCATACTAGATATAATATGAGCAAAAGATGACATAGTTTCTACCCCATAGGTTCATCAAAGGTTCAGTAAACATAGGTCCATATGTGTTTTAACAAAGACAAATAGAGTATCAAAAAAGTATCTTAAACACCAAAAAATAAAGGTAAATTTTAGTCTCATCATCTGCCCCTGCCAAACTAATGCTTCTTAAGAATTGCACTTCCTTGTTAGAGACCTGAACTCTCCAATTTCTATCCTCCCCTTTCTATTTCTCTTAAAAGTGTAGTAAAATCCTTTGGTTCTCTCCCACACTTCTCTTCGGTGATCTTCCTACAACTTATCAAGTCTATCAACATTGATATCATAAAAGAGCCATAGGAACATTGGAGGTTGCATTGTTAAAGGACACCACAACTCTGGTCTTGGCTACTTTCCCAGTTCTAAATATTTTGGAACTCTTTGTAGTGCGACTTCCAAGTTAATAGGGCTATGTCATTCTAATTTATTAAGAGATTTAGATAGTCTCACCTACTTGCTCCTTACACAGTCATGGCTCTCTAAAATGCAAAGTAGGGAAAATTTTCATATTCAACATATACCTTAGTTCTAGCAGCAAATATCTTCTCCCTTACTATTGTATTCTTGTTTCCATAGGTCAATGTAAACAAATCCTGGAGCATCTCCTCTGGCTTACTACTTTCTACTCTCAGAGGTAAAGGTTTTGCTCTCTCCTCATCTCTATAATCATTCAACTACCTATCATAATTCACTTCATTGAACATCCATGACATGACAACTTTTAAATGTACATCTCCTATGTAAAGCAAATGATTCCACTCAATCTCTGCAAGAAGAAAAAAGTTATGAACATATAATTCAAACAATAAGTTATGCTGCCATGGTGGTAAAGTTTGATACAATCCATAAAATTCCTATGCCGACTTAAACTTTGTATTCAGATTCTTGACAGTTAACATTGACTAAAACAAAATAAATTTCTCTTTCAAGTAGAGAGCATAGACTCTAGGTGGTGGCCTATACGCAAGGGCTTGGTTAGCTAGCTTAAGGGCATGGTCCATTATGTCATATGTCCTTGGCATATATTACCTATATTTTACAATGATCTTGTTAATAGCTCTAGAATCAATACTCATTCTCTATTCTCCATTCTTTTTAGGTGCCAATACAATAGGTACAACACATGGATTCAAGCTTTCTATGATCAAACCTTTCTATAACAACTCCTGTATTTGTCAATTAATTTCTTCATTCTCTATAGGTGTTAACTTATATGGTTCTTTATTTAGTAAACGAGCTCTAGGAATTAGATCCTTATAATGAATTATGCTTCTTACTAGTGGTAAACCATTAGAAATATCCTCTGCAACAATCTCCTTGTACTCATTCAATAAGCTTTCTATTTCTTATGGCACTAGGATTACACTATCAATTTTTGTTGTCACTCGGCCTCTACTATCTTTTGTTACCTAACCTCTATCTTTTGCTCGATTATTACTAGACTCTACCACTCGATCGTTACTACTAGAATTTGTCCTTCTAGGAATTATAGAAAAATAAAATTGATTCATTTTCTTATCCTTCTGAAATTGTTTTCCATTAACCATGAAAACTCTAACAATAGTACAATTTACTTCATCAAGAGCTTTAATCAAAGGCAACAATAATTTCAATTCTCCATTCACCCATAGCGTATATTGACTTAATATACTATCATGCACAACATGTCTATCATACTACCAAGGTCTACCCAATAGAATATGACAATAATCCATATGCATAATATCACACAAAACTCCATCAAAATAGTTTGCAATCTTGTATTTTAGAAAATTTTTTTCACTTACCAATAAATTATGGTCATCCTTGACCCATGACAGAGTTTAAGTTGTCTCAACCTTTGCAATTGTAACTTTGTAACCATCTCCTCTAATGAAAAATTCACTGAATTTCCACTATCAATAATTACCTTGCAATATTTTCCTACCATCTTATATCTGGTCTTGAAAAGACTTCTCCATAGGACAAGTTCCTCATCCACTTTCTTATTACACAAAGTTCTCCTTACCATTAGATTGATGCAGGAGCATATTGTATCACAAAAAATGGGGTGTGATCAAAATTATAAATTAATAAAAAATTGTGGAGGAGAGTGAAAGTGACAAAAATTAGAGGAATTTTTTTTTAAAATAGAAAAAAATGAGAAAAGAGGAATTTCTATTTTCAAGATGCATGGGTGGTGTAAATAGAAAAATAAGAAAATAGTTGTCATTCCATTTATTGAGGTGTATAGGTGGCATCTTAGAAGTAAATGAAAAGTTCCTTACATCATGTATTTGATATTTGTTGTAATCCACAAAGGAAATGTAATTTTCTAATTGGGCCACATGGTGGTGTTTAGTTGTATTTGGGTGGGAATTTAATATATGTTTTAGGGTAGTTCTATTTACCTTTTATCCCATATTCATTGTGTTTGTAACATCTTTAATGGGAAGTGCCTATTTAAGCAAGGCTTATGATCATTTGTAATCAAGCTCTTCAAGGATCAGCTCTTCAAGTGTAAGCTCTTGTAGTGAAGATCTAAATGTGTGATCACTTCTTGTGAAAGCTCTTGGTGTGCAAGCTAGCTGGAAGCTTTGAGTGTGGAAGATCCCTTATATTGTAAGAGTTTGGAGTTCTTTCATTTGGAGAATATTGTAAGGATTTTCAAGTATAATAAAAGTATGCTCTGTGAAGCATTTTATCTTCTCTTTGTCTCCATATTGTTGTGTTCTTGGTTATGAATCTATAAGGGTCGTGTGGCCCTTTGTCAATTGGTATTAGAGATGGAGTTCCTGAGCATGTGGATAGATTGTTGAACATGAGGTAATTTGCACCAGGACCTTGGATTGGGTGAAGTTTATCAGGAAGTTCTTGATTTTGTAGATAAATCGCTGACTGTGAGGTAGTTTGCACAAGGTTCTTGTGTTGAGTCTTATATAGAATTAATTATGGAAAAGATAAAGAATAAGATGAATTTTGTGAATGGATAGATTTTGAAGATTCCTAGACTTCAGAAAATTAGAGAAATAAATCAAGAGGCATTGTGAGTTGCATTCTTTGATTTGTAGAAGCAAGTGAATGAATTAGAAGTTAAGTTACAAAAGAGGAGAGTGCGTTACCAAAAAATAGATGTTGACAATTATTTGGATGCAGAAAAGAAAGAAGATCCTATGGAGTATCACACATGTGATACAAAAGAAGATGAAAGGGAGGAGGAAGAGCATTAAGATGACAATATTCATGAGCTCGAAGAAGATGAATATGATTTGAAGACTGTAATAGTAGAGAATGCACACAATTCCTTATTAGGAAGTCAAACAAGGGAAGTGGTTACTTGCCTTGTTGAAGATATGGAAGAAGAAATCAAAGATGAAGATGTAAAATAGGTAAATTTCTATGAATTATGGGATGTTGCCTTTGAGATGAATTTGAAAGATGATGATGGTTTGGATGAGGATCTTTTTAATGATGTGTGGTATGGAAAGGAATATTGGTATGGTAGTACTAAGTTTGTTATAGATGTATTAAATGCTATAATATTGGAGAAGGATGAGAGTTATACTTGGACATAGTTCATTATGGAGGTGTATTTTCAGCAAAAAACACTTGTTCCAACTAGGTGTTAGAAAAGAAGAAAGAAGAAAATATATCGACCATGGATACTTGTTCTAGTGAGGTGTTGGAAGAAAAGAAAAAAAATTCATTGTTAGTTGCTTCATTTTGTGAATTCATATCCAAATTTTTTTCCTACCATAGGTGTATAAAGCAAGAGCATCTTGCATCACAAAAGGGGGTGTGATCAAAATTATAAATTAATAAAAAAATTGTGAAGGAGAGAGAAAGTGATGAAAATTAGAGGAAAAATAATAAAAAATAAAAAAATAAAAATGAGAAAAGAACAATTTCTATTTTCAAGGTGCATAGGTGGCGTAAATAGAAAAATAAGAAAATAGTTGTCATTCCATTTATCAAGGTGTGTAGGTGGCATCTTAGAAGTTTGAGAAAAGTTCTTTAAATCATGCATTTAATATTTTTTGTGATTCACAAAGGACATTTAATTTTCTAATTTGGCCACATGGTGGTGCTTAGTTGTATTTGGGTCACATGGGTGGTGTTTGTAACATCTTTGATGGTAAGTGCCTATTTAAGCAAGGCTTATGATCATTTGTAATCAAGCTCTTCAAGGATAAGCTCTTCAAGTGTACTCTCTTATAGTGATGCTCAAAAGGTGTGATCTCTTCTTGTAGAAGCTCTTTCTGTGCAAGCTAGTTAGAAGCTCTTAGAGTGGAACCTCCCTTATATTGTAAGAGTTTGGAGTTTTCTCATATGGAGAATATTGTAAGAATTTTCAAGTATAATAAAAGCATGCTTTGTGAAGCATTTTATCTTCTCTTTGTCTCCATATTATTATGTTCTTGGTTATGAATCTATAAGGGTGGTGTGGCCTTTCATCACAAGTTTTCTCCAACCTATGGTCCACAAGGTGAACCCTCAAGATCTCCTTGAATTACAACATTTTTATTACCTTGATCATTGTCACTAGAGTGCCTATACTTAAAGGATCTATGCCCCTCTTTGCCACATCTAAAAAGAATTACCACAAAAACCTCCTCTAGAATTAGGATTACATCTTCTTCAATGAGAACTAGTACCTCCTTGGTAAGAACTACCACCCTTCTACTCGGTCTTGCTTTTATCACCACTTTTTCACTCAGATTTTCCCTTATCTTGCACAGTATTGTTAGATCTGCCACTTTCTTCATAAAAAGAATTTTAGACCCTTATTTCTCCTATACTTATGCAATAAAAAAAGTATGCAATAGCAAGTTACGAATCCTATCAAATCTGCAAGGTGGGTGAAGGTATCCTTTTAGCTCCTAATAAAAAAGGGAAAATGGATAATGGATATTTGATTTTGAATCAGCATAACCCACATATGCAATAAAAAATTAAATTGATCATGTAGCTAATCAATGCCCTATTCATTGGGTATCCCACAAATCACAATATATATCAGGTATTAATGATCTATCTTCTCACTTTGTGAATCAGACATCAATAGTGAAACTAAACCTCATACTCATCAAATCCTTCTCATGAAATTCACAACCCTATCAAAATGTATCAAGAATTTACATGATTCTTTGAGCCAAAGGAAAAACACACAAAAAACATACAACCCAAAAGGAATTGCAATAGGATATATAATATTTGATCACAAACCACAAAAGGTTACAAAAACTAGAGAAAGGAGACAAGACTCAAAATGAAACTAAGTAATTTGTTGTTCTTTGTACTCATTCCTTTGAAACAAGTACATTTAAGATGCATAAAAGACTCATAAAACATTGAATAGATTAGAACTATGCTCTATACTTCATTATTGTTGTTCATACAAGAGAGAAATGCTGATAGAATGGTGGAAACTCAGTTGAGAACTTTCTCAAAACTTTGGGAACCAACCTTGTATAATGAGAGAAGAAAGAAAGATATAGAAGAAGGAAGGAATCCTAGATTTGATCTAATGATGCCATTTTTCCATTCTTCCATCTATTGAAGCCAAACCTTTCTCTTCTCTATTCAACTAAAAATCAAATTAAATCCCATAATTTGTTGCAAGCATGAATGTTGATAATATTCCTATGGGGGAGTATTGTAGATATGTCACTATAATGATATGTTACATTCATGACTGAGTTTTTTATTGATGCCAATATAGGAATTTTGTGTAGTATCTGATGGAAGAATAGTGGAAATATCAAGTTAGTATGGATGGCTAGTTGAGTGTTATAAGTACCCAAGGTTATGGGAGATACTTCTAAGTATCTAGTATATGTAGTTAAAATCAAAAGAAGAAATTATAACTCTAGAAGTTATGTAATTTTTGGTGATGTTTGTTCTAAGATAGAGTTTACAGAGGTAAGTTTTGGTAAACTTGTAATATCTCTTAGCAGATTTGATTTTCTGAGAATCAAGGTTGAGGACATGAAGAAGACATGTTGATGATGATGTGGTTAAATTCATTTGTCATAATATTGTGTGTACAGAAAGTTATTCAAGTTTTAGTGTGGAAGTGAAGGAAACTTCATTGCCAAGGTTTTGCTAAGTGATCCGAGGTTTATGACCTGGTCTACAAGGTCTGATAGTGATTGGTTTGGTTGAAAAAATAAATGAAAGAAGAAAATAATAGTAAACTGCATGTTTGAGTAGTGAGGTCTTGTTGTAGTTGAAATTGCATGATTGGGAAGTGGTCTCTTCTTCCATGCATTATACTACAAATCCTAATAGGGTTGGCACAACTCCTAATAGGGATTCAAAATCTCCTAACAAGGACTCTCTATACTTAATGTTGTAATAGACTCCAAACAAGGTCCATCCTCTAACAAAGAATATTTATATTAGTACATCATCTTGTGGGCATCATTCCCACCAGGGTTTTCTCTTTGATCAAGGGCTTTTGTAATTAACATATCTAGTGTAATTTTCTATGTGCATCTTATTATGGTTGATGTTTAATTTGGTTGAATGGTTAAGTTTCTTAAAGAAGATGAATGTTTTAATTGTTAGATAATTAATTTACCCCCCTCTCAATTATCTTGGTGGACTATTGTTTCTAACTATTGGTATTAGAGCATTAGGTCTTGGAAGATAAAGTTTAAAAACTTTGGGAGATCCATAGAAAACATGTTCAAGAAATATAGTCTATAGTTTTTTGGAACGAATTATGATAGCTAGAAGGAAAAGATGAAGACACATTTTTTGTCTATGGGTTTAGGATTTTGGATCTTGACAAAATCAACAAAGACAAACATTGCTGAAAAGGATTTGGAAACTTGTATCAAGGAAAAAAGAGATCTTTTTGTGTGTAACATGAGAGCTAGAAAAGCACTATTGACTACATTTCCTAAAATTGAGTACAATCAGGTAAAATCACTTGATACTTCACATTTGATTTGGAAAGCTTTGGAAAATACTTTTGAAGGTGATGCACATTCTAAGAAGTTGAGGCTACAAAGTTGGATTTTTGCATTTCAAGATGCTAAAATGATGGAAGATGAATATATAAGAACATATATAGGCAGGATATCAAAAATTACTACAGGTGTCAAATCTCAAGGAGAAATCAAAGAAGATGATGAGGTTATATGAAAGATATTGAAGACTCTAACACCACCATTTAAGTCAATAGTTCAGATGTTGATATCTTGTACCAAATATTTTAGAAAGGAATCATTACCTGGAAGACTTGAAGCAATTGAGAATGATCTTAGATAGTTCAAAGACTTGATTAGAACATAAAAAAAATTTAGTGCCTTGAATATTCAACCTAGTCTATCAAGGAGCACAAGTGCTAGAGGATATTTTGCAACAGCAATAGATCTTATGAGGACAAAGATATTGGAGTAGCCCTTTTGGTAACAAGAGAAAAAGAAGATAAGAAAATATTTAAGTGTTGGACTTGAATCTAAGTGTTCTAAAAGAGAGGAAAATTATAAGGGAAATTAAAAATCTAGAAAAGATAGATGTGTTTGTATCCAAATGAAGACAATGATTTTGATAAAGAAAAAGTAAGTGCTAGTGATGATGAAATTGGATTTGTGGCAAATAAAGAAGAAAGTTTAGAGAAAGTAGCTTTGGTGTCATAGGTTGAGAAGAAATCTGATTGAATAATTGATAGTGGTTGTTCACATTATATGACTCATGATATGAACAAGTTTATTAACTTCAAAATTCAAGATGGAGGCATTGTTAGAGTTGGAAACAATGAAACATGCCAAGTTTAAGGTATTGGATCTATAACTAATATTGAGGATGTATACTTTTTTGATGGTTTAAAGCACAACCTTTTGAGTGTTGGACAACTAGTAGACAAAGGTTATCACTTGTAGTTCACAGAGAAGACATGCATGATCAAAGACAAAGATGGAAAGGTAATTGGAACATGAACTAGCTCTAGAGATAATGTATCTTAGTTGAATCATGTTGAAATGACATGTTTGGTTGCAAAGGTAGATGACAATTAATTATGATATAAGAGATTTTTTCATATCAACTTTGATAGTGTTGTGAATATTAGTAGAATGTTTGTCGTTAGAGATTTTCCAAAGATTGTATAGCCTACTAACACAATTTGCAAGGGTGTGTTTTGGCAAAGAATAACAAAACTTATTTTTTGAGCAAGAATTTTATTACTACAACACAGTTGGAGATTGTACACATAGATCTTAGTGGTCCTACAAAGACTAAAGAATTCTATGGTGATAGGCATTTTATGATTCTAGTTGATGACTTTTCTAGAATGATCTGGGTTGAATTTCTTAAAGAGAAATATGAGGCATTTGATAAGTTTAAGATATTCAAGAATATTGTTTAGAATGAATCTGGTATGAAGATTAAATGTTTAAGATTAGGTAGAGGAGGAGAATTTACTTCAAAATAGTTTAACATATTTTGTGGAGAAAATGGAATTAAAAGCTCCAAGAACCCCTAAGGAAAATGGCATTGTAGAGAGAAGGAAGAAGTTAGTTATAGAAGCTGCAAGAGCTATGTTAACTAAGAATGATGTATCCAAGATGTTTTGGAGAGAAGTTGTAAATACAATAATCTACACTATGAACAGAATGCAAGTCAAGAAAGACAAAAATAAGACCCTTTTTGAACTATGGTTTGGTCACTCACCTACAAATGAAGGAGAGAAAAGGTAGGAACAAAGCTCAAAACCTTTAGTAGAGCTAAGAGTTGAGATAGAAACTCCCACATCAAGAAAGAATATGATAAAGAATAACCCATCTAGGTAGATCGTCAGAAGCAAAGACAAAGTTGTGATAACAAGAAATAAAGTCAATGAAGAACTATGATTGATATCTCAAGTTGAGCTTAAGAATGTAGATGAAGCATGTAAAGATGATTATTCAAAACAAGACATGAAAGAGGAATTGGATTAGATAGTAAAGAATGAGACATTGGAATAGGTCCCCAAAACAATAGACAAAAATGTGATAGGAACTAAATGGGTATTCAAAAATAAAATGAATGAACAAGGTGAGGTTATAAGAAATAAAGTGAGATTGGTATGTAAAGGTTAGTCACAACAAGAAGGGATAGATTATGAGGAGACTTATGCTCCACTGGCTAGAATGGAAGTAGTAAGATTATTCTTAGCTTATGGAACACAAAAGAAATTCAAGGTGTATTAGATGGATGTCAAGTTAGCATTTCTGAAAGGAAAACTTGAAGAAGAATTGTACATTGAGTAGCATGAAGGATTTCCTTTGATAGATGACAAGGACATAGTACACAAATTGAGGAAAGCATTGTATGGCTTGAAGCAACCACCTAGAACCTAGTTTTTCAAGGTTGGACAAACATTTGACAAAGCTTGGATTTAGAAAGGTATGGTAGAAAATAATTTGTATTGGAAAGAAACTAATGATGGTTTGATGATTTTGGTAATATTTGTTGATGACATCATATTTGGAGGAAATGATGAAGAAAGTGAGAAGTTTTCTAAGGAGATGAAGAAAGAATTTGAAATGAGTATGATAGGCGAAATAAAATATTTTATAGGATTGCAAATTGTATAGAATAAAGAAGGAATCTTTATTTCTCAGATTAAGTACTTGAAGGATTTACTAAAAAGGTTTGGTTTAGAAAAATTCAAACCTATTGGAACACCTATGGTAATTGGACACAAGTTATCTACAAAGGATGGGATGCCTACTGTTGAGCAAAAAAAGTATAGATTCATGATTCGAGGATTGTAGTATCTGACTGATACAAGGCCAGATATAAGAAATGTAGTTGGAATTGTTGCAAGATTCCAAGATAATCCCAGAGAAGCACATTATGGAAAAGACAAAAGGATATTTAGATATCTAAAAGGAACATCTAAGTTTAGATTGTGGTATGATAGATATAATGATTTCACTCTAAGTGCTTATAGTGGTGCTGATTGGGCAAGCAATATGGATGATACAAAGAGAACTAGTGGTGGAGCCTTCTTTCTTGGAGGAAGATTAGTTGGTTGGTTAAGCAAAAAGCAAGATTGTACATCACAAAGAATAGTGGAAGTAGAGTATGTTGCAACAAAAAACAATCAAAATCAAGTCATTTGGATGAAGCAAATGCTAAAGGATATAAGGATAGAAATCAAGGAACCTATTGTCATACACTATGTCAATACAAGTATAGTAAATATGTCTAAGAATCTAGTGTTGCATTATAAGACTAAGCACATTTCTATTAAGAATCACATGCTGAGAGAGAAAATTATAGACAAGGAAATTAGATTGGAGTATTTTAGCACTAAAGAGTGGATTGCTAATATATTCACTAAGCCTCTTCTCAAAGAGAATTTTGGGTATTTGTGAGGTATTCCTAGGGTTATGCCCCTTCCTACATCAAATTAGAAGAACGAAGAGTGCATTAGTCTGGTGTAATAGAGCATAATTGTTGTCTAGACTGAATTCTGATGCTTCATGTATAGGGGAGTATCTGTGATGGACAAAGTCATCTAGGACTCTTGTTGAATGTTGTTTTGAATAATGTCTTTTGACACTTGAGATAAGTAAGAATCAGTTGTTGTAGAGTTTGATGTAGTAGAGTTGGTTGCTGAAACATTTGACATTGATGTCAATGGGGGAGATGTTTGGCATGAAAAAAAACATGGAAAAACAATATGCATAACAGTTGAATGTTTGGCATAAGTATAGTATTTTTAGAAGAAGTGCAACATAGAAAGATATATCAATAGGGGAGAATGATTGATGAAGAGGATTTGAAAAGATGAACAATCTTTTGTTTTTGATTAGATAAACAAGTTTTATAGGGGACCTGAAACCCAATAGTTAAATAGAAAATAAGGCTGATAATAAGCGTGAAAGCCTAGCCAAAAAAGTTTAAGTTCATAGGCTAATAATAAGCATTAAGCCCAGCTAGAAATAAGAGTTTTGAGAAAAGACCAAGAAAAAAAGATAGGCAAAGCCACAGTTAAAAGCCAGAATAAAAAGCCAAGAGACAACGATAAACAAAAGAATAGGTGAGAGTTATTCCTCATTCTTTCACTCCAGATCATGCATAACCTGAGTAGCCTCGAAGGCCAGTTGATTCTCCTTTGCTTCCATTTGTTGCACCCTTTGGTTCCCCTAGTCCTAAGTAGGAATGGAGTTGTCCTTTGCAGAGTCATCCTTCATTTTGGCTACATCCCTATCTTTTCCATCCTTATCTTCATGCAATTCTCTATCTTTGATCCAACCCATTAGAGAGATGATGTTGTTGTTAATGGAGCTTAACAAGGAAAACATCTAATTTGCAAGGTTGTGATTGTAGTTTTCTAGGTTTTGTATCCTTTTTTCTACCAGACTGAGCCTATTAGCTGAATTCGTCCTCCTGTTAGCATCCATCCCTTTTCTTGTTGCCTTAATATGTTTCACCTGATCTTTGACCTCCTTGAGCTCGTGGAAAAGCCATTTGATTGATCTAAAATTATCAATCATACTATTATGAGCGTTATTCAAGAGGTTCATCCCTATCTCCCTGGCTCTGTCCAAAATGGCTACAATCACTGAATCAATGAGTTCTTCTAACCATTGTTCTTCTTGATTATCCATGAGGATTTGGGGATTCATGGCCTCCTTGAAGATGCCCATCTTGGAAGTCTTAACATTGAAGTTGATCCACGCTTTCCTCCTATCATTTGTCTATACTTCCCCTTTCGCATACCTAGCTTTCTCCTCTTTCTGCTCACCAGGATGGAGATGGACAAGAGAAAGGGGCAACACTGATGCCTCCTCAAATTGAGAGCACACATCCTCCAAAATCTCCCTCTTGCATTTCTTCCTTCCACTTTCCTCTTTAATTTCCTCTTGCATGTCCTTAGCCACCTCCTCAGACTCTGGTTCCTCCTAATCATCACTGTCTCCCTCCTTAGCCTTCTCAAGAGGCTTCTGCTTGAGATCCCTTGGGCTTTTTTTGCTACGGGTTATGGGGGAGTGTGATTTTTTAGCATGATAAGTCGCTGCTTTCCTTGAAGAGGAAATCCCCCCTTTCTCAGAGCTAAGGCTCTATATTTTATCTGAGTCAGAGGAGTAACTAGAACTACTAGACTCCATTTTCTCTATCTGAGGGGGGGTGATGCTTATAGTTTGAGCCATGAAGTGCTCGTGGATAAGCAGCAGCAGCCCCTTGTGCAGAGCCGAGTTTGCGATGGGCTTCTTTTTGAAGCTGTCCACCACCTTGCTCATTGAGGTTAACAAATAATAAGGAAAGAAAATTTTTGTATTATTTTGGAAATGATTCAAAATGAAAAAGTGGTGGGTACGAGCTCTATCAAACCTAGGGTCCAAAGTTATGTACTCAATAACAACTTTTAGAACATACCTCCACCACTTCTTCATGGAGTCAGGGACATAGTAGGTGTCAATCTTTTTTAGTGCCTTCAATTCCTTCTCACTCTCCACAAAGTCCCTAACTACATTGGTAGAGAGATTCTTATCTCTAAAGAATTTAAAACCCTCAATAGGGATTTCAGTGATAGCCACAATCACCTCCTCCGTTATCCGAAAATAGATACTATTCACCTTCACCCTACCATCCTTCTAGGACCCACCATACTTTTGGTCACCTCCTGATCAAATCCATGCAAATTCATGATATAATTGGTAACCCCACCCTCTTCAAGCTTTTCCCACACTTTCGGCCTACTTCTCCATTTCTCAAAATCTCTCACTGGCTCCTTTCTACATCTCTTGCCTACCATTTCTACACACTGCACACCCACTTACCTCATGTGTTGTTCACTCTATGACTGAAATGGACCTCTGAGAGTAAGAAAAGTATAGAGAAAAATAACCCTGCTATTGCCCCAGAAGCGATTGCAATAAACAACTCACTAAGCATGTTGATTAATCAATAATGGATTACTGCATTTACAATTTCTCATGCTTCTATTATGAAAAGTACCCTTATTTCTTAATCGCTTCATATTCATAATTAAAGCTTGATTTTCTTCATACTTCCTTGGATTTTATCCAAGTCGATCAAAATTTTAACGTCTATCAGCAAACAGGTTCTGGGAAGCCAAGTCATTTTTTGGTCTGTGCCGACCTCTATATTCGTAAACCTGTTGGCTACCAAGTTTGCTTCCTAGAAAGTATGGGTTATGTGGATTCTATTAAATTTGGTGAGGGTCACTCTAGTCTTATCAATAAGATTTGCAAT
The DNA here is from genome assembly GCA_028749045.1 of Cupressus sempervirens. Lineage (NCBI taxonomy): Eukaryota > Viridiplantae > Streptophyta > Pinopsida > Cupressales > Cupressaceae > Cupressus > Cupressus sempervirens. The sequence goes on along the minus strand of CM053787.1, from coordinate 750,912,414 downwards.
CATCCATGATGGATACAAATTGCCATTGATGCACTTTATAATGTTATTCGAGTCCCCTTCGAGCCATAAATTGGTTACCCCAATTTCAAAAGCTAGTTTAACTACATTGCACGCTGCGTTGGCTTCCGCAAAATGATTAGTTTGGAAACCCAACAGGAGAGAAAAAGCTACAATACTGTCTCCATTTTCATTGCTTATTACACCTCCACTACCTGAGGATCCAGGGTTACCTTTGGAGGCTCCAAAAAAGTTGGCTTTGTGCCAGCCTTCAAGGGGGAGGAGCCACTTGGCTTCCTATCTTTTCCTTGCTCTATCTTTTTCCTTCTCCTTTTTCTTGCCTCCTATCTCAAAATCTCCCCCCTTCCTCATAGAAAAATTATCCTTTATGTTACTGAAGATCTTCCTACCAACAACTAAAGCTAGCTTCTCCCTATCTCTAAAAATTTGATTGTTTCTTTCCTTCCATATGCTCCAAAAAAAATGGGGTAGGAACAAGGAGCTAATTTCCTGCAAGGCAGACCCATTGAACATGCCATGCCATTGACAGAAAAAGTCCAAAAGGTTAGAAGGAAAGCAACAGCTATGGCCTAGGTCCTAGGTGAGGAAGCCCCAAACTGTCCTAGAGTAAGAATAGTGAACAAACAAATGATTACCTATCTTTGACTCTTCTTTGCACATAACACATCTGCTAGGCAAGATATGACCTCTTTTGATGAGATTTTCCTAGGTGAGAGTTTTTTCCTAAAGAGCCAACCAAAAAAACATGTTGACTTTTGGCATGAGGCCCGGGTTCCAAGCCCTCAACCAAGGGGGAGAATTTTTTAAGCTCCATAAAGCAGAGTACCTAGAGGCTACCAAATAGGGCCCATTGGTAATATCCCTCCAAACCAATTCATCCTTATTATTTCTAAGGGATAAGGAATTCAGCATGATCATGATTGGTTTGAGGTCCTCTAAGATAATGGAGAGGTCCTTCCATCCCTATTTGTTCCTATAATTGTTGACTTTGTGCCCAAAAAGGTTGATGCAATCATTAGCCCATGAACCATAGCTGGGGTTGTTCATAAGGGGGCCCTGAGAAAGCTAACAGTCAGACCATAACAGAATATTCTCCCCATTACCCAGCTTCTAAGAGACTTTAGAGTTAGCCAAGTCCTTGGCTTTTAAGAAACCATTCCAAACAATAGAGCCTCTTGGGATATCCTCACTAAATAGGGTGAACTAAATAGAGGGCCTTTTTATATACTTATTTACCATAGTGTCTCTCCATTCCCCTGTGCTACTAAAGATGTGCTAGATTTTCTTTTCCAAGAGGACCTTATTGAGGTGAGTGGGCTTCTTGATTCCCAGACCTCCTTTCTTCTTAGGGAGGCAAACTTTGTCCCAAGCAAAAAGGGGGTACCTTTTATTCCTTTTAGTTCCCATCCATAAAAAATCCCTTTGGATTTTCTCCATCCTCTCGACATATTTCACCGGTATAGTAAAAAGGCTCAGAGCATATATCAGCAAGTTCTGGAGGATGGATTTAACTAGTTGACATTTTCCAGCTTGGCTAAGAATGGCTCCTTTCTAGCCAGCCAGCTTCTTACTAAACCTTTCCATGATGCCATTCCAAAAGGATTTAGATGGGGTCATTCCCAAGGGGAGACCAAGGTAGGTAGAAGGAAGCTTCCCCACCTGACATCCCAGGATTCTGGAGATTCTCTTCTGTCTTTCCTTCAGAGTATTGATAAAGAAAATAGAGCTTTTGTCCCAATTGATGAGCTGCCCCGTCCCTCTAGAATAGGTGTCCAAAGTTCCGTTCATAGCCTTGGCCTCCTTGACCGAGGCCTCTCCACCCATAATAGTATCATCAACAAATTGCTGATGCATAAAGGGGGTGCATTTGGAAGAAGGTTTGAAACCTTTGATCCTCCCTTCTTTCTTTTTCTTCTCCATGAGTCTGCCAATGCATTCCACTAGGATGATAAAGAGTATAGGTGATAGAGGATCCCCCTGAAGAAGGCCTTTGGTAGGTTTGAAGAAATTAGAGGGTGATCCATTTACTAAAATAGCTAGAGAGAGGGTGGTGACCAGCTAGGAGATAAGCTTGCATGATTTGACATCAAAGCCAAAAGCCTTCAACACCAAATTCAAAAAAGACCAATCCACCCAATCATAAGCTTTGGACAAGTCTAGTTTGACTAACATCCCTTCTCTCTTTTCTACTTGCATAGAGTGAACCACCTCATGAACCATGATAATCAAATCTAAAATCTGTCTGCCTGGGACAAAACTAGATTGTTGTTGAGAAATAATCAGGGGGAGTAGCTTAAGTAACCTCAAAGTGAGCACCTTCGAGATGATCTTATAAAACATTGCATAAGTTGATGGGTCTGAACTTATCCAGAGTGTCAGCTCCTGGCACTTTGGGAATAAGAACTAAGAATGTAGAGTTAATTTCCTTCAGAATACTTCTGGCTCCAAAGAACTCCTAAACTGTCGTTATGACATCCTTCATAATGACATGTCAGTACATTTGGAAAAATAAGGTGGGAAAACCATTAGGTCTAGGTGATTTATCCGTCAGAAGAGAAAAAAGAGCTTCTCTAACTTTAGAATCAGAAGGAATGGCCTAGAGCAGATTATTATGGTGTGGTTGGAGGATCTGAGGGATACAAGAGACAATGTCATCCTGGTCCACTTTAGAGAGCAAAGGATCCCAAGATAGAAAGGAGGAGAAAAAAGAAATAGCTTCAATAGAAATATCTTCTTCCATAGTCATCACACCTTGATCTTTCTTTAGGCCAGAAATCCTATTATAAGCTCTATTCTTAAGAGTGGATAAATGGAAGAACTTTGTATTCTGGTCTCCTTCCTTGAGCCAATTGATTCTAGATCTTTGCCTCTAGAACTTTTACTCCTTGCTAATGAACAATCTTTTGTTGGTATTCTTGGAACTAGATGTTTCTCATCTATGTTCCCATCAATGCTAAAGGGGAAGATTGTTGTAAGCATGAATGCCAATGATATTCCTATGTGAGAGTATTGTAGATATGTTACTATGATGATATGTCACATTCATGATTGAATTTTTCATTGATGTCAACATAGCAATTTTCTGTAGTATTTGATAGAAGAACAACAAAAAGATCAAGTTGGTATGGACAACTAGTTGAGTATTATAACCATCTGAGGTTATGGGAGATACTTCTAAGAATCTAGTATATGGAGTTAACATTCGAAGAAGAAATGAATTTATACCAAAAACTTTGTAAATAAGTTCTAGAAAGATAAATAATAAGAATCTACTAACCATGACATTAATCATGCCAACCTTATAATGATGGCTAACCTTGGGGAGTTTCTCTCTACCAACATATATCAAGTGGGCTATAGCACCAACTTTCTTGTCATGAACCATTTTGTTTTCATGAATAACCTATACATATAAATAATTAAGTGTGAGATATTCATCCTCTAGAAAAGCTCTTACTATCTTGATTAAATTTTATACTGCAAAAACATAATAAAAAATCATTTTAACATCATACTCTCCCTACTAATTGTACTATACTTTTATATTTTCCAACACCCAAGATTCTATACACAAAACCATCAACACTGTGATGAGAAGTAAAACCATGTGGAACTTGTTTTTCTTCCAATGTTCTCCTTATCCTTTTCTTGAAACCTATTGATTTAATATAATAGGAACTATTGATTTTAATATTTTAATCATATCATTACCACCTTCATATCTTTCCATTCTTAGACAAAATCAAGATCAAATGACTTATTTTCTTTGGAGAAATACATAAAGGGTGCCCTATTCTTTAGTTTGAACTTTTTGCAGAATGGTACCCATTTTTTGGAAAAGCTCAAAGTTTCTACAAGAGAGTAGAAAGTGATGGGAGATGCATCATCATCTAAGATATAATAAGCAATTTTTTTTGCTAGATAATCAAGTGCAATAATAGAAAGAACTGTATTGGTAGTTATCAATGTGGGCTCCTTGAATGGATCTATTGTAGTGATGATAACGTCCACAACATGAATCTTGGAAATAGATTCTCCACTATATCTACAAGATAAAAACTAACACAGTTTTTTTCTACTAGATAATCAAGTGCAAGAATAGAAAGAACTATATTGGTAGTTATCAATGCAGGCTGATCTGATGTAGTGATGATAACATCCACAACATAAAGCTTGAAAATAGATTCTCCGCCATATCTACAAGATAAAAACATAACATAACAACCAAGTTTTGGTAGTGTTTCAAAGAGGAATAAACATATAAGACCTCCACTTTTTATGATAATAAAAAAAATGTGGAAATGAACAACATTTATTTCTACCTCTCTGCAAGCCTCTCTAGGTATATATTATACCCAACAAACTTGCATTCCATGTTGCGATAGAGCATCCACATGAAATAAAACCAAAGCTCACATGCAAAATCTATCATCCAAAAATTCTAAGAAGATGTAGAAAATTTTCTAGTGCTCAAAGTCATGAGGAAATGGAAGGATATAATCAATGGTCTCATAATTCACACACAACAATGAAGAAGATGGAAAAAATTTGAAGAATGGAATTGAAGTTTAGAGACAAATTGAGATAATTACTTGAGGGATGATGGGATGAATCAATCCTTGCTCATGCTCAGATTCCACCCCATGAAGAAGAGGGCCAAGAAAGAAACGAGAGATGCTTTGAGAGATCAAAATATAAAAACATGCCTCGGCCTCATTGTAAAAATAAGTTGATCTTGCTATAGGAGGAACAAAATGATTTTTAAAAATGTTTTTACTAGCTTAAATAGGTCAAGTTGGCCTTCATAGGGACAAACATCATCAAGGTATTCAGTGCCTCTATTAAGGACACATGAATTCATTTTAACATAAAAAAAGATGTTTTAACTCTACTAATTAGCAATGAATTCTCTTGTTAGCAACCATTTCGCTTCATCTAAGGAAACATTCTCCTCCCAAAATTGTAGCAAACTCATCCTAAAAGAGCAATAATCTATCATAAGGTGAAGTGAAATATCTAAAGGGTAAGGGAGACATTTTAGGAAGAGCCAATTTAGACAACAAGTAGGTCTCTTCAAAAATTAGAGATAAGGAGGAAAATAAAACAAAAATCTAGGTACATTATATTGTATAATTCATTGGTTTTCTAGATTTAGCAAAGCTTCATTTAAAAATTTGCAAGAGGTAAATATAGGATCAATAGAATAGGTTTCATTTTGAGTTCTAGTTTTCTTTTGGAAACTACTTATACTATCTTAAAGAAGGAAATCTAGGAAGCTATAGATAGAATTCTAATCAACTTAAGCATTTAGAAAGAGAGTAGTAGACCTATGGTCAAGGAATAAGTTTTGGATACTATAGATATAAAGTTAAATGTGGCATTTGAGAAGGATAAAATAGAATAATTGGTAGGGATAGGGTTGTGGTGCTTCCATCCACATCCAATTGCAAGACCCAAAATGAGACAAGTGGTAAAGATGTTGAAGTTGGAAGATTGAGTATCTAATCTTCCTCTAGAGATTCATATATATACCATAGAGTATCATCCCATCATTCTAGACCTATGATGAATGAAATTGATTAATTAATGAAGGTATGTTAGTTTGAGCTTCACTTGGTTTTGAGAATGCTTTAATATTCTCTACTTAAGAAGGCCAAACACATGAAGATGGAAGCTCATCTGGCCTCGTCCCCCTCCACCTAACATCAATAAAAATTACCCATTAACATCTAATTACATACTTCATTCATTCATCCATTTGTGAACTATAACATTCAACAAATACAATGATATAACATTCATTAATATGATATAAAATTCATTAATACACAATACTAATTAAGACTTAATTAACACATAACAATATTCATTAACATGACATAAAAAATCAATATTACTATGAAACATTCATAGATAATTACTTAAAATAATTTTCTTTCATTATCCAACAAAGTTTATTAAACAAGGTTTATCAAAGAGCATTTAAAAAAAAAAAATTCTTCTTTTTGTTTTTCAGCTTTCTTAAGGTAAAGGCTAATCAGAGCATCAATATCTTCCTCATTATCCTCCTCTCATGGCACATGTAATGTTAAATTATGATGCCTCCTCCTATTTTGAGGAGTATGAGGTTGTTGTACTAAAGGGGACTCTATTGCAATAACAAGTAAATGGGTTAAATTGGGATGCCCTTTTTCCTTTTTTTACTATTACAAGTATTTCATTAACTAGGAGAATATTACATGTATTTTTCCTTCTTGATAATGCCACATCATATACAATAAAATTTTGATCTGTTGCCACCTCAATATGCTAAACACTTTGAACATGCTTCACTCGTTCACTATGATGTTCAACATGGCCAAAAATATTCAAAAAGAGGTTACACGTCAAATTGCAATTGAAGATGTTAAATTCTATTTATAATTTCATAAATAATTTCCAATAGAAAATTAATGCCTCCACCACTATGATGCACATCATGGCCTTCATCATGTACAGGTTTTATAATTGGATTTGAAAGCTGTAGTGAAATGTTATGTGCATTGTTATCTAGTCAATTTATGTTGGAACCTAACACCAAAAAATAAATTTCTCAACTATTCAATTTGATTTACTTTTTATTTGACCAATTTTCATATGTCTCAATTGGTGCACTATATTCTTGGGTATGACTTTTAGATTCTGGGCATAGGCATGCAACCACAACTTTATAGCCTTCTTTCAAGGAAATTTTTTTATCTTCATCCATGGGCTCTACATTGAATTTTTTGCCTTATTTTTTTTCTTCATATCATTATTTTTGCATGTATGATTTGATTAAACCAATTTTTTTGCAACATTATATTAAAAAAATTATATGAGATTCTGTTGCTGCAACTTACAAGTCAAGAGTGAAGATTCGTATAGCTACTAGAGCCAAGTTTGTGTTGGCCAACCTTTTTTAGTCTCACTTCTATAGTCTTACTTATATATTTACAAAGATAACTAATTAGTGCATGGTTAAATTCTACTTAATACTATTATTACCTTCTTTTTCCTTTTTTTGGTTCAATTCCTTTACCATGTAGCCTTTTCTCTTTTGCATCTTCTATTATTTCATTTCAATACATTGATGGAATCATATGAGGTCACTTGTACTTTGGGTTATTCTTTAGACCTCTTCTATATTGGTCCCTCACAATCTTTATATGTTTGGATGCTCTTTTGAGAAGTAGGGCACTCTAAAAAATGCTTTTTCCAAAGAGGTCTTCAAAAGATGTAATGAGCTGAATTTTTAATTTGAGACCTTGTTTAGTCCACCTTTAAAATAAAATAAAATTTATTAGATCACTGACTTTAATATAGTACAATAAATGGAAGAAAAGAAAAATATTGTACCAATGATATGAAACTATGTACCTTTTACATACGATGGGTCCAAATAGCTTTAATATCATTTCAAAAAGATGATCATAGAAAACATCATTTCCTACAAAAAATTTATGGGATCATCAGTCCAAAATGAGTTATGTATAAGTAAACTACAATTACACTATAAATAATAACAATTTTAAAGCTCTTGGAAGCTTTTGTAATTTTAACAAAAATATGGTTTTCTTGTTGCAAATGAACCAATACTAGTCACAATAGTTGCTCAAGGAAATGGTTTAGCTTCACTAGTAGTGGTCTCTATTGTTCTATCAATTGTAGGTGTATCTATTAGTGCACAAAATAGGTCCATGAGCATAAAATCCACTTTAAAAAATATAAGAAAACAAGGTTTTACCACTTTTACTTAGTATAGTCAAAGATGTATGCAAGCTCCTTGTTGCCAAAAATGCAATCTACAATATTAGAGTGGTGACTAAAGGAGACATCTACACTTCATCATGTGATGAAGAGTACATTATTATCAAAGGCATTTGCAATGGATAAAGATCAAATTGGATACTAGCTAGAAGTATTTGAAAGGTTAAATGAATGGTTAAAGGTTTAAGGATTATTTACATGAAGATTTTGTTGTACAAATCTCACCATATTTTGGTTATGCAGTCTCACAGGCATCACAAAATCTTATAGGAACACATAATATTTTAGATAATGATCCATAATATACTATAAAATCCAAATATCTATTGAACTTTTATTATTGCTTAAGATTAATTACTACTTACCTTTAAAAAATTCACTAAAAGTATTAATTCTTCTTTTGGTGCGTGTTTCTCCTCAGTTATGTTTCAATCAAAGAAAAGGTTAAGAATTTCATCACTATATTTATTTATAAGCTTATGAGTCATGAAGCCGAGGTCAATGCTACACGTGATGTCATCTACAAATGTGACCTAAGTTCATATCGCATTTGATCTTGCTGTCATTTTTGCTTTTCCCTATCGATAAGTATTAAGTTATGAAATCAATATTAATAAAATTCCATCAAAATAGCTCCAAAGCCATAAATAAAAGAACATAGTAATATGAAATTTATTTCTATATAATTTGTACAATTATACTGATTAAGGTTTACCTTTGCTGAGGTAGATGTGTGAGGTACATCCCCGCCTATGCCTTGTGGTGTATCCTTGTCACCCTATGAAAAAGATTAATAATTCTTAGCAATCAGTAGCAATATGAAAGTAGTAGACTTACCAAAAAAAATTATTAATAAAACAAAAGATTCTATATTGGAGTTAATATTAATTGGAGGCGATTGGTTTAAATGTTATACTTACTAGTCCCATGATAGGGAATTATCTTGTATCTACATGATTCAAATTATAATCTATTAGAAGTTGTTCCCCTACACTTATATATTTTATTTCACATACAAAAACATTATTTCTCTTATGTGCCTCAAATTTACAATTCAACCACTTATTAGTTGACACAGGTCAGGAACCATTTATAAATTTTGCATTATTTCCTATTTCTTTTGGCCTTCCATCAATATACATAGTGAGCCTTTTACTTTGATATATATGCTAAAAATTACATGCTATATATGCCACAAATTACGTAGAAGAAAAAAATTACATGATGCATTCATCAAAATAATTGTCTATTTTTTAATTCCCTAAGTAGAGTTTATGTGTGGTAGCTATGCAATATCATTGTATGTACTCCATGAGAGTAGAGTTCAACATATAATAAATCAAATATAAAAACATACAAGTCAAACAAATTTCTATAAATAAATCACTCCATCATACTTGACATTGATCATACATCAACATACATGCATTGATCCTATCATTGATCATCATCTTCATCCATGTCATCATCATCACCATCAATGTACTTGTCACTTTGATCATCATCACCACCACCACCATATTCATTGCTATTATCATCATCTTCATCACCATTATCATGACCATCATCATCATGACCATCATCACTTTGATCATCACCATCTTCATCACCGTGATCATGATTGCCATCATCATCACCATCATTGTCAGCATAATTATAATCATCATCATAGTGTAACAATCATTCATGATCACCATTTACTTCATCTTTTGATTCTATAATATCTTCTTCTTCCATCACATTATACTTTACTGACCTTCTTCTTGGATCAGGTCTAACAACAACTGACCAACTTGATTTACATGGAATGCCAAAGTAAAATACTTGCTCACATTGGCTTGGAAGAATATAAGACAAGGATCATCTCTAATTGGCTTAAATAATCTTGTATTAGTCATTGTAAATCCACTATCATGTTCAATAATAGTCCTATTAGGATCATCTTGATTTTGTCAAAGTCTATACCATTTGATAAAAAAATAGAACTAATTTGAATGAATTAAAGTCACACACAAGTATATCATTCAAAATTCCATAGTATTGATTTTTATATTATTGAGATGTATGTCATTTCTAGATGAAATATTAGTAACCTCAAAGATTGCACTTATCCTAAAATCACAAGTTTTCTTCATTTCTTCTAATTTTTTTATACAAAATTTATAGCCATGGTAGCACATAGCTTTGTGGTGTTTCATCTATAATTTTTCAAACATGTCAAGATTATTTGCATCAATTTGAGAAGTGATATTAAATTGATGGGTCATGAATAGTAATCTTATACATAACTTTCTATCTAATAAGCCATATGCTAGATCAAGTACCATTGGCACAACATTGAGATATTCATTATGATGAGCTTCTTTAACCAATGATGCAACATTATCTCATGTTAATGAGTGACCATTTTATTGATATTGTTGAATCCATACTATCATCCAATCAAGATTGTTTGCAATATACAAATGTAGTGCATCCCACTCTTGACCAACTATAAAAAATATAAAATAAAACTTATATTGATGATGCATAATAATTAATTAACTACAATAACATCTTATAATTACCTCTCAGTTTCCTCAAACTACCTTTACCCATCAAGTACTCCCCTTCGAATTTATTAATGGACTTGAGATCTCAAATGTGATCTACATGAATCTTTGATGCAAATTTGGGAAGTTATTCACTAATTGTATCATCTTAAAATGAAATAAAGAATGTTTAGCCCTCTAAGTAAGTGGTCTAGGGTCATGTCAAACCTCTTGAATAGGTCTTTGTATGAATCTTGTTGTTTTCCCTATTTTGCTTTTCTCTCCCTATTTCTAGCCTTTTTCTAACAACTTTCTTTAAGAAACTGAAGATTTTTATTTTTTGGATTAATGATGACCTAATGGGTCAAGGTTGACCTTAACTTTGACCTAGGATAGAGTCGACCTCAACCTTGGGCCCATGTCCAAGTTTCAAGTTCCAAAGATTTTGGGATATCGAGCTTTAGAAAGTTTCATTTTCTCGCTTCTACATTGGCCATTTTAGATTTTGAAATAGTAAACTCTTAAATTGAATTTAATCTAGGTCCATTCCCAAGGGTTAAGGTCAATTGGGATTTAATTCTCCAATGTCAACTTCTCGAGAAGTTTGTGCCCTAGATCACTATATAAGGAAGCCTCCTCCTCTCATTTTCTCTAACAAAAGACAAATTATGATATCAAACAATCCATTATTTCCATAATATATCTAGTGCAAGAAAGAAGGAGAAATAGAGAACTCAAGTACTCAAGATCCAATTCATCAAGGAGAACCATTATTAGCCAATGAAGGATTCAATCTCTATGGAGCCCTCTTGTTGAAGATTTATCCTTCCACTTTCATTCAAGCCTCTTCCTATGCTAAGATCCATTCAATATTTGCGTTGAAGATATAATGTCATTCATTTGAAACATCAATACTTGTGTATTCAAGGATTTCAAAATAAGCAAGGTGAATAGTTCCATTTAATTTGTTTATACATATTGCTTTCAATTACATTTCAATTTTGATTCCAAATTAGGTTTTGACTAAGGCAAACCTCTCATTGAGAAAAAATAAAAATTCTAGGTATGGGTACAAGACAACAAATTGAAGTTTAGAACTAGATACCCTTTTAAGAGAACCTTTGAGATTTACAAACAAAATTTTCATCAAAGCAATCTAGGTCAAGGTCAAAAATAAAGGAGTAAGATTGTGTCCCACTATCTAGGTCAAGGTTGACCTACCTTCAAAAAGACAAAAGTTTTCTAGATTTTCTCTGTCTTGGCATTTTCAATTTGGAGTAGGTTGCAAAATTTCCCAAAACTATGCATAGACATCAAAAATCAACATGTTCCATATTTTTTCTACTTTGAGGTTAGTATTTTCCTTCTACTCATTCAAGATTTCCAATATATACTTTCCATAGTAGATTATAGGATTTCCTCCTTTCTTCATATTCTCTATCATTTAATTCATTTGTGCTTTGATCATTTCTTTGTGATTAATCAATTTGGATCTTTCCTTTTGGAAATTTGGGTTGAGGATAGGTCTTATAGTCCCCCTCATATATCATACGCACACAAATATTTACCCCATTTTTTTATCCTATTCCTTTTGGTGCACCCGAAACACTTATCCTCTTTTCTTTTATGGAATTTAATGCCCTATTGTGTTTTTTGGTGTTAGAATTCCTTTTATATTATCTTGTTGGTGTTAAATTTGTCTTTTATGTTAAATCTTGCATGCTCATTAGATTTCCTGCATCCATATTTCAATAATTTGCAAAAATAATATAAAAATTTACAAAATCTCTTTCAAAATAAAAATATTCATATTTTATGTTTTCTTAGTTTAGTTCATTTGCATTGCATTGGTTTATGAGCTTTACTACTTCTAGTTCTACTTTTAATATTCTGGTTAGATGAAGTCATAGACTTATAGGTTCTTTTGATCTTGAGTCTTCCTCTTCTTTCCTTAGAATCACAAATGATAATTTGATTAATCATGATTTCAATCTTATTATGAAACAAAAATCTTCTCACTTATCTCATAATGAGGATGATGTTAGATTGTGGTGAATGATCATGGATTTTTTCATTGTGGGTAATGTGAAAATTGCATCTTGTGTGTTGAGATAATGGGTGTTGCACACATTGCATAATATTGTTATATTTTATTATTTTATTTTATTATGTAATGTTGTTCCTAGATGGATGTGCAACATGTAAAGATTCCCATAGAATATTTTTGATAAGTTGTATTGTAACATTATGATAATATTTCATGTAATTGTTTAATATTGGGGAAAAGAATTAAATGCCCAATATTAAATGTGGGGTCAGTGGGTTAGGTAGCACATGGTTTTAGCATATAGTTTATGTAATACCATTTAGTGTTTTTGTGAGACTTGCTACTATATAAGCAACCACAAGAGTAGTTGTTGTAGAAGAAAGAGTGAGAAAGGCAAGAGTTGAGCACGACAAGGCTTGACAGGTTAGCGAAAGGAGCATTTGTGAAAGTTAGGAGCATGGCATGGGAGATGTGGATTCATACTTGTTCACATAGTTTGCTAGGTTGTGGCTATGGCCATGAAGGCTTCCATGGTTGTATTGCAATGGTATTTTTTGTTGAATAATACATGGTGATGGATGCTTTTGGAGGCTAGGTTTTTCCCTCAATGAGGGTTTTCCAGGGTATATCTTGTGTCACAATTTTGTGAGTACGTTGTCTATTCTCTTGCATGTGAATTTTAACTATTATGATGGGATGTTAAAATATTTGGACATGTGAAATTTTTTGGACAAAAAGATTTTTTCAGATGTTTCATTTAAATGAGGGTTTTAGGGGGAGCTTGTAGAAATGACCTCCTAGGTAAAAACAGACCTCGCCATTGGATCAAGGCAGACGTTTCCATAAATTTTGATATATAATATGCCATAGTTTGGCCATGTTCAGAGGAAATGAAAGAGTTTTTTAGTTTCAGCCCATGATGGCCGTCAAATTTAATCCTGTCGGAATTTTTGTCACAAAAAAAAAGAGTGAAAAATTGTAGTAAAAATGGTAAAAAGATTATCTTAGTAAAACGGCCATAACTTTCCCTCAGAATATCAGATTTCAGAGTTCTTATAGGCGTTAGAAAGCTAATTCAGAGCACTACAACTTAGCATAGGTTTGGTTCTATGATTTTGATATTTTGGTAGGTTTTAAGAGCCCTAAAGTCAGATGTTATTTATTTGAGCACAAATTAAAGCATAACTTGGGCATACAGAGTCAGATTTTGGACTTCAAGTAGTCAATGGAAAGCTCTTGGAGAGCTCTACACATTGGTTCAGATTTGGTGTAGTTTTGGTATGATTTATTTTTTGATATATTTATCTGAACAATTTATGGTATATTTTGACTATGGTAAAATTGTGAGTTTATGGCATTGGAGATTTAAGATTTGATGTCATTGTATACTCAGTTCATATTTCAGATTGGTCTCATGATGATATGGTTATCAGTATTTGATTTGGATATGTATGATGACTTGTTGGATCTACAAGTTGTGCAGTGTTGTAAGCGGTCTATAGTTACAGGTTGCATTTCGGCTTGGTTATGGGTTGTCTTTGCCCATTGATCTTTCATTATTGATGCATATTCAGATTGGTGGCTTGGATTTGGGTTGTCTGTGCCCTAAGTCACATGATTTGCTAATTTTTCTTCATGTAGAAGGGATGAGATGTTGTTGCCAGGTACAGTCATGGTGGAGGATTGTGGTTGACTATTTTATGCTGACAGGTTGGACACTTTGAGAGATAGATGCTCGGTTCATGGATGTGATCATGGTGTCATAGATTTTGGCATTGCATGATTGGATATATAGGTACATCCTTGATGTTCATTAGCTTAGATTTTCTGATTCAGTTATGGTGGTATATCGTCTTGGTTTGAGGATCATGGTTATTTGGTTTCTTTTGAGGAGCTTGTTAGATTGTGGTGACTGATCAGGAAAGTACTGTACATACTTCATAAATAGTGGGGTTCGGGGCATCGCCCCAAAAATTTTTTTTTGGAAGTAGTCGACATGGTAGCTGACATATTATGGCCGACATATGGCCGACATGTTATAACCCTAAAGCAGTTTAATACTTGTATAAAAAGGGCTTAGGGTTGGGTATTTTTTATGTGTGGTGATACGAAATTGGTTCTTGCGGTAGTATTGAGCTGTAAGGGATTACGGATTGTAATCAGGTTGTAATCACTGGATTGTAATAAGATCGGACTTGTTGTTTGGTGGACATAGCCCAGGGATTGGGTGAACCACGTTAAATCTTGGTGCCTTGTGTTCATTTCTGTGTGTTCTATTATTTTTGTTATTGGTTATATTTGCATGTAGTTTTTTATTTCTGTCTGTGGTTTATCCTAACAGAGCTCATGATGTGCACTTTGAATTCTTTGATGGTTTGATGCCTTGGTTGATTCTCATGGTTAGAAGATGGATTTTTTCATCATTATGTCATAGATAGCTTGGATACATGGTTTAGTTGAAGCTTGTGACTAGGGTATACTTTAAGAAACCCCTCCTTTAGAAAAGGTGTAAAAAATTGGCAAAAGGTGTAAAACACCTGACAAAAAAAAATATTTTTTGTGGCAAAAAAAATAGTTTACAAAGAAATAATAATAATCTCCATTGGCGATTCATTCATAGTCTCTCAAACAATGTGTAAAATCTGGGCGAATTGTGTTATTTTAAAACCACAAAAAAATTATACATTGGCGAACAAAAAATAATAATCACATTAAAATTTGAATTTTTTGGGTGAATCATTTCATTGTATTCAAGGTTAAAAAAAACATATGCAAAGTCAATGGCAAAGGGTTTCATCAGTTTGAACTTTTATGTTACAAAGTCACGAAAAGGAGATCGCATCATCAGAGGTTTTAGTCAGCCAGTTAGTCTGTTGGTTGCGAGATCGTGAAATGTTAATTCAAGCAATTTTTGCATGTTCACAGTAGTTAAAGGGAAAGGACTTCTGGAAGTCGCAAAAAGGGAGATTGCATCATCAGAGGTTTTATGCAGGTAGTTAGTCTATTGGTTGCGAGACTGTGAAATGTTAATTCAAGCAATTTTTGCATGTTCATAGCGGTTAAAGGAAAACGACTTCCAGCAGTTGCGAAAAGGGAGATCGCATCATCGAAGGTTTTATGTAAGTAGTTAGTCTGTTGGTTGCGAGACCACAAAATGTTAATTCAGGTAGTTTTCACATGTTTTTAGTGGTGAAAGGGGAAAGATATGTCATCCTGCAAAGTCAAGAAAGGTTAAGATGAAGCAGTGTTCACCACTTCGCACCGGTTAGAAGGAAATGAGTTTTCACAACTGCAACAACGTGATTTGAAATGTTTAAGTTCTGAAGCTGCGATAGAAGGGGAATCTCATTAGAAGAGGATATAAGGCTTATCATAGGGTTGCAAGGATAAAGAGAATATTTGATTTAACTATTGCGATAGCCTGAGAAAAGAAAAAGAAGGGTTTCGCAGTTTCGTGAAAAGATTTCAAGGTTAAGTTGAACCGATTGTGACAGAGCGTAGAATGAAGGGTTTCGCAACTCATAGGATTGTACAATGATAATGTATTTTTGAAGCTTGAAATTTTGAAAGTACAAAAGAATAGGTTTTCAAATCTATTATCAAATTTCGGACAGCTAATGAGTTGACATTCTAAGGCAAATGAAATAAAGGCAGTAGTTACTACTAGTAGTGATCGATAATAGATATCCATGCACGTGAAAGCTTTTAAACTTTAAAGCCATTAAAATTTAACAATTTAACATCGTGGCCCATCAGGAAGTTGCAAAAAACTAGAATTCTCAGGTATCTACAGCTAATAGAGCAAAAAGATTCAAGAATTTGTAGTAAGATTAGAATGGTAGAAGCAGAATCATCAGTAAAGAAGGGCACTGGAGAGGGCAGCAAGGTTTCATTGTCTACCAAATTTGTAGAAGAATGGTTGAAGATTCTCCCTAAATCTTCCAATGCTCAAATTTCTAGTGTCCATGTGTTTAGAGATGCTTACAACTTCTGTAGAGATGCTCAAGTACCGTACACCAATGGAACTGAATTGTTCTTGTACTTTTACAAGAATAGGGTGTAGAAGGTTCCCATCTCAAATCCATGGATGAGGAACCTAGGAAAGTTGATAATGTCGGAGGTATACGTGGATGTTGACCTTATCAAGGCACTGGTAAATGCATATAATCCAACCACTTGGTCCTTTCATAGAAAGGATATGAGCGTTCTCTATACGTTAAGTAAGGATGCTTTTGTTGAAGCATTTGATTTGTAGGGTCCCATGTCAGTTCCTATTAACTTGGAAAAATTGATAGCAACATTTGAGAAATAGAGAGATTTTTATACAACACATGCAATGTTGCAACATATCCCGAGGGAAAATCAAAACAAGATGAAAGGAGAATTACTAAAAATGGTTACTGATTTTATACCCTTGTCATATTTGCGTGCATACTTTCAAAAAATAGTTTTTGGATTGAAAAAACTATTGGGAGTAGATGGATCCATGGATGCCTCCCCAACATTGTATGTGATAGCTCTAGACATTAAGGACCCACATACTAATGTGGGTTATGATTTTGGAACATTCATTGCTGATAGTATTTATCAGTAGATGGTGACAGCTCAGCAAGGTTATGCTTATGCATCTCATCCTCTTCTACAACATGGGCCATGTGGATTCTAGTTTCATTGAAGGTTTAGAAAATTTTGGAGAGGCATTGCCTGTTCAAAGATGGATAAGATTATGGTAGAGGTTCTACTCTTTTTCTAATTCCCTCTCTTTTTATAATGATTTTGTTGCAACTATTCATAGGATGTTAGGTTCAAAATTGGAAAGATTACCTAGGTTAATCAAGAAGATTGTTAGACCAACTTTGTGTTTTGATGATGAGGGACCAATTGATCATGATTGGGGTAGTGCCTTTTTGTTAGCAAACTATACAATGATTAGAATTTTTGGTTGTTCCCAACCCCCTCATTTCTTGCCAAGATATGTACCAAAGAGGGTGGGTGTAGTAGAAATTTTTTGGCAGTTGTTATCCATGAATAGAGAATATCTAGGGCCAACCATTAAAAAGAGGTCTTTTTTGTGTAGAAATTTCAAAGTAGGGGATTTTGAAATTGGTAAAGAGGCCATTGAGGAAGTTGATGCCTTCCTAAGAGAGTTAAATTTCCCCACTGCCCCCACTAGGGTTTATGACCCATATAACATTGTTACAAGTGCTCTTAAACAAATGAGGGGTTATAATGTCATCATTGGAAGGAAAATTTGGGAAGAGGATACCATTAGGGATGTATTGTATGAAGATGTCTATGCTGATAGGATGTGGAAGCTGAGAGAAATCCTCTCAGTAGAGGAATAAATGAAGAAAGTAGATCCTAATTTCTAGGGCTTCTATTCTGATTTACCCTATTTTAAACAAATTGATAAGTGTATTGAGGAGTTTGATAACATTATGGCTCAAGTTCCTCAAAATGCCAGAGATAGGGTAAACCCTTCTTCTCCAGAGGCAGATGTTGTATTGGAAATTAGTGACGAAGAAGATCAGCCTAGCCCTTCAGACTGGGATAAATGGGGCAATAAGAAACAAAAAATGATTGAGGTTTCGGAAAAGGCTAGAGAGAAAGCATTACAAGTGCTTCCAAAAGGAACTAGGTATTTTGATGATGCCAAAAAAAAGTTCTTAATTGATCAAGCTACTGAAGAGGAGAGGAGACCCAGTAGTTTAGAACTGCAGTCCATGATGCTAGATGAAAGAATTATACAGGCTCAAGAATTCATGAAGGATGATGATTTTATCAAGAGTGAAGAATTCAAAAGTTTTTTGTATAAACTCAAATAGAATGAACTTTCTTTGCATGTAAAAACCTGGAGACACAGATGAAAAAGTGACTGAAATGGTGCAGAAGCTCCAAGCCTATGATCCTAATAGTGAAAGCCTCACTGTAGAGGAGGCTAGGGAATTGGTACAAAGGAGTGGTATGATAGTTTTCCTAGGATGGGATATTAGTTCATCATTCCTACTTGATCAAATGAGGAGATAATAAAAATCAATCTCTTATGAGGAGATTAATCCATTTGGTGAATTGCAGGGGGCAAGATTTAATATAGATACTAAGACAATGGCTATTTGGAGTGTAGCTCCAGAATCATAGAAGCCTACCCTGATGGAAATTAAAGAGATACTGGCAGGTAATGCAATTTTCTAGAATGCACATTCAACTTCTTTAGATCAAATTTACAACCTCCAAAACATTGTTGCTATGCTAGGCAAGAACAAGATTGATATTCTTCAAGAACAACTAGTGCAGACATATGAAAAGTACCTTGACGCCAGGAAGAAGTATGAAGAGGAAATGAGAAAAATATTAGTTCTGCAACATGCTTTGGAGGAATCAAAAAAGGAGAATGAAGATTTGAAAAGAGAAGAAAGGTCAGTAAGAGTAAGGGAGGTACAAGACCAGAATATTCAAACTGACCAGATAGTAGAAGAACCACATCCAGTAACACATATGGATGTGGATGAGTTTGAGATTAGCAATGATGCAAATATCAGGACAATGAAATAGTTTTTGATTCATAGAATCACTGCTTTAAAGAGAGCCTGTATAAATGTACATAGTATGTACATTACTCTGCAGAGTAATGAATACCAATGCTCTAAGGCTTTATCACTATTATCTCCATTGTTTGCCTAATGGTGGCCATACATTCAATTCTTTGATAGGTTAGTTCCTTTACTCACACAGAAAAAGGAACTACCTAAGGAGATCATTGTTCCTATAAGGAAAATGATACATCAAGTTAAAGAATTGAATTCATTCTTCATTGGTAAGATCGAAGCAGTAAGGGGAAAATTGAAAAGCATAGCATTGGGTACCCCAGATTTCATTCCAACAATTTTGAGCAATGAAGGGTATGTCAAATCATGGCAAGAGTGGTCTGAATCTTTTGATCTAATATTAGACCATCCAAGATTTATAGCATTTTCAAGAGGTGAATCAAGTGATCAAGTTGTATATGATATGATTGATATGACATAGAAAATTGAAGCAGATATGAACAAAATTACTAGAGAGGGTAAAGCCATCACATATGCAAAATAGACTAAAAACATCAGTGAATTAGAGGCAGTTAGAAATATAGCATGGCCTGTTGTGGATATAGATATTGCCATCTGGGAGGTTATAGCAGATATCAAAGTAATCCCTTCAGTAGAAGATGATTAGCACAAAAGATGGTGGCGTCGTGGAATTAATTGGAGGACAAGTGTTGCAAAAGAATATCAAAGAGAAGTTGTTTATCATAACAGATTACCTTACCTTTGTGGTACATCCGCTATGGGTAATGTTGCAGTTAGAACTGGAAGACATGCTTAATGATCACTTGCCACTTGTCACATTTTGTAATTGTTTCCCCTTTTTCTATTAAAATATGTCACAAAAGGTTTCAACATTATAGCAGATATCAAAGAAATCCCTTTAGTAGAAGATGATTAACACAAAAGATGGTGGCCCCGGGGAATCAATTGGAGGACAAGTGTTGCAGTAGAATATCAAAGAGAAGTTGTTCATCATAATAGATTACCTTACCTTTGCGGTACATCCGCTATGGGTAATGCTGCAGTTAGAACTAGAAGACAGGCTTAATGATCACTTGCCACTTGTCACATTTTGTAATTGTTTCCCCTTTTTCTGTTAAAATATGTCACAAAAGGTTTCAACAAATTGTAATGATTATCTTAATTGTTGTTATCTTTTGTCTTTTGTAATGAATCATTATGTAACCTTTGTAAGCCTGAAGCTTGTTGCAACTCAAGTGATATAAATATGAGTTCCCAAGGCTTAGAAATGGTTCGATTTGTTGTTATTTTTCAAATTAAGACTTAAGTATAATTTTCTTTAAGAGCAGATATTGTTCTAACTCTATGTATTTCAATTTTCCATTATGTTTTGTAGTCAGTAGTTCTCTATGATGTTATGGGCTTTGCACACGTCTCTATTATCTCTTTTTTTATTATCAAACAACTAAATCAAGAGAAAGATACAAAAATAACATTGTGTCAACAATATGAATAGAGTAACAAGTAACAAAAATCTTGAACTCAAATCAAGAGAAAGGTACAAAAATAACATTATGTCAACAATAGAGTAACAAAAATCTTGAACTCAATTTTTGTAAATTGTAATTGCAATATGACTAAATAATGAATATGGAAGAACTAAGGTAGACCTATAAATTCCTTAGAAATGAATGCTACATTACTAAATCACAATTCACTTCATTGACTCAGTCTTAAATATGAAACTGAAGTCTGACTAGTACTAATAGGTTCCTCTTCATTCTGAATCGGGTATTCAAAATTCATAAAATCTTCATCTTCATTTTGACTTTGAGACCTAAATTCATCATTTATGTTGGAGTCAGCAGTAGAAGTAGAACCACCATCTTTTAAACTGTTGCAAAGGCCTCGTCTTTCACGTGTGGAATTCCAAATGGCCAATGACCTATCATAAGGAAAATCGCTAACATTGTATTGAGTAACAGTAAACCTCAAACAAGTTTCCAAATTTTTGTCTAGTTTGTTTCTGACATTTGATTTCAAAAACCCCAATGCACCGAAAACTCTCTCATCTTCCACCGACCCTAATATCATTTTTTGACATAAATCAGCAAGTTTGAAATATTCTGATATTGAAGTACGTAACACTTCACTCTAACTTATCCTTTTCCAGAGCCTTGTTATTGAACTAGGATCGAATGGATTCTCAAAGTTTTCCATCTGGTTTTTCATACACAATTCAAAAATTTTACATTGATTTTTAAGATTATTTGAATCTAAGATTCCTTGTATTAGTTGTCCATTGCAATCTGTATGCTTTGAAAAATGTGTTATCAATTCATCAAGTTTATTATGAAACAACTTTGCATCAGTTGGATTATGTCCAAAGTGTTTCCAAAATTGAGGAAACACACAACTCATGGCTTCAAGAATTTCTTCTCGAGGGAATCTTTCACGAATCTCACTTGAAAGTTGGTAGGAAATAGACTTCACATTTTCACTAACAGATTTATCAATCTTGTCAAAATCATCCTTTCTAACTGGTAGTACTCTGCTTCTCTTGGTTGTTTTAGATTGGTGCATTGGTATTTGAAATCCTTTCACAAACACACATAGTTCATTTTTCCCATTGAATTGTAAAAAATTCTCAGCATGATTCAGATCTATAATTATGTCCCACCTTGAAAAAATTGGGCTATGACCTGAGAGATCTAAATACAAAGAATCCAGAGCCATGCATGTCATTTTACATAAATCAGAATACTCATGAATAGACATAGTTCTATCTTGGGCTTTCTTAACAAGTTTGTTCATTAAATCCAGCATGGGGAGAAGACTGGCTAAAGTTAATAGGTTCTCTATATCACTTAACTTATTTAACAAATCAGGAGCTCTATCCACTGTAAGGCATTGCTCATATAGAACTCTAATCAAGGATTGATATTCTGCTAGAACTCATTCTGCTGGTCCATGCAAAGATATCCATCTAGTCTCAACATCCTTAAGAATCTTATTTCCTGCTGTTACTCCCTCAGAAAAAATCTTAAATTCTGCAAAGCATTTAGGACTTCTGCAAAAGTACGAGTGGAGCTCACAGATTAGATCTTCAACTTTTGACACTGTAGGAAAAGTACTTAAACTCTTATATGCTAAATTCATTTGGTGGGCCATGCAGTGTATGCCAAGCATATAAGGTGCAATACTAGTTTGTAATCTTGCACAAATACGAGTCCTTTGCCCTTGCATTACTGCAGCTCCATCAGCTCCGACACACACTAACTTCTTTGCAATTGTCAAGTCATCCATACCAAAAATTTCATTCAAAGCTTTCTTAACTTCTAAATATAATTTTTTTGCAGTTGAATTGGCCCTCATTTTATGAACACAAAGTAGATTAGCTTGACGAACATGATCTTTTACAGTATATACATGCATACAGACCCAAGCAGTGTTATCTACCGCAGTGACTTCATCTAAGGATAATGAAATGAACTTGGATTCTTTTACTCTCTCTTGTACATTTTTCTTTTCTACCTTAGCAAGATAGCTTGCCATTTCCCATCTAGCATATATTGACCAATGTGACATAGGATAGTGAGGAACTCTTAAAAAAGATAATAAATTACCATATTATGAAAAGTCTCTCATAGGATGCCTTCTAGATAGAATATGAAAAATAACACTCATCTGAACGATCTTTCCCAAGTTTGCATCATTGGCTGCATGTTGAAGCCCATCCTTGATTGGATTGCCACTATTTCCACTACCAATTATCGCTATTTTCTTGAAATTCTCTTCATATTCTATTGCATACTTAACATGAAGGCATTCTTCCTTTGATTTCCATCTCACTGCCACTACTTCCTTTCCATCTATGATTTGTTTTTCATAAACCTTACCAATATGTTTTTCTATAGTGCCAAGCTCTAACTGCAACTTTTTCTCTCTTTTAGTTTTCCAGGTACAAATCGTACACTTGCATTTTGTTGGTGGTTCATCATTGTTTGTGATTGGTTCAATAAACCAGTACTTTGCTACCTAATCAACCTGGAAAGTCCTTTTCATTTCCCACTCTCGCCCCATTTTTACATTCTTTTTTCTTTTCTTCCTACCAACATCAATATTATCTTTTGTTACAACATCTTCTGTTGTTCAAACATTGTTGTCCTCATTTGATGCATTTTGATTTAATTGAATAACAACCTGCTCTTCTAGTGGTGGTGAGGTATTGTGATTTCCTTTTGCACTTGTACTTGCTGAAGTTGGTAGGCCAAAAACATTGTCAATTCCAAAGAAAGTCTTTATGGTAGTATCTCTAAGTTTTCAGCATTTTGATGTAAGATTAATCCCTTCACTGCCCTTGGGGGTCTTTCCCTTGTCACTTCCCTCAGACTGAGAAATATTAGTTATAGACTCACCCTCCCCTAACATCTCAATCCACTGATAATCTGTTTAAACTTTACTTCCCTGAGAATAAGCAGTATTACTTTCAGTATCCGTTTAAAACCCCAAAATATTTATACATTGGCGAACAAAAAATAATAATCATAGTAAAATTTTAATTTTTTGGGCGAATCATTTCATTGTATTCAAGGTTAAAAAAAACATACCATGGAAGGGCTAGTGAATTGGTACAAAGGAGTGGTATGATAGTTTTATTAGTTTGAAGTTGGCAACTTGGCAGTTACAGAACTGTGAGAAAGGCTTTAACAGGTCTATCACAATGTCGCTATCAAAGTGAAAGTTAATAGTTTGTGTGTTGTGAAACCGCGAGGAGGTTAGAGATCCAATCATTGCCGGTTGAAAAGATAAAGGAGATTGTGTTGCGAAACCATGAGGAGGGTAGAGATTGCATCATCACTGGCTTAAATGATGGTGAACTTTTATGTCGCGAAGTCACGAAAAAGGGAGATCACACCATCGGATGTTCGTACTTCATAGCGGTTAAAGGGAAAAGACTTCCTGTAGCTGCGAGACTGCGATGAAAAAGATTTTGCGTGTTCGTAGTGGTTAAAGGGAAAGACTTCTAGCAACCATGAGATCACGATGGCAAGGATTTTGCATGTTTGCAGCAATTTAAAGGAAAGACTTCCAGTAGCTGCGAGACTGCGATGGTAAGGATTTCACATGTTTGCAGCAGTTAAAGGGAAAAGACTTCCAGCAGCCGAGAGATCGCAATGGCAAGGATTTCGCATGTTCACAGAGGTTAAAGGGAAAAGACTTCGAGGGAATCTTTCACGAATCTCACTTGAAAGTTGGTAGGAAATAGACTTCACATTTTCATGAATCCATGCATGCAAGCTTTAAAAACCATTAACGTCGCCAACAACTTTCAACAGTGCATCCACTTTTTGAAAAATTTCTAATGAAAATGGGATAAGAAAGGAAACTGTAGATAAGCTTCTGATTAAATTAAACTACATAAGCTCAAGGAGAGTATTTTACAACACAGTTGCACATATCAGTGTACCACCACTTGTGGAAGCTATCTCTGGAGTCTAAGTCATGCTTGTGATGTGTCCTGCACTGCCAAAAATTTGATGGAGTGAGTGCCAACAGTATTTAGTGAATGTCTCATTGCTTGGGCAAATTTAGATTTATACATATTACAAATCAATACAATTACCAATTTACCATGCCAAACAAGCTGACTCTTCCATGACAAAATGAAAGAGTGTTGGCAAAACGAGCTGACTCCTCCACTTCCCATAACGTGAAACGAGCCGACTCCTCCACGGTAAAATGAAATTGGGATGGCAAATTCTCCCATACTGCATGAAATAGAAACTTGAAACCCGGCAAACATTCCACGATAAGCGTTACCTGGTCGGTTGCATGAAAGGCGATACCGCCAGGGAAAAACTCAAATGTAACATTTGCCTTGGCGATTACAATGCTAGGCAACCAGGTAAACCCAACAAATCTTGGCGACTAGGAAACCATGGAAGGGCTCAGAAATCACCAAAAATAACATTGGAAAAATGTCAAATTTGCCAAAATACAAAAATTCTCCACTATATTATACCCTGCTTGTGACAGTGATGAGGTGACAGTGCATGATTAGTTCCTAGTTTAGTTTGGATCTTCAAGTAGGAGATGGATTTTATGATGCCATAGGTGACTTGGTACCACGATTGAGTGGGAGTTATTGGCATTGATATATTTATTGGGTGTTTGTAGATGTTGGAGGTTTGTCTTAGATCTTGTTGCTGCAGAAGTGTCTTTGACATTTGCATGGTGCACTTGTTATCTTCATGGTATGTGGAGATGGTTCTTCTTGGTATGTGGAGATGGTTTTCTTCATGGTGTGTGGAGATGGTTGCATCTTGAGGACTCACAGGATTCTTGGAAAAGGTGTGGATTATGCTTTTATTTGGCATGTTATCCTTGGTATGAGGATGGTTTCATTATTATGTCATGGTATACTCTTGATACGCGTTTAGAGTTGTGACATGTTATAGTATGTTCATGTGGAGCATGTTATCTTTTTTGAGATGGTTAGATCATGTTGTCATGTTTATGTTCCTGAGGCCATGGTTAGAACTTTGACATTGATCTTGGTTTAGTTTCTTGGTATTGAGTACACTGATCATAAGTTAGATACTTCATGATATTGCTATGTTTCATTTGGAGTTGGCATGGATTGATTGGTTACAGGTGCTCATGGATACTTAGAGACAGTGGTGATGCTGATTTCTCTTAGATTAGAGAAGCATTTGTTGGGATGGTTGATGGTTTCAGTAGGAAGTTCGAGGAGCAATCACCTGATATGGACTTGAGAGGAGATTGTTCTTAGATGAGTCTTGGTTGGAGACTTGGGTATCTTGATGAGCATTCTCATTCCCCACCCTTGGTCTACTCGACGGTTTTCTACTTGAGAGGTATAGCCCATTGTTTCTCTCAGTTGCATTATATTTATGCTTGTCTTTCATGGATACAGATCTTGAGCTATGGTAAATGAGTTAGTTCTGGAGGGTTCATTTGAGAGATGGTTTAGCATCGATTATTTCCATGTGCATATGTTGTTATGCTGGTTGAGTTTGGGAGATGGTTTTATATTGGGCATTTTCCTTAGATTAGGAATGGTTATTCCTTGGTTTAGGAATGGTTTATGAGTTTGATCTTCTTGCGAGAGGCTTGCATCCATGATATGTTATATGGTATGGTTTGGGTGTTCTTGAGGCTTCTTGTTGGAGTTTTATGGAGGAGATCATACTTGCACAGTTTACATCTAGAGGTGTGTGTAGAAGGACATGATACAAGTTATGATTTGCATAGTTTCTTTGGTCTTGGTTATCTTCTTGGATGTTCAATTTTGCCTACATTGGATTTGAGATTGATTAGAGATTGTGATCACTGATTTGTGCTCATGTATGTCATGTCAGAGATGATATTGTTATTTCTTTATCTCTTTACTCTGTTGGTTGTGGAGAACTTGGGAGAGCATTGGAGACTTGTTATGAGAGTTGTTCTTGCAAGATATTAGCTTATGTATTGTGGATGTCCTTGATACTACATGGATTCACTTCTTTGAGATGTGTTGAGTGGATTGGTTTTAGATTTGACATTATCTTTTGTAGTGGGAGCTTCTTGGTATATATGTGGCACGTATTGCTCTTGAGGCTTGTGATTGCAGGTTATAGATTGGATATGTCAATGATATGAGATTCACTTGTTATACCTTTGAGATATGGATAGTTGGATGGGTTTGGTACTTGCTGTGGGTACTATTTCAGCTATGGATATTTTGATAACTACGGATACATGTGATTACCTTTGGATTAGGTTTTTTTGTGCTTGAAATTTTAGTTGGTACAAGATTTTATGATCTTCTAATGTGACAGGTTGGGTGGCTTTCTCTTTGGATGGATTTTATGTATGTCCAGTGGTAGTGGCATAATAGGAGGTGAGATCATTCATGTTTAAGATGCTGGATAGTTTGATTTTGTTGCAGGTACCAGGATGGAGTACTTGGTGTATTTTGATCCATGATGGTGGATGTGTTGGGAGGGATTGTTCCTTTGTTCATTTATGTGGCTATGGATTGACCCTATGCAATGTATGCAACAAGTGGGAGATTTTTGAGATAATGGATGTTGCACATATTGCATAATATTGTTATATTTTATTATTTTATTTTATTATGTAATTTTGTGCCTAGATGGATGTGCAACATGTAAAGATTCTCATAGAATATTCTTGATAAGTTGTATTGTAACATTGTGATAATATTTCATGTAATTATTTAATATTGGGGAAAAGAATTAAATGCCCAATATTAAATGTGGGGTTAGTGGGTTAGGTAGCACATGGTTTTAGCACATGATTTATGTAATACCACTTGGTGGTTTTGTGGGACTTGCTACTATATAAGCAACCACAAGGGTAGTTGTTGTAGAAGAAAGAGTGAGAAAGGCAAGAGTTGAGCAGGACAAGGCTTGACAGGTTAGCCAAGGGAGCATTTGTGAAGGTTAGAAGCATGGCATGGGATGTGTGGATTCATGCTTGTTCACATATTTTGCTCGATTGTGGCTATGGCCATGAAGGCTTCCATGGTTTTATTGCAATGGTATTTTTGGCTGAATAATACATGGTGATGGATGCTTTTGAGGCTGGGTTTTTCCCTCAATGAGGGTTTCCCAAGGTATATCTTGTGTCACAATTTTGTGGGTATGTTTTCTATTCTCTTGTATGTGGATTTTAATTTCGTATTTATTTCAGATCTATTATGGGTTATGTGGAAATTGTTATATTCTTTATATCCAAGTTTCCTTACATTGTGGTGGTATTGATCTATAAGGGATTATGAATTTTAATCAAGTTGTAATCACTAGATCATAATAATATTGAACTTTGTATTTGGTGGATGTAGCCCAAGGATTGTGTTCGTGTTTGAAACTACTGAACAACAAAATGCTCAATACCAACATGGTAATACTCATACAACCTAAGAAATAGCCAATTCCTATTAGCAATTATATGTGCAAATCATTTGGACCCAACTTCAACAAAACCAAGGATGGTTTTCTACTCTTTAGGTTCTGCTAGACCAAGGTGGGTATACTTAAGGGATAATTTACCAAGATATTGTTGTATGAAACTTAATTTAGTTTCATTTTGATTTTCATCTTCTATCCCTATCACATATGAAATTTATCCATTTGTTGGTACTCTTTGATTTTTATATATCCCTTTTAAGTAGATTTGGTCACAATTCTAATTGAGTTTATAAAAATCCCTGGTAATAGCAGCTACCTATAACTAAGAAATAATGTATAAATGAGTGTTGACGAGTAATGCAACCTTGACTGAAAATGATTTTGAATTTAAAATTGATTTGACATGTAGAAGCAAGACTTACTCTCAACTATTAATGATTTATATGACCAATGCCTTATTCATTGGGCAAAAACTTACTATTGGTGGGAGATCTAATTCAGGCAACTTGTGAATGAATTTATCAATAGTAATCACCCATTCCCATTCTTATAAAAAATCCTTTCCAAAAACTCCTAAATTCTATTGATCTATTGAAGCATTTATATAATTCATTGAATTAAAAGAAACAATAAAACCAATACACAACCAATCCAGACTACATTTAGCCATATAAACCTCATTCAAATGACCTCAAAATACACAAGCTCATAAAATGGAGACAAGAAGTGATGACATAGAACAACGGTGTAAATACCCCTTTGTATTATCCTTTTGAAATGAGTAATATAGTGACCAGTAGAATTTCAACAAAAGCCTAGAAAATTCAACTGGTTATGTCATATTTCCCTAAGAAAAGTACACTTGAAAGTATCTAAACTACTGCATGAAATATGATCAACTATACTATTTCTTGATGATTTTGAAAAATACATCAGAATTCAGACCATCAAATTTCCTTGAAAACTCATTTATATAGGCATGAGTTGGAACAAGCAAAAGGAAAATGTGATTCATATAACATTCTTTTGTGGGTTCCTTTTTGTTACACCATTTGGAAAGACAAGGGTATCATGATCTGATTCTTTAATTATTTTGATTCCTTAGAGTAAGTGGCTATCAAGATTGAGAGCAACAAGTCATCTCTAGTTACCTGCAAACTTACTTTAACCTGAGGATTCTCCTTGTCTTCATCATCAACTGTAAGGGTGATAGTTACTCTTGCATCTTCTTCTTCCTCATCATCTTCTGCCTCATCACCTTCTACCATCTGCTCTATAGTCATGAATTTATCTTTCCACTCATTATAGGTAGTGTCATCTCGCCAATCAAAATTTAGAACCTCTCTTTGTATAGTTATTAAAGAATTTGCAACTGCTTCTATATCAAAAAGATCTTTTCTAATGGCAGTATAGAACAACTATACCTTTACCAGCTCCTCATTGGTCATTTCCCATAACAAGTGGCTAGTTTCATTTATAACTTTATTCATCCTTTCACAAAAAATCTCATCTAGCCCCCTCTTCCATTCTTCCTTTTCCTTCACTTTATCAATAGTCTTTAAAGCACAAGGGAATAAATCAATTTTTTTTGCAATATACTTGGAAAAACAAATAGTTAATCTTTTTTGAAAAGAATCTTATTTATCATCAAAACCTTGCAATTTATTAAAAAATCAAAGATCTTTTCTATTTGATGATAGGGCAGCTGGATGATGGATATACACATAGCAGTGATATCTTCATTTCTTTCTATCCACTTTTGCATAAGGGGTCTGAATACAACTTCATCTCTGTTTAATTCATCCCTAATGGCTGCAATCCTTTCCAATTGATAAAAAATGTTGGCCATTCTATCCTATCCACTAAATACATTATACCCTGCCTGAACTTCTCTTCAAATTGATTATTTAATTCTACGTGCAATGCATTATAGAATTGAGGCCTTTCTGGGGTATCTGGTATCTCAATATTTGGGGTTGATTTGAAAGGTTCAACAGGTGGCCGTGGGGGCTATGCAATCCTTGGTCTACTGGATTCTCCTACTTTTCTTTTCCCAAATATTTTTTCCATTTGAGATACTTTATTTTCTAATGATTATATCTGCATACCCCTCTCCTCATATGTTTTCAAAACTTCTTCAAACCTAGCATTGAGTTGTGCAAATTTATCTTCTTCCTTGCTAGACACCACACTGCCAAATTTCAACATTTCTAAAGCCATTCCAATTATTTGCTTACTGCCAACCTCACCAACCCTGAACACTATTAATGCACCAGTATGTTCTGCAGTAGAAATTTTTTACATTCTGGTCTTATCCCTTTTCTCAATAGACCAAATAACAAGGGCTTGGTGGTCATCACTAAACTTGACTCCTCTATGAGCCTGTAATACCTCTTCTTTAGTCTTAAATTGGACATCCTTTTTTTTCTTACTAAATCAAAAACCATGGCATTCACTATATCCCATTCTGGTAAAATGAAGACTCCTGACTACCTAACTATTTGCTTTCTAACCTCAGGTGTAAATTGAGCAAAGTAATTCAAAAATTTAGACTTTACCTCTTCCTTAATAGCAAAGTCTGATTTATCAGGTTGTTCTACCTTTATCTTCTCACAAGTTTTCTCAAAATTTCTTATGTTTAATATCCACAAAAATTGTGCAAAAGCTCTAGACTTGACAATATTTTCATCATTAATAAACCTCTTAGAAGCTTGAGCAACTATAGGATCTATTTCTTTACCTTGGTAATCAGTAATAATGAGATCCAAGGAAGGTGCAAGAGGTTCTTGTGGTTCTCTAATCTCCAAATCTGTGGAAGTAAAAATTACATCCCCCTCTCCACCAATTTGTCTAAGCTACTCCCTTAAAGATTCTTCATCATCTATCCAGATTGGGGACTAGCTTGGGGAGTATTGTTCTACTTTAGAAGAAGAAGACCCTGCTCTAACTTTTTCCTTTTTGGAGCATTGGTTGTAGATGGACTCTCTAGCCTTGGTCTTTGATAAAGGGGAGCTTGTTGCACATTTTGAATCATCACATGACCTACCCTTCTTTGCAAGGAATACTGGCTAGGAGCTACTATGCTTCTACTATTTATCCTCCTCTGCACCTCTATAGCCCTGTCTGGATATGTCTCAACATATGTAGCCTTCTTTTCATTCATGGTTTTTATTATCACAACAAAATTATTCATTAATACTTGCATCTTGGCTCTCCAATATTTTTTATCTTTCAATGGGTCATAATTGGAGTCAAAAGCATTAATGAATTCTAAAGTCTTAATAAATACTATCCATTTTTCTTTTCTCAACTCTTACTCTTGTAAAGAAAAAACATTCCTGATGACATCCTTAGGAAAATAGACCTATTGCACCATGTGGGTAGCTTTTTCTCTCTCCCTTAAGAGATCATAAAATCCTTCAGGGCCAATAAATTTGGCATGGGACTTTGCCATATTGTATCTATCTAAGAACAAATTGAGGTGCTTCCACCCTTTCCTCACAAAGACAAAGTCATGCACTATAGTAACAACAGGAAAGAAAGTACAATATGGCAGAGTCCTTACCTTGGTTGCATGCTCTTGTAATGACCCTATTCTCAAGTATATCCTTTGGGCATCATGCCTTGCTTGAAAGTCATCCATGTCAATTTTTTCATGGATAGCATGGTTAGGGTTTAAATTGAAAACCTCTCTAATTACCTCAGGGAAAAATTTAAAAAGATTTACCCCAACATGGTTCTTAACCCAATTTGTAATAGGGTCATATTTTTTAGCCAAGTCAACCAATAGATCACTATCAAAGAAAATTGTAGGAACTATTAATTTTCCAATGTCAAATTCCTAGACATTGCTTATGGGGGTATCTAAATTCCTTTCTAAGAACCACTTCTTAAACAACTCTAGACCTCCCATAGACACCCGAGCATCTCTTACCCAATTTTCCTTGTCTTGGAAACCCTCTGCTACAATTTCCCTAGAGTGTTTTTGAATGAGCTCCCTTCCCTTAGTTATTTCATGTACAAATAGAGGGAATTGCTCTAGAAATTCATCATGCATAGAGCATTTTAGATAATCATTTGTACCGTAAATTCCTTTCATGAAGGCATTTTGAGAAAACCCTAGGAATTATATGACAGCAAATGATTGATTTTGAGGAGTCACAGAGTACTTGCTAAAATTTGCACTTCTGCTTTGTATAATTTTTGCTACAACTCACTAGATTGCTAGATAGAATTTATATGCCTTGGCTCTAAAAATTCGTTATGCTTTGATAATGTCTTTCAATTCTATGGTTCAATAATGGTGAGATCGTGAATTATATTCAAGCATTGAAATCACACGAATGAGCTCTGCACCATATTAACTCTCAGTAACCATTAAGTCCAAATTGCACCTAGATTTAAATATTATCCATAGATTTCACCAGATCAGATGGCTTTACTTCAAAAAGAAGCAAGCTTTATGGCTTTAAAAAATGTGGCCATGTGTTACATTATCGCTTACCTGCATTCCTTAAAGTTCTTGCATCTTGAAATTGTCAGCAAGCATCATTTGTTGATCAAGATAAGATCAATGATCACACAAATTTATGGTTGAATAAGGCCCAATTAGCTATACTGACCAATAGCAAGTCTTGATGTGAATTTTCACTTCCTAACAACTTCCACGTAAGCAAACCTCATATTATCTTCTGAGCAAGTGAGTGCTTGACATCATTCTTTCCACATGTCAAGATGGTGCATCCCCACTTTCTTTATCAAATGAGCATCTTCAAAATGTGGCCTTGTGCCATTTTGATTTTGGAAAGATCAACTATGACATTGCTAGAATCCTATAAATGTTCTAAGATGGGTATAGTGAAATCACCATGAACACATGTCCTCATAGCACATACCTATTTTCTTTAAACTTCATTCAAGTTCTTAATGTGGGCAAGTGCCCTTTGTTGATCTTGATTAAGATCAACGGTAGGAAAAACTTTGCACTTTATGGTTGCATCATCCAGTTGGACCAATGAAATGACTCTTCTCAACCCTCGTGCTCTGACCAATCTGACTATTGCATTAATTACTAGAATTTTTGCACCTGTAGCATAAGTACTTCTAGCTAGGCATATGTGGCATACAAGAAAGCATGACTCAACATTCTTCCCTAATCTTGGCCCCACTATGACACACAACACAAAGGCACTTACCCGCATTTCTTATTTCTTGAGTAGTTTCTTAATGTGAGCTTGTGCCAGCCCTTGATCTTTGAATGATCTACAGTTGGCAAAACTTTGATCCTATCTAGCAGATAGACCTCTTTATTGGTACAGCTGGTTGTACATATCAGCAATCACTTCACAACTTGGCACACTGTAGCACACACTAGAGATTCTCGACCCCACCATATTGCTTGCCTACTTTATTTATCTCTTATGTAACCTAAAAATGCATCCATGCACTGGCCTTTGATCTCACAAAGATCAACAGTCAAAAAATTATGCATCTTAAAAACACTACATCATCCAAATTGATGAATAAAATATTGCCCTCCAGTCCAACTCATCTGACAACTACCACAGAAGATACCTCAATACTATCCTTGGAAACTAAGGGCCCATGCTACCAGACTGTGCTACATGTTTTGTTTGCACTTCCCCACATTTTTTAATTCTCGTGCATCTTCGAATTTCAGGAAAGTGCTAGCCCTTGATCTAAATGAGATCAATGGTTAATGAATCTTGGTCATAAAGTGATACTTCTATTAATAGATCCACTAATGATAGCATAGGAATTCTAGAACATGCATGAAAGGTACTGACAAGTCTACAAAAGGGTTTTGACAATTTTTGACAAATCACAATCTTTGCAACGCACTGAGACTTTGAAAAGGCAAGGGCTACATGTCATCAAAGCACATGCTTGTAATATTTAAAAACCTTGCATCTCAACATTATGGGAATGCGATACCCATTGATTTGAACAAGATCAATGGTCACACAAAATCTATATTACATAGGATACTTTTCAATAAAATAAATGAGCAAAACACAAACAAAACATGGTCAATAAGTTTTAAACAAGATTTTAATGAAGTCATGCTTGCATAAACCCAACCTTAGGGTAAAACTGATATACCTTAAAGTCATTTTTGAAATATTATTTTTGAAGGTTTTCAAAACTAGGGTAAAATAAGATAAGGCATTAGGGTTTTTACACACTTAGGTTTCTTCCATGATTGTGCTGATGACAAACCTTGAGAATTTGATAGAATTCCAACAACACAAAGATCGGGACATGAACTAGGGCAACCTAAGAATTTGAAAAATACAAGGAACAAAAACCCTAATCTAAATGATTGTATGTCTTAAATGATTTTTCACTAAAAATTAAAAAATTCTTTGTACTGTGAAAAATCAAACTAACAGATTGGATGAACCATGTTAAATCTTGGTGTCTTTCATTCTCATCTATATGATCTATTTTTTTTTTTTTAAATTTATATTTTCACGTAATTCTTATTTTTGTCCGTAGTTTTATCCTAACAAGTGGTATTAGAGCAAGGATTTTTTTAGTTATCCTCTGCAAAAAAAGTCTCACAGTTGAATGAGAGGCTAACGGTTGAGTGGGAGTGATGGCGAATGAGGGTAAGCTGAGGGTTGATAAGTTTAATGGGTAGAACTTTGAGTTATAGAATATGAAAATGGAGGACTATCTTTATTAGAATGATTTATGGAATCCATTAGAAGAAAAAACCAAGAATCAGAGATCTATGACAAATGATGATTGGGATCTTTTAGACAGAAAGACACTTGTCCATAAGCATTCAATTGTACCTAACACCATTAGTGGAATTTAATATTAAAGGAGTTGATGGAAAACCTAGCAAAGTTGAATGAAAAGCCCTCTACTTCAAACAATGTATTTCTCATGAAGCATTTATTTATTATGAAGATGCTAGAAGATGGATCTATTGTAGATCATTTAAATGAGTTTGATATTATTACTAGTCAGTTATCTTCTATGGGTATTAATTTTTATGAAGAAATTAGGGCTCTCTTGATTTTGTATTCTTTGCCAGAATGGTTGAATGGTTTGGTAATGGCGGAGTAACTCCATTTCTAGATCTAATAATCTAAAATATGATGATGTGACTCATATTATTTTGAGTGAGGAAACTTGTAGGAAAACCTTAGGTGGATCTACATTTGGAAGTGCTCTGAATGAACAAAGTCAAGGCAAAACAACTAAGAGAAGTAATTCTAGAAATCATAAAAAATAAGAGGAAAGTCAAAAGGGTAGAGGTATCAATTGAGAGGACCTAATGACTATCAATACTGGGGGAAACCAAGGCATAAAAAGAAAGGCTTCTGCACTCGAAATAAAAATGAAGCAAAAAATGAAGATTGAGAAAAGGAGGAAAATGTAGTAAGTAACAAATCTGATGAGGATGCTTTGCTTCTATGTTTATAAAGTGTTGATGATTCATGAGTTTTAGATTTTGGTGCTCATTTCATGTTACACCTCATAGAGGCTATTTCATTGATTATGTCCAAGGGGATTTGGGCTTGTTTATATGGGGGATAATGAACCCTGTCAGATTGTTGGAAAGGGAAAAGTTAAGATTAAGTTGTAGAATGGGAATCATTGGCTACTACATGAGGTAAGACATGTTCTAAGGCTGAGTAGAAATTTAATTTCAGTAGCACAACTTAGTGATGAGGGTTGTGTAGTTACTTTTAATGATAGAAATTGAAAGGTTTCAAAAGGTTCCCTTGTAGTAACAAAAGGTGTCAAAGTAGTCACCTTATATCTTTGTACAAGTCATATTGTTCCTTCTACTTTAATTGTTTTAGAGAAAAAATGAATGTTTAGGAATAGTTGTTGCAGTTAAGAAGGGAGAACAAATAATTGATGTAAATTCTAATACAACATTGTGGCACAACAAAATTAGGCACATGAGTGAGAAATGTATAAAATTACTTCATTCAAAGAAAGTTTTACTAGGTCTAAAAAGTGTTAATATGGATTTTTGTGAAAGTTGTGTGCATGGAAAAAAAAATAGAGTGAGTTTTGTGAAGATTGGGAAGGAAAATAAAAGTGAGAAATTAGAGTTTGTACATATTGATATATGGGGATTGGCTCAGGTATCTTCCCTTGGTGGCTCTCATTATTATCTTACATTTATTGATGATGTAACTAGAAAAGTATGGGTTTATTTCCTTAGAAACCTGATATATTTCAAATTTTTAAGAAATGGAAACACTTGGTTGAAAATGAGGCTAGTAAGAAATTAAAATATTTTAGATCTGACAATGGTGGTGAGTATTCCAATCATGAATTTGAAGATTATTGCTCCACTAATAGTACTCATAGACAAAAAATTATTCTAAGGACTCCGCAGATAAATAAAGTGTCTAAACACATGAATAGGACTATAATGGAGTGCGCAAGGAGCATGGTGTTGCATGTAGGGTTACTCTTAAACATCTAGGTAGAGGCTATTAATACTACTATATATTTAATTAATATTGATTCATCTACTCCTTTGGGCTATGGTATTCTAGAGGAAGTATGGACTGTTAAGAAGGTGAGTTAATCTTTTCTCAAAACCTTTGGTTGTGAAGCATTTGCTTATATAGATTTTGAAACACTGGTACATTTAACCCTAAATTTCAACCTTAAATTTTTACCATCAGAGATAAATTTCTTGGTTGGTCATCATTATAAAGGATTTTTCTTTTTCTTTTAATACATGCCTGTGTTGGTCTCAATTGCAACCAATACTTTATATTTTATGTTGGTCTAAATTGCGACCAACACAAGAACATAAAGATAAAAAGAAGAAGAGCCAAACATCAATTGAGCAACTCACTTGAACATTTGATTTGAGCATTTCAAGCATTTCTTTGTGTCTACTATATCATTTGTAGCTTTCATTTGAGGATTTCCAACATTTCATTGCATCTACTGCATCCTTCGAGCATTTCATTGGAGCATTTGAAAACCTTGTGAGCATCTACTACAGCCCTAAACTTGAACTGCCAGCTATCATTTGAGCATGCATTGTAGCATTTCATTACATCTATGACATGAAATCTCTTGGCTTCATGTTGTAACCGATTGCAACACTCCTACTATTAAAGGTATTCAATCATTGGGGAAGCCATAATTTGATACTTGCTAATGTATAAAAAAATTGGACCTGAACAAAACAAAATTACCTTTATTTAAGAATTATTTAAACCCTCGTTTGAAGATTTGATAAAGAGTTTTGACCAAATCTTTATGACGTGCGTTTAAACCCTTGTTTTGTAGGAGTGAGTGAGTCATTGATGGATAGATTAGAATATTTGAATAATAGAAGATAATACTATGCCATTATTGATGAGATGGTTACAATCTTAATGTAGAAAATCTCAGTCACCTAAAAGTTACAATTTCAGTATTTCATGGCATCTAAGCTCAACTTACATGTCACATTCATAAATTATAGTTCTTGGATTCTTGAAGTGATTGAGCAACAAAAAAAGTGTTATTTATATATATGATGCCAATTTATTTCTAGTTAAGGGCAAGCTATTTTCATTCTATAATTCTAAATGCCAAGATGCTTTGTGGGTTTCAACTCTTGCAAATCTAGTTGCTATTAGAACAATACATTTTTAAAATATAATATATCATCATATTGCAAATGACACCTCTAGCTAAATGAGTACATGGTTTTATTTTTGAATATTTTGGAGAACTCTAGCTTAGGGTTTCCTCTTGCCACACATTTGTATAAATGTAATAAGTACTTGATGAATGTTGTAATATTCTACTTTGTTATGAGATTTGTAATGGTTATTTCACTATTACATGTAAACTTTAAAATAGTTTAGGATTACTACTTAAGAATGTTTAGTTATGTGATACTAGTGATTGTGGTGTATGCTCGTGCACAATCCAAATTCCTTTGTGATTTTAATATGTTGTCTATCATGATATGTTGTGATCCCATAACCGAAGGATGTACATGTACAATAAAATTACCCTCTCTTGTTATTCAACATCTAGGCTTGTAGTTGAGTAGCAGCCAAAAGATGTTCATGCCTTGTTTGTTGGTGTTGGGATAATAATGTTTATGTGATTTCCAAGAATCATAGGCCTTGTATTTTGTGTGATGCATTGTAATTAGATTTCATGTATTTCCATGTTCTATTGTTTCGTATTCTACATATTTGAATGAGTGTTATATCTCTCATCATTTTCGTGCCCATGTAGGTCTATGACCATTGTGTCAATATTGAGGAACATTGAGGGGGAAAGGGTGAATTAGTGCTCAAATAAATGAAAAGTAAAGTATTGAAACAAAATACAAGAATCCACAACACTATAGCACAATGGTTTTTATCATGGAAACCTTGTTAGGGGAAAAGCCATGATGGGGATGAAATCCGCAAATGAATACTCTCAAAAGTACTAACCTTGTCAAAGATTTAGGTACAAAAGAGGTAATGTCATGTATTCAAGCACACCATATAAATCTCACTACTCAAATATAAAAGGGAGACTTACCGCCTTTACAAAATATATGGACTACAAACCACAAGTGATGAACTAGAGTGCTATATCTATGAATGTACTAGTATTTCCAATTGGGTGCTCAAATTGATTTCTACATTTCAAGCCTTATTCATCCTTTTCAGTCAATTAAACCTCTAACCACATAACTTGTAGATACATAACAATCATAACATTGGTAATTTTTTCAAAACATCTAAACAACTCAATCTTATATACTAATATTAAAAATTAAGATAACCACTAGGTTGGCCTTAAGAGCATATTAAGTAGTGTGTGATGAATTAACCAAATCCCTTAGAAAAACATAACATGAACCTCATAACTTGATCAAATGAAATATTGAGTGCTACAATGTTGGAATAAGATAGATTATACTCTATCATGGTCCACCTATGTTTACACCATAAGATTCAATACTAGGTGTCCACACTGAAATATTTCCTCAACATAGTCAATAGCTTTTTATTTGACATACTTAGCCATTTTTTTATTCATTCCTCCAGTATGATCAAGATATATATAGATAACATAGGGAATGCATATAGTTTCCATCAATTACAACATATCAATCCTCAAGAGCAGTATCTCTTAACAACACTTTATGATTATCTCCTAGCATGGAGGGAGTGGATTGCTTGGTTCTATATGGTTGGGACGTGTTTCAACTATTTCTTGGGTTCAATGGATAGTATATTGAGCATGCACATTTGTTTCTTCTTTTACTTTTGCTTCATGTTTTCTTATGATTGATGAAACATCTTTTATGGCTACCATGATGAC
The DNA here is from genome assembly GCA_028749045.1 of Cupressus sempervirens. NCBI lineage: Eukaryota > Viridiplantae > Streptophyta > Pinopsida > Cupressales > Cupressaceae > Cupressus > Cupressus sempervirens. The sequence continues at coordinate 750,873,212 of CM053787.1, read as the reverse complement.
ATCAGTTGCACCAGTAGCTTCTTAGGCATTCACGCTAGGCCTCCATGGTATAAGAGACTCCACCTTTGCACCACCAAATTCTTAGGCAATAACGCCATGCCTCTATGGTATATGAGACTCCACTTGTACTCTTGTTAGATCGTAATCTAGTGGCATTAAGAATAGTAATTACTCTTCAAGAGTTTTCTTCCTATTTGAGGGTTTCTCTAGAATCAAACTTGTTTTTCCATTTTGTGTGTGATAATGCAAGAATGTTTATTTATGCATTTTGAGTTGTTTTCAATTTTAACCCTTGATTGCATAGCATGTCATTTGACATACATTATAGACTGGAAAAAACACATGCATTTAAACTCAGTTCTTTACACTTGAAAATCCAACTTTTTATACTATAGATCCCAAGCCTTGGTTTCAAACATCATGTGCTACATCTTTCTCCATCTAATTTCAAGTACAAATTTTCTCTATTTTTACTTATTGAGATGGTTGACAACACAACATAGATTGTGCATTAGTACATAGGTATTACAAAATTGTTAAGAACAAATGTTTTATAAAAAGGATTTTGATTCCTGGTCTCAAAGTTCCTTTCTACCCATTTCCAATTGATACATAGCCTTGAATTGTGAGTTTGACTTGCTCTATTAACTAGCATAAGGAGGTGGGTTTGATGAAAAATGAAACTGAGATGAACAAGAAACTAAAGCCCAATCCTCTGACTAATTTGCCAATTTTTATTCTTGTATGTTCGGCAGGGGATTACATATTTCACAATTTCTAAATAAGTTGGATGAATTACCAACTTCTTTCCCTAAACCTTTTGACTAGTTTTCCATTGAAATTTCTTCAAAGATCATCCTTAAAGGAAACATCTTTATTGAAGGTGTCAATAGAATTAAATAAAAAAATATTCAAAGATAATCTATTTATTAATCCTAACTCTTTTTTCCATCTCTCTTTTAAGAAGCTTTATAAACTATCCCATTTTTAAGCACTTCAATTTTACTTCTAAAACATACAAGATTAAATTATCACATAACACTCATCCTCATTGTCTCTCTAGTTGAGGGATCTACAGTTCCAATATATTCCATGCCACAATACCTTAGCATAGGGATTGCATTGGCATTTTTCATTTGTGAAACACAAATATATATCCCTCAGAACTTAGATTAAGAAGAAACCATCGACCTAACACAAATAGATCAGATGCAACTCTAAACAACCAACCTACACTAATACAATCTCATCAGAATAGTTCCAACAACACAATTAGAAGTCACTTGAAGTCACTTTAAAAATGAGCAATGATACAAGTTGAGAATTAGCACAGAGGACAAACAATAGAAGAGAAACCCAAAAATGGGTTGTACTAAACACAATTCCAATCGATTAATTTATACATAAATATACATTAAATGTTATGTTGACTATAGAATTGAGTTAGTTCTATTTATGATGAGTAGTTGAGATGTATGGTGATTGACATTGGTCTGTTGGACGACTGCATGTGTTTCATCTTCCAGTGGATGATTGGTCATGATAAATAATTTATTTTATTCACACTCCTCGATAAATTAATTATTAGATTCTTTTAGAAATCCCCCCATAATCTAGAAAAGGTAGGTCCTAACCCAAAGTCTCATTCGATGCCCATTTAAAATCACTTATCAAATATCATCATTTATATTGTTCCCCCAAATCATAATCATTTGAGGTTTTTATGAATTACCCATAATCGATGCTTTGAATGGTTTCAAGCTCACCACAAACATCACACAAGTGGTTTCAAGATCACCACAAAATTCAACCTAAAGTAGTTTTGGCTCATCACAAACCTCACTCACATTCATTTTTAAAATCACCATAAACTTCAAGCACTCAAGTGGTTTTGGATTACCACAAACCAAAAACGTATTGTGCACAAACCATCACTATGGAGAAACCATCATCACTTTGGGATTTTCTCCTTGTACCTACATCAAACTAATTATAGGAATCCTTTTTAGATACATAGTTCATCAATATACCAAACAATTATTTTTGGGGTGTCAGGCACAACCTTATAATAGCTCAAATACAATAAATTTTTCTTAATCAATTTTCATCACTTTGTCAAGGGATATCACAATACCTCTTTTCACATTGATACAACCTTTACAATTAGATAGGCACATTCTCTTGCTACTAACCCATACCCTTTGCATCCCAAATCAAAACACACTTTTTCAAATAGACCTTTGCACACTGGCAACAATCTCTAGCACATCATCTCATTGTCTAATCAATGCTAACTGCTATATAGCTAACTTAATATGCATTCAATTTATTAGCAAACACTATATACCTCATCTAGCACCTAAATTAAAAATATGATTATTAACAACTAATACTTAGCCTATTAACCCCAAGATTTTTAGAAATATATATTAAGATCTCCTTTCTTGTTTAACAACTATTATAAATCTTATATATCATTGATTGTGAACATCATTTTCATATATTAGCAACATTCTTCTTCTCTCACAGTAGTTATGCATGCACTCTCTCACTAATAAAAAAGCCAAGCTGAAGATATATATAAAAGCATGTGCAACACTTGTCAAAGATTACCAGATATGTTAGACAACTTTGAGATTTGAGCAAGAACACAAACACAAAAGACAAACCCTATGAACAAAGTTTTGAACAAAAATAAAAAAAGTTCCAAGCCCTAAACAACAATTTCTATTAAAAAACCCTAAAATCAAACACAACTGAAGCACCCAAACCCACTACAAGATAGAAACAAAGTTCACCAAGCCCTACCACATGTGGTTCTCTACCTTCCAAAGTGGAACCCACTCTCCTAGGGTCTTTTTCTTCTCTTAAGACACTTGGAAAAATTAGATCACAATTTGGATTTAGGGACACTTGCCCTCAACTAGGCCCAATATGGAAAATTAGGCAAAATGCTTTCAAGACTTCAAAAAAAGGCTATATGTAGGTAACCATAATTGAAACATCAAATGTTCAGGTCATTAAAAAAAGTGTCAATGCTTAAAATTTCTTGGTATATCAATCTTATTTTGATTGGTGTGTACTTGCAAAACTGAGATTTTAAATGAGTGAACTAGAACATTTATGTTGAAAGAAAATACCAGATCTGAAGAATTCCAGTTATTTTGTTGCTTTTTGGGATCATATTGATAATATGACATATGTTTTGAATTTATGGTACTCATTTTTGTGTTAATACTCTATAGATAAAGGTGAAGCATCCTATAAGCAAAAATCTTGCCATCGCAAAGAAGCTACCAACAAAAGATTCTAGCAGTGAGGATTTTTCTTCTAAGGAGGTTAGTCATTTTGTTGTGGATAATTATCTGTAGAATAGAATCATGTTTTGGTGGAATCACAAGCTTATGAAATTTTGATGTTTAATAGTGAACAAATGGTTAATTGAAATGCCTTATTTCAAATTGAAAATCAAACAAAAAAATTGGTGCTCTCTAAATGATGAATACATTCATTGTACTTTTCTAGCATAACATTAATAAATATTTGTTTTTTATCTTTAAATATTGCTATACTATCATGATATTTTTCATTTTATCAATATTTTTTGTACTTTTTGAAAGAGAGATAAGAAATTTGTGTTTAATATTATTCAAAGTGCATTATAGTAAACACATAAAAGAACAAGTGCTTTGGGAAATAATAACTCAGTTGTAGTGAAGAATGGGTCAGTTGTAGCTTAAAAAAATGGTAAAGAAGAATCAAGTGAGGACGAGTCTTCTGATGAGTTACTCCATGGTTAAGCCAAGTCTTTAGTACATAATAAAGCAACTAAATTTCATAATTTCTTTATTTTTTATAGTTGATTTGTTTAGATATTGCCCATTAAAAATTACTTAGTACATCTTATTTTTTTCTGCATAGGAGCTTGCAGTTCTGAAGAATCTGAAGAAGATATTGTACCAAAGGTATATTTGGTGTTCTTTTTAAAGTGAAAATGTGATTGGAAATTTTGTATATTATCATATTTCACATGCAGAAAGGTCAAATTGTAAATAGAGGTGAAGCCGTATGGATTTAAGTTTCTTCTTCATTATTTATAATGCTCTCGATTCCTCCTTTGTAGCTATAAAAATATTTTTTTATTTTCATCTTTCTAGATACCATTTACCAAGTTCTTAAAGATTCCAGAATATCTTGGGCTGACCCCACTCCAGCATGTCCTAACTCCTACTTGGTTCACAGACCTAATAGGCCTAATTAGGTTGGGTTTCCAAGGCAAGTGCTACAAAATGGGTTCATAGAACCAACACAAATACATGGAACTCTTCCTCTCCATGACAAATATCCATTTCACTCTTTACTTGGGTTAGATCCATTTGTTTGGGAGTCTAATCACCACTTCTCCTACAAATCTAGGCTGAACATATAGAGATGTTCAGCCTAGGGCTAGCTGGTAAAAATATGAAACCTCCTCTAGGCCTAAAATTTTTCCATATGAAAGTATCTACCCTAACTTGCTTCCTCCTAGGAGGCATTAGAATCGCACTGTAGGTTTGCAAGTTAGAGGCACATGTTTGCCTATACCTATAAATTTAGGCCAAATCTAGCTACCTTCACTAAAACTACTATAACTTGATCAAATGAATAGATCAAAACTCTGAACCAAATGAAAATGGAAGCTACTTCACATATCTATCTAACCATGGTAGTTGATCATAGGTGTTGATTTGTACATGTCTGTACAACACAAAAACATAGTCAAATTGGCAAAAAATTAGGTTTTTATTGCTGCAAATATTCTCCAATCCATACATCCACCACCATTTGGTCATGTATGATTATTACATGCTTATATTATTTCATCTCAATGGTTATAACCACTATTCAAAAGGTTATACCAATGTACAACTAAATTTTGTAACTATTTTGCAATGTTGTCAACACTTTTGCAATTTTTCTTGGCAACTTTGACAATTTTGCATTTTTGACCACCTAGACACCTAAACACCTACTTAATGGTTCAAACCATATCTAAATCCCTCTAAGGACTTATAAACACCCTATTAATCATTAAAATAACTCATTTTTCAAAATGTGACCATTTGGTTCAATGTGGCATCCTGGTTTATAATGACACCAAGGATCCACTTGACCTTACAATTGGTCCTAATACATAAACCACATTAAGTTGACTACCCTATAGACCTATCCAACTACCTTGACCTATCAAATTTCCTTGGTGCCTTGCACCATAGTCCTTAGGACAACTAAAATCAAGTCTCTTGAGTTGGAAAATCTTGCACTTTAAGGCCCATCTTGATCAAATCAGTTTCAGTCAACCAAGTTGCATGCTCGACAGGCTTGTTCTTCCACTTGAAAAGGTACTTGTAATATGTCCTCCTCCTGGTCTCTTTTAGCACTTTGGTGTCTAAGAGTCATTCAACCTCTTGTGGTGGCTGCTTGGGTAGTTCTGCAGGTACCTCCAGTCCATCCATTTGACCTGTATCACAGTTAGTAGTTCCCTTATAGGAATACAAATCACAAACATTAAAAATGTTAGATAAACCAATGTCAATAGGGAGTTCAAGTTTATATGCATTTGTGCCATATTTTTGCAAAATTTTGAAGGACCCCATCTTCCTCATCATGAGTTTGGTATATTTTCCCTTGGTACAATATGAAATTACATCTTTATACTTGTCCAATAGCTACCTTACTTCCTTGGGTCCCACAATCCTTTCATTGGATCTACATTCCTTTCCTTTTTCTCCAAGTTTTGGCTTTACTACTTTGGAAAAACAAGGGGTGTTTTTCACCTTGATGGTCTTCAAAAAATCCTTCTCTCCAACCATCATTACACTAGATGCATGTTGGATCTCCTTCCTATCTTCTGGCAGTGGTCTCATGGTGTATTCTTTCCCCTTTTTGGATATGATGTAAACATTGCTCCTTCCATCATGCTTATAATTGACATCAAATTGTTAGGGCTTGCTTAACAATAGATAACAAGCATCCATTTTTGCAACATCATAGACAATCTTGTCTTTGTACTCCCCTATTTGAAATTGAACTTGAAATTCTTCATTTACTATGACCTGCTACTCCTTATTTAACTAGGAAACCTTATAAGGATTAGGATGAGGTAACTTCTTCAATCCAAGCTTCTCTACCATTTCTACTTAGGCTATATTATCAGTTAAATCAGAATCTACAATAACTTTGTAGACCTTACCTATTACCTTGTAGAGAGTTCTAAATAATGTCTTTCTTTGGGGTGCTTCTTGCTCTGTGATAGTCTTTACTAAGGTTCTATTGAACATTAGAGACTCTCCTCTCTCTGGGTCAATATTTCCTCTTGCCCCTTGGTCACTTTGTGAATCCTTCTCTTGAGCCAAATGGACTCTCTTATTCCCTTCTTGGCTTCTACTACCCATTTTCTCAGGAAGTGCTTGTATGTAGCAAGTGCAATATGTAGAGGTAGAGTTATGGAAGGTCAACTAAGTATTTTTTTCTTTTCATTTTATATATTTCTTTATCTATTTATCAATCTATCTCTCTATCTATACCTCTTTCTATCTATCTCACTTTAGTATTCATTTCTATACATGTCTTCCTCTTACTACTCCATCTACAAGTTGCAAACAAATCATCCTTCTTCCACCAATGAGTCATTCCATTCAAGAAAGACAATGTTTGAAAATATCAATGCACAAAAAAATAGGGAGACAATTGCTAGACTATGGTCTAAATTAAAAAGAAAAGGTGATGGAAAAATTTATTTTCCTTGCAAAATTTGTAAGGGCTCAAAGATATCTAATCAAAACAACTGAGGAACATTGTAGGCAACATTGTCACATTGAAGGGGGAAATGAATATCATCCATTGGTATGTATTTTAATAATTTATAAAATACATAAGACATGATTTGATGATGAAATCATGGTCATGGTTAATATAAGATCATCATTTTTATATAGGTCAACATCCATGAGTTCCATTTTATGGACCATGACAATTCAGAGAATGTGGATTTCCAAATGAGAGAACATGAAGGTGTGAATATTGAAGTAGAAGGTAATGATACCATGAAAGAAGACCATGATGATGAAGATCATGATGATCAATATGATGATGATGATGATGATTATGATGATGATGCAGAGCTTGATATACCTATACTTGAGAAGGCACACAATCCCCTATATGAAGGCTCTGAAACAACTCTTCTTGTCGCTATATTGTTGTTGGTGAACTTGAAGGTTATGAATGGTTTATCCAACATAGCAATGACATATATGTTAAGGTATGTCATCTTTGTTCATTATTTTACTCGTAGTTCCCTTACAACTAACATTGGGTTTGTGTAGCAATTCATATTCTTTAAATTAAAAAATTATTCATAGGTTGATAAGTGAATGTTTTTTACCACCATCAAACATTCTACCTCGCTTGTACTAAGAATTATCTGCCATCATGAAAGATATTGGAATGAAGTATCAAACAATACATGCATTATTGAGTGATCATATTATATATCATAAACAACATGAATTTGTAACACAATGCCCTATTTGTCATATTCGTAGATATCAATAAGATTGATTAACAAAAAAGGTGCCTTGCAAGGTTCTTTGGCATATTCCCATTATTCCATGTCTACAATGATTATTCAGGTGCAATAGCTTGGCACAATTTATGGATTACCATGCATGCAATAGAAGTCAAGATGACATTATGTGAATGCCTACAGATGATTCAAAATTTAAGGAAATAGAGGAAAAATGGCCACACTTTAAAGGAGAACCTCATAATCTCAAGCTTTCATTGGCAACAGATGGTGTCAATCCTTTTGGAGAGATGAGATCTACTTACTTAGTGTGGCCTATTTTTGTTATCAACAATAACATACCTCATTGGTTGTCCATAAAGAGAGAGAACATAATGTTTACATTGATTGTTCTAGGTATGTTTTGATTTAATGGTCATGTAAATTAATTTATTATTACTAATCCATCAAAATGGTCATAATAATTATGTAATGTTTTTGTTCATTGAACTAGGTAAGTACTAAGTTAAAGATATCAATGTATGTATTGAGCCCTTTATCAACGAGTTGATGGTGTTGTGGAATGGGGTTACTATGTATGACATCTCTAGACCAATAGGACAAAGACAATTTTAATTTTATGCAATGCTTGTATGGACAATACATGATGCCCCTAGGCTAACACATTTATGTGGTACGTTCTCTTCTTAGCACCTCTTTTTTGGAATGTTATAGTGACAACACAAAGTTAACACATTTAATCCAATTATACACGATCTTGTAGGTTTTCAAACAAATAGAAAATTTGCATGTCTAGTTTGTGGTCCAAAGACAAGATCTTGTCATTCAAAAAGTTTAATAAAGTAGGTGTTCGATGAGAATAGACAATTTCTCAAAAGAAATCATAAGTACCAAATTACCAAAAAACATCTTTTCAATGGTAAAGAAGAGATTACATCAAATCTATAGAAAATGGTACCTTGCCTATGGAAGTTGGCGTACAATAAAATAAATCATCAAGGTAATGTCATTCCATCTGATGGTTTTTGTTTCAAATTTATATTTTGATATTGTGATTTGTTTACTGATAATGTAATTGAGGCTTGTGAAAGTCATCAAGGCATCTATTGGTGTAAATAAGTATTTACTTATTACACTTACTTAAGTTTACTTAGGTCAATACATTATATTAATATTTATTTATTAGTCACCTAGGAGCATGTGCACTCTTGTGAGTTATCATGATGACATCACAGGGGTCCACACCTCTTTTAAGCACATGTTGTCTACAACACAAAAATCTTCTACACACACATATGACACTTTTTCATTCTTATCATTCATCTAGAATGTTAGAGAAGGTGCTTAGTTTTCTTATCTCTTGGTTATTTCTAGAGACATTCTAGGTGCTTCTTGAGAGGCCTTTTTATACAGACACTCCTAGTGTACTCTCAAGTGGGCTAAGCTGGCATATTGAATGAATATCATCATTCTAATCATACTCTCTTTATTTTGGTCTATTGTGTGCTTGTGTTGAGTTCTTTAGTTCTTGGGTGAATTCTGGCCTAAGCCAAATTCTTACATGGTATTAGAGTTGTGGGAGATTCTCTACACATAGCCATTCAAGATTGTTCATGCTTCAACATCTTGACATGAATCCAAAGGATCCATAGAAATTGGGGTATCTAGAGTCAGATTTGACCTCACTATTGAAGTGTCAATTCAGTGAAGATTGACTATAAATTTTCCTATGTTCAGTGAAAGTTGATTGTGAGGAAAATTTTTTTTACAAATCAGAACCCAGGGGCCCCAATTTGCAGTTTGAGTATGGTCATTTTATTGATCTGATTAGTTATTTTTGAGATCTAAATTTCTCTATTATTTTCTTGTCAGTTGTACAAGGAGAGAAATTTTTTTTGCCAAACCAGGCAGTGACACCCCGGCTTGGCTCTGTAATTTTGGTGTGGTGGAATTTATTATTGGTAGGGCATCTATTATTAAATTTAGGCCAAATCTGCCATGGTTGTACTGCAAATCTGAGCACATAGAGTTGTACGTGAGTAATCTGGCATATTACATTCCCCCAGCCAAGAATTTCTACACATCTAGCATGCGATTATATTTCCATAGGGGCTCTTTTGTTTTGAGCATCACAACCCATCTCTTTTCAACAGCACTTCACACGCTTTTCCCATGAATGTGGGACAATTGAAAGTAAACCCGATGACCATTGTCCAATAGCGGTGGCATAGTCTACAGCATCCAATATCCTAACACCCTTCATCCAGCATTGCTATCAAAGATTCTAGCACCTACAGTAAGAGACACATGGTGGTAATTAATTCACTTGCATCTGCACTTTCAGCAGTGTACCTACCATGAGGGACAACTAGCACACTCATTGCCCACGTGACCCAATCCTCATAGGAGATGTGTCAGCATTTAATTTGTCCACATGATTACCGAGCTGTTGCCCAATTAGTGCCACATCATAGCACTACAGTCCCAATCAGCTACCACATAGTTAGCGACATGTAGGAACTTTGTTAGCATATCATATGCCAGTCAGAGGACATGTGTTTTTTCCATACGAACAATACATTTATGTACAACCACATCATCAGCTAACATCATCACTGGATTATTTTTTGCTGATGTCATCAATTTTACATGATTAAATTTGAAACCCATCTAAATGTCATTTTAGGCCAAATTACAACTACTATGATGGCCATATGACTGTCAAATTTAACCCCATCATTTGCTGATGCAACCTCTCTCTAGATTGATTTTGGTTTTTGCAATTTGACTTCGGGAGGCCATAACTCAGATATCCAGACTCCAAATTAGGTGCAATATTTTTAAAAAATTGGGTAGAATTTCCTAAATTTTTTAGTGGTGCAACTCTTTTCTAGTTTTGGTGTATGGATTGTTCAGAAATTGCATTTTTTGGTGATTGTACCTGCATAATCTTGCATTTTGCAACTTCAAACACTCTGTATGGGCACATTTGGAGTCAAAAATAGGTTCCAATTTTTTTAAAAGTGCGTTATTTTTCATCTACTTTCCAGATCTGGTATCAGATTGTAAGGTTGTGTGGATAAAAGTGTTACTTTTAGCAATAGGGCCTTTCTTTACTTTGTACTGCTTCAGAATTGTAACACATTGTAAAGCTTCAGTTTCGTACTCTAGTAAGAGGTTGTAACAAGCAAAATTAGAAGTCCATAAAGGCCAAAATTGGAAAATGGCCCATTGTAATCACACTACTGATAAAGTGCCCAAAGTATCTATTTTGGGGGGGTTTCTTGATTTAGTGAGAAGGGGGGGGGGGGGGGGGGTGTTCTTGGTGTTTTGTTCTCTCTTTTCTCCACTTTTCTTTCATTTTTTTTATTATGGGAAACTTTAAGTTTTCTAAATTAACTCCTCATAACTATGCTACACGGTCAATCAAAATGTGGTATCACTTAATGCATAATGGAGTTTCACAATATGTAGATGGTACTCCTCTTAAACTAGTAGGTGATAAAGTTTCAGATGGTGATATTTCAACTTGGGTAGCAATGGATAGGAAATCCCTAGGTGATATATGTTTGGGGGTATATGATAAGATCATGTATCAAATCAAGAAGTGTACTTCATATAAGGAAGCTTGGGATACCCTCAAAAGCCTTTATGGGAAAGTGTCTAAAGAGGATGTGTTCAAAATCTAAGATGAGCTTGTTCCTTAGATCCTAAGTCATATGACTCAATACAGGATTTCATCATCAAGGTGAATGAACTAAGGATGAAGCTTACTAATTGTGGGAGTTCTATCAAAGATGACAGACTGATCTATCTCATACATAACAAGATATCATCAGAATATTCCACATTTGTATCTTCTTTTAACACCTCAAAGACTACCTTAGGGTCTACCTTTAGGAAAGTCACTTTTGATGAATATGCTAAACTATTGGATGATGAAGAAAATAAGTTGAAATCAATGGGGATTCTCAAATCACCTTATTCTAAAGCATTGGTGGCCAATGAGGGTTCTCAACATATAGCTGGATAGTCTTCAAATAAAGGAAAGGGTAAGAAGAAATGGAAGAGCAAATTAGAGGATGAAGAAAAGACAACACAACAATCCAATCAACAAGGCAAGTCCTCGAATTCCAACAAGAACGAGGACGAAAATAAGGAGAAGAAGAAGTGTGCTTATTGCAAGAAATTGGGTCATGAAGAGCATGAGTGTTATCTCAAGAAGATTGATGAATTGACCAACATCATGAAGAAACATAATGTTCCATTGCCTAATGCTTACAAGGAGAAGGGATCTTCTTTAGATTCAAAGGGCAAAGGGAAAGCATTCATGGCAAATGAAAACTCTTCAAAGGAATGGATATTTGACTCAGGTGCCTCATATCATATGGGTTCCTCAAAGGAGGATTTCTCTTCATTAAATCACTGAAAGGTACTGCACATCTTTATGGGAAATGATAGCAAAATGGAAGTTGAGGGAAAAGGAAATGTGGAGATGGAAAATGGAGAGTTTCAAGAGGTTCTCTATGTTCCAAACCTATGTTCAAATCTCCTATCAATCTACCAAATCACTCACCTTGGAGATGGATATCGAGTTGAGTTCCTTCCAAACTTAGTAAAAGTGCACATTCTTCAAGATGATTCCTTGGTTGTAGTGGGGAAAGTGAATGATAATAAAAGGTTGTACTCTTTCTCTCATTTTGTGCCCAAGTCTCCTTCAAAGGCCTTGTTATCACAATCCAATTCAAACATGCAATTACAGCATGAGTGGTATGGTCATCTTGACTTCTACTATCTTAAGCAACTTTGCACATACAAAATGGTCTAAGGTCTACCTCAAATCAACTTTTCTAAGGGTGAATGTTCAACAGATTTAGTGGATATGCATCTAGAGGGGAAGTTATACAAAGGGAAGTCTTCTAGAGCACAAGGTGTTCTATATATGGTTCACATGGTATTAGTAGGTCCTTTTTCATTTACCCAAGGTTGCTACACACTTACCTTTGTTGATGACTTTTCAAGGTTCACTTGGGTCCACTTTCTTCAAAACAAGAATGAAGTGGTGGACACATTTCTAGCCTTCAAGACCCATGTAGAACGAAAATCCAGGAAAGCCATCAAACTACTTTGAATGGACAATGGAAGTATGCATGTGAACAGAAGACTTATGGAATTTTGTAGACTCAAGGGCATTGATCTTTAGACTCCATCAGCATTCAATCCACATAAGATAGGTGTTGCAGCTTTGAGGATATGAACTCTCAAGTCTATGGCAAGTTGCATGATCCATGTCAAGTCTCTAGGTCCATCATTAGAAGTCAAAGAAATCTCAAGTGCCACTCACATTCTTAATTGTTCTCCTCATCCAACCTTAGATGGATAAAATCCTTTTGAGGCATGGTGTGGCAGAAAACCTGTGGTGACACACTTCAGAGTCTTCGATTTTCCTCTATGGGAAAAGGCATCTTCTAGGGGATGCAAGGCACAGTAATCTCAGCCTTGTACTTTCATTGGTTATGAAGATAGTGTGAAGACATATAGACTTCTAGATTTTGAGACACATCAGATATTTTTTGACAAGGATGTGTATTTTGAGGAAAGTTCACCAAGCTTGTCCTCTACTCCTCTTCGCACACCATATAGTGTGGAAACTGATAGTGACACTAGCGATAGTGCTTCAATAGCTTTAGACACATGGGGTTCTATCGACAGTTGCAGTGAGAGATCACATCATTAGTTTAGTCTACATGCATATATTGCCACAGTGATAGGTCTAGAACAATAGGGTACATCCAGTCTTCTAGATATAGGTTCAATGATAGATTTGGGAGACAATATTCATGATCTGCCTCTTCTTCTTGATGCAGAATTACCTTCTTTAGTTGTCACGAGGGTTCCATCTGATTCTCTTGTTCATTCTCTACATGATCGATCCTCATAGGTTGAAGTGATTGTGGATACTTATGATTAGCAGTTGTACTAGGGTTCTTCATCAACTGTAGAGACAAACAATTCTTTGAGATAGGGTCTTTAGCCAGTTGAGCAGGTTTCAGAGACATCACTTATCCATGGGATTCTTTCCATGCACAACGAAAGTGTCTCATTTGTACCTTGTGCATTGTTTCTTCCTAAGGGGAGGAACACCATTATGTAGTGTTGGATCAGCTTCTTCATCAAAGTAGTCACTATTTGACATTCTTCTTTGGGGGGTGGGGGAGCCTATCCTATCTCTCTACCCTTCTCATCATTCTCTTATGTATATACTAGATGTATGTCATAATGGGGGGGTCTTGATTATTCCATCCATCCATACATCCCTATTTATCTCTCTTTTTGGGGGAGTGTTTTTCCCATGAGGTTTTCCCTCTTTCTTCGCTTTATGAGAGATTGTATATCATTATGTACATGGGTACCTAACATGGCTTAGTAGCCAGGACCCATTATGCATTTCATCCTAGATTTTGTAAGCTTAAGGGCATTCCCCTAAGTTTCACTTAAGGGGGGGTGTTGGTGTAAATAAGTATTTACTTATTACACTTACTTAAGTTTACTTAGGTTAATGCATTAAATTAATATTTATTTATTAGTCACCTAGGAGTATGTGCACTCTTGTGAGTTGTCATGATGACATCATAGGGGTTCACACCTCTTTTAAGCACATGTTGTCTACAACATAGGAATTTTCTACACACATATGACACTTTGTCATTCTTATCCATTCATCTATAATGCTGGATAAGGTGCTTAGTTGTCTTATCTCCTGGTTGTTTCTAGAGACATTTTAGGTGCTTCCTGAGAGGCTTTTTATAAAAATACTCCTAGTGTACTCTCAAGTGGACTAAGCTGGCATATTGAATGAATATCGTCATTCTGATTATACTCTCTCTATTTTGGTCTACTGTGTGCTTGTGTTGAGTTCTTTAGTTCTTGGGTGAATTCTAGCCTAAGCCAAATTCTTACAGCATCAATGACCAACTTCCAAAAAGACTAAAAATTTATCCTACATAGTTTACTAGGTTTCCATACTATGAGCAACTCCCAATTGTGCATTTGTTTGATCCTATGCATGTTGGAAAGATTGTAATAGAGACATTATGGAAAATCTTGGATGGAAGGCATGACAAAGACCAAATTGTCAAAATTTGTAGTGACATTGAAGAATCCAACCATGCAATGAAAAATGGAATTTGATCAAATAAAAATGGAGACCAGATTGATACAAGTACCCTTAGTTGGTTATTGTTAGAGTAGCAGAGCAATGCTATAAAAGAAGTCAAAAAAAAAAAAGATTTCCCATAGGATTTGATGCAAACATAAACAATCTCATATCAAAGAAAAGTGAAGGGTTGAAAACACATGATTGACATACATTTATTAAGGTAATTCATGTTATTTTGTATTCACTATATATTTGTATATTGTATGTAGTTTTAATTGCATTCTTTTATAAAATATTGACAAGATCATTTTTGAAATATTGTAGTATGTTCTACCTCTATCTCTCCCACACCACTTTGCCAACAATGTCAAACAAGTTATATATGATTTTTGAAAATACATGAGGTGGTTTTCATCTTAAAAAATCAATAGAGAAGATATAAAATATTGGAAAAGAAAAATTCCTCTTCTTATGTGTGAAATGCAAAAGTGTCTACCTCCAAGTTTTTTCAATGCACAAGAACACTATCTCATACATCAAGTTAAGGAGATTGAATTGTGTGGACCTGTACCAACCAAGTCAATGTGGATGGTTGAGAGACACTTGAAATTTTTGAAAGCCTTGGTTTGATAGAGAGTAGATCTTGAGGGTTCTATGGTGGAGGGATATATTGTATACCAAACCATAGTGTACATTAGTGAATATCTTTCTAAGTTTGCAACAAAGATCCATGTAGATCATATTTGGGATCCCAACTCAATTAACAAATTTGAAGGGGAGTGCTTTATGCGAAAAGGTAGATTGAGGAAAGTGAGAGGTAAATCAAAGATGTTATTGTAGTTAATTAATTCTTATAAATCTTCAATATAAGTTATTTATAATTGGTGTATTATTTTGATACAGGTGGTTAAGAGTGGGATGCAATACATTTGTATATTGTGAACAATCTTGATTGGATGATAGTATGGATTAAACGTGTCAAAAAAAATGGTTGCTCATTAACATGGGAAGGTGTTGCTTCATTGGTTATAGAAGCTCATCATAATGGAGATTCCAATGTTACATCAATGGTAGTTCATCTAGTAAAGGGTTTAAGAGGTGGAGAGGTACATACAAATTTATTAATGATCATAACTCGACGTATGTTTCATATCAACTCACAATGCAAATAATTTATGCATGATTCAAAAATTGTAGGTCAAGCACCACAAAGCTATGTACTATCATGGCCAAAAATTTTGTATAAAAAAGTTGGATGACACAAAGAAAACTTGTGATTCTAGGATAATGGCAATTTTTGAGGTCATCAATATATCATCTAGAAATGACATACATCCTCAACAATCTCAAAATCAATACTATGGCATCTTGGATGATATAATTGAGTGCAACTTTAACTCCTTCAAAGTAGTTCTATTTTTCATCAAATGGTATTGGTTATGACTAAATCAAAATGATCCATATAGAATGGTTATTCAACATGATAATGGATTTACAATGATTAATACAAGGTCATTTGAGCCAGTTGGAGATGAGCCCTATGTTCTTGCAAGCCAATGTGAGCAAGTGTTTTACTCAGAGGTTCCACATAAATAGGGTTGGTCATTTGTTGTTAGACATGATCCAAGAGGAAGGCTGATAAAGTATAATGTTATGGAAGAAGAAGATATAGAAGATGATGAGGAAGCAGATGATGAAGATCAAGATGATGGTGATGATGGTGATGATGATGATGATGATGATGAGGATGAAGAAGAAGAAGATAATCAATAACATAATTGAAATGATCAATGAAATGATTGACATGATTTATTGCTTTCAATTGTAATGATTACATATTTATTGTGTTCAATTATAATGATTATAATATATGTTATTTATAATTACCATGAATTTTTATATTGTGTCTGATTATCACCCTTTTTGAAAACAAGCAATTGACTACAGACATCATCACCCCTTCTATTGACGATCTTGCATTCCATATATAAGGTAAATTTGTTCATGTTTACAATGTTACATATTGTTCATGTTGTCTTCTAAATTATTTGTAGCATATGTGTATTGTGTAATTTTTGGCTAACATAAGATAAATGATTAACATATGTAGGAAATTTGATTGCATATTTATTGTGTTCAATTCTAATGATTACAACATATGTTATTTATAATTACCATGAATATTTATATTGTGTCTGATTATCACCCTTTTTGCAAATAGGCAATTGACTACAAACGTCATCACCCCTTCTATTGAAAATCTTACATTCCATTTATAAGGTAAATTTTTTCATGTTTACGATGTAGCATATTGTTCATGTTGTCTTCTAAGTTATTTGTAGCATACGCATATCATGTAATTTTTAGCTAACTTAAGATAAATGATTAACATATGTAGGAAATTTGATTACATATTTATTGTGTTCAATTCTAATGATTACAACATATGTTATGTATAATTACCAATGTTTACATTGTGTCTTATTATCACCCTTTTTGCAAATAGGCAATTGACCACAGACAACATCACCCCTTCTATTGACAATCTTGCATTCCATATATAAGGTAAATTTGTTCATGTTTACGATGTTTCTTATTGTTCATGTTTTCTTCTAAGTTATTTGTAGCATATGAGTATCATGTAATTTTTAGCTAACTTAAGATAAATGATTAACATATGCAAGAAATTTGACCCCTTTGGCATGGATCGTGCACAGTGACATGGATCAGCAGGTATAAGTCAATAAATAGACATAATTTTCTTATATTCTTCTTTTTTATCATTGAGCACGTATGTTATAAATAGACATATTATATAATCATATAATGTATATATAGACAAAGAAGGTCCATATAGAAATATAATTGTATAATAATTTTCAACTTACTACATTTTATATCTCTCACATATAGACAAAGAACTGCATGTATGAGTCACAACTTGATTATTTCATATATATTATTTAAATATTATGAAATTTTCATTTGATGGATTGCAGGACCCACCAAATAGATACTTGTCAGAACTATCTACATCGAATGAGGGAAATGAGGAAATGGTAGATGAAAGCTCTACATGTAGTACAACTAAAATAGGGAGATCAACTAGAGGTCAAAAGATTAGAAAAAAATTTGATAAACGCATGCAATTTTTCCTTGCTAATGGGGGGTCATGTTCTTATGATGATGAGACCAAAGGCGTTATCAAGGTGCCCTTTCGATACACACACATTGAGAAAGAATGGGTACCCAACGAGCTACCTCCAATTAACACCATTTTTTGTGTTAATGAGAGGATATATCACATTGCTTCATCCTCATTACATGGTTTGGGCCTATTTTCCATGGATGAGATAAAGATATGTTACAAAAAAGTTGTCAAATTGTTCAAGTATGTCAGTCCATGTTACAATTACAATGATTGGATGCAGATTGTTCGATATAAAAAAAGTATGCATAGGTATGCACTATCAACTAATTATATACAATGGAAAGAAAATGATCAAACTAAAAGATTTGCTATGTACATTGATGGGAGACCAAAAGCAATACGTAATATTGTAGGTTTTATAAATAGTACGTGACTTTCCTCAACTAGCAAGCAACCCAATTGCATATTTGAGGCACGTGAGAGGAATGAAGTTTTTGTTTGTGCAATAAAATCAATAAGTTAAGGGGAAGAACTGCTAATAGATTACCATTTAAATCGCAAAGATACAAACAAAGTTACTATCATGAGGGTTGTAAGTACTATATAAAATTTTATTAATAAGTTTTTTTTTTGCTATTTGTTGCTTTTAGTTAGCTAAAGTTTTTATGTTTAATCTTTGTGACAGGACAATATAGATCCCACACATGATAGAGGCCACGAGGATACTACTCCCACACATTTTTTAGCAAGGGTAAACCTTATTGAAATTGTACAAATTAGATAGTTGAAAAATAATATATTATTATGTTATTTTATTTATGGTTTTTAAGTTTTTATGATAGTTTTACTGATATTCCTCTCACAATTTGATGTTCAGGATAGGGGAAAAGCACCTATAGTAAGTATAGAGCCAATAGCTACACCTTTTGATGATGATATTGCAGAAGCACCTAATGTAAAAATTATGTTGAAGAAAAAAATTTGAAAAATTAATTTAGAAATAATGAGAATTTTGGATGAAGCAAATATTCCATCCAAGGAGATGATGAAGAGGCTATCTGATTTGAGAGTGCAAGCTTTTCATTATGAAGTAAGCAGTAATGAATCTTTAGTTATAACAAAAGTTCAATAAAGATTTATATTTTATAATCTTTTATGTTGTGAAGTAAAATATGTAATATGTGTTCTTTTTATAGGATTTTTTGGCAACTGATCCAAAACTTAGTCAAGGACAACGCAGTGAGGCCGGTACTAGTAGAGCTCCAACTGCCACTAGTAAAATAATCTTTTAGTTGACAAGTTACAAGGATTTTTTTAATTTCAAACATTCAAAAACTTCTTAATTTAACTCTTACTTTTATTGTGTTAGAATATCTTTGCTAACAATGTATTGTTCAGGTCATCAAGTGTAGGAGACTCCCAAGAGCTTGACGAATGTCCATACGAGATTGTCAAGTGCAATGTCGGCAATAAGGGAACGTCCAACTAGTAAATCCTTGTTTTTCTATATTTGGTTTTGTGTTAATTATGAGTTGATAATTTGTACTTTAATCTTGGGTGCATCACATAGTGGATTATTTTTTTTGTGGTAGGAGATGCACCATCTGCTATGCCAAATACAGATCATAGTGTATGTATTGGTGATAATTCACCATCATTTCCTAGAGCTACTTGTGTTTCTAGCACAGTAGCTATGTAGACATTGTTGTTGATTGACAATGATGAATCAATGCCTTTAAAATGTCCTTACATTCCAGGTACTTTAAATAATTATTTTTTATATTGTAATATGCATTTACCTATTCATAAGAAGCTTTGGATTGATTATCCCATGACATTTTTGTGTAGGAAACGAAACATTTAATAAGAAGCTTTATGACCTCACACTACAAATACTCAGGCCCACCATACATACAAGGTGGAACATCATAAGTGAACTAATTTTATCCCACTATTTTTTTCATATCATTAATTGGTGCAACATTTTCCCTTTCATACGGGTTTTTTCTCTTACTAGCCACATCTAACAATTTTGTGTTTTTTCTTAACAAGTGAAACTTGCAAGAAAAAAATTAAAAGATTATCTCATCAAATATTTAGAGCATGAGTTTAGGATTAATATTTTTGATGAGAAGAAAATTTTAGAAAAAATCTTGCAAACATCTTAAGATTGTGAGGGACTCATATAGAAAGAGTCTCATCTAGAACTCAAAGTACGAGCATCCTCCCTTTATTGTAGTGAGGGAATGGAATGAGTTCATTTTGGATGCAAAGGAGAAAGGGGATGCTCAAAGATGAATTACACCAGAAAATGCAAGAAGGTATGCAATAGTATTAACTACTAGTACATTAATGTAATAATGCACTAATTAGATTGATCTTTATATCTATATCATCTAACATATTTCAAACTTTTCATAGGTTGTAGGACACATCAAAGGCAACAAAGGCCAGACTAGAAAAGATTGGGTAGCATAGACTTGGCTCTAGGAGATATTCTAAAATCAAAGCACGAGTTGTAAATAGAAACAAATGAATTGCAGAGAAAAATTATTTATAAAATACAAATAATTTTGTTAATTAATAAAAAAATGTAGGGCTCTGATTTTAATCTAAAGTCGATGAAAGAACACAAAAGAATTGCCTTCAAGCAAGGCTATGCAACCGTGGCTAAACACCTATGGCAAGCTTCCACTAGCCCAACTGAACAGTCTCCTGCATCATGTGCATAGGTAAATATGCCAAAAAATATATTAGAAATTGAATACTTGAGCAACTATCTATTTGATAATAATGTGCATGAAATTGCAATGCATCTTGTTAATCATGACATAGATCATACACTGCAACATGAAGCCCCTGATGTGCATTGTACTATCCATGGAGGTACTCATTTTCTATTTAAAACTAATTATGTAATTATTAATACAATTTAACATCTTTAATTGAACTTGGTGTAACCTTTTTGTGTATATTTTAAAGGATATAGAATCATGTTGTGTTGAACGAGTGCTACAGAATGTTCAGATTGATCGACAGGTAGATCATGTTGCATATTCAAGTAAAGAAAATCTATTTTTTGTTCTTTTAATTTTTTTTTTGATTTATAGTTATTTTACTTAAATAAAAACTTGTAATTCACTAATATAAAATGATGTGAATTTAACTCATGAAGTACTTGTTATTGCAGCGGACCCCCCTTTGGTGCATCGGCCTTGTGTTCCTGAATAGATGAGGAGGAGACATGCGTTGCAATTAGAACTAGTAGAGGAGGGGGATGATGAGGGCATTGATATTCCTCGTAAAAATTTCATGAAAAAAATAGCAAGAAACCCAAAAAAGAAATGATTGTTGTGTGTTAATGAATTTTATGTGTTAATGAATTATTCATGAATGTTGCGTGTTGATGAATTATTCATGAATGTTGTGTGTTAATGAATTTTATCGTGTGATTATAATGATTGAATGTTATATTTCAAAAATGGATGAATGAATGAATGTTATTAAATGTTAATGGGGAATTTAGAGTGATGTTGGGGGGGGGAGAGGGGCCAAATGAGCTTCCACCTTCACGTGGTTGGCCTTGTTTAGTAGAGAATATTAAACTATTCTTGAAACCAAGTGAAGCTCAAACTTTAAAGATAAGCTTATAGTTAATAGTGACAACCAATTAGCAAGTCCAAATGAAGTTCTTCATCACAGGTACCTTTTTAGTTTTTAAAGCACAATGTCATGTTTTAATATTGTGTAGTTTTTTTCTTAACTCAAAGTATTCTTTTACTATAAGAACATAATTTATGACTATTTTAGTAACTATTCTAACATCTCTTTATGGAAAATCCTATTTTGGCAATGGTGGCAATAAGTGGTGCTATCTATTCCTTAGGAGATTGGATTGCATAGGTCTATATCTCAAAATCATTTGCATGTGGTAGAAATGCATACTTACAACCATTTCATTCTACATTTAAAAACATTGATGACACTTTAGACATAAAATAATGGTCATGCTATTGACTTGATAGTGCTATGAAGCCAAACCAAATTTTGAATTTGAATGAACGCAGATGTTCAGATCTAGTCTCCTTGGATTTAGTCTTTATGGTTCTTTTTCTCATTATTACTATCATCTTGGTGAGGCAACACCTTTTCCTTATTTATTAGTCTTTTATAATTCATACTTGTCTAATTTGAATAATTTTTGAGTTCCTTGCAAAAAGGGTATGACAAACAAATATGGTCATATAGGCTCTATTTCTTTTACTTGAACTTGATGTTATGACTTATCATTTGACATTTTATTATTTTGATGTTGAACTTGAAGCATATGAGCATATGATGGTATGATCATGATGCTATGATTACAAGTTTATGGTGTTTTTGTTGTTTATATGATATTATATGACATTCTAATTTGGATTCATGCTTATAGCCTACATCCATTCATAATGTTTCTCCAAATCATCCCTTTGTTGCTGCATCTTTGCTTTCAATTTGTCTGCCATCTTCTATTGAGATTATGGAGATAAGTAATATCAAGGTTCATGAACTTCTAGAGCTTACTTTCTCCATGTCGACCTTGTGTGAGTACACATGCAAAATTTTAAGAAGGATTTAGATGAGCTATACTCTAAACCGATGCCAATTTGACATAGATATTTGGATATGATATTGTGACAACCAACACTCTTTGGTGCAAGAGCACCCACTCCACCATCATGTAATCAAGGAGTTCACTAAGGTCATTAGGAACTCTAATCATGCCTAGGAACATTAGTTTTGTCTTTGGATCACATTGTAAGACCATAGTTCCAAGATTGGCAATTTATAAGCCCTTGGCTAGCTATTGGTCATAAATGATCCCATATATTAGGAATAGGTGTTAGCATGGTTATTTTTTAGGTTTTTCATGTTAAGATCCATTAGGGATCACAAAATTAAGTCTTGGACCAAGTTTGGTCAAAAGGTTGCTTGACAACCTTTGAGCAACTTTTTAAAAAGTTTGTAAACATTCAAAATCTCTTCCTCAAATGGCTAGTCGGTTCAAATCAACCTTGTAACCGTATTAGATAATTATTGATAAAAATGCCCAATCTATTTTCCAAATAATAAATGATAAGTGGATCTCTATACTTGTAGAATAGCCTTTTTTGCCTGCAACTTGGTAATCTGTTGGTGGATGTTCAACACGATTCCAACAGAGGCATAGATTGGATCTCAGTGCCTCACATTTTCTTCATAGACCATGTTGTTCACTACATCTCTTTCATCTCCATTGGAATTCCTTCTAGCATTTTTATTATATTACTCACTCCAAATACTCTGTGAGCCTCTATATACCCAGCCTCTTCACTTATGTATGGAACAAAGAAAATGTAGTATTCTCTGTTAATATAAGCTCTAAATTTGTAGTGTTCTTATTTGTCTCGATTAATTCTATCTTAGGAAAAAGGTCTTATCTTTGCCTTTAGATTTATAGTGGAGGCTTAGTGAGGCCACTAATATATTTTGGTCCTTGTATGTAGACAAAAATATACATGGGGATGCAATTGAATTAGTCTTTGTTATCCATATGTATGGCATTTTTTTCTTTGATTCTATCCACAAAGTTACTATGTTCCAAACTTGGTGGTAGGAAAGAGCTAATAGGCTCAGTGATTGATTGCATTTTAATATTATTTCCTAGATGTTCTTTCCAAGGAATTGATCAACAAGTAGCCAAATAAGGGGTTATAGTTATATATGCAATTTATGGCAATGTCATATGACAATTGGAAAGCCCATGGCTTCTTGCCTAAGGAAACCATTGCCAGTGAAAGCTGAATAGGATGAAGATGAGTTAAATGAGGGATAACATTTATTCATTCAATATTTATTTCCTTTTTTTTCAATCTAAATTTATTATTATTACCTACTAACTTTTTCTTGGTTGATTGGCCAAGTAGAACCAGATGACATTAGAAGTATTGCTAAGAAACAGGGATAATCATATGTTGTTTACATTCTAGATTCATAAAATTTGTCTACTATTAATATGTTTAACTTCCTTCTTTTTTCCTGCTAATATTTGCTTGGCTATGCAGTGTTTGTTAGTTGGCAAGTATCAACATATATGAAGGACCCTACAATTATGATGAAGAGGATGCAACTTATGCACTCTTCTGTTGATGTGATTGGGATTGTAAGTTTTTTTTTCACATTTATCTATTTGAAAAATAGAGATTAGTTAGTGTTATTGGCTTTAATTCCTAATAAATAATTCTTTCCTAATTTTATTTTTCCTTGCAGTCTTCACAAGCAATGGTGTCTCAAGAACCAAAGTTTTAGGAAAAAGTAGCTGAGGTTTTTACATTTGCATAAGGGAGGTTGAGTTTAGATGATGGTTGCTCATTTCAAAAAATTTTATTAGGAAGATAATTGATCACTAAGAGAAGAGTTTCTATCTCAATGATGAATTATCTTCCCAAGAAAAAGATTTGGAATGAGCTTGCACACATCTAAACTCAACTTCTTATATGTTTATGGTTCATATGTGATTGGTTGGACTAGTTTGGTGAGAGTTTCCTTGAGTATTTTTTAGTTAACTCAAGGAAACTCTCACCAAACTAGTCCAAACAATAGCATATGAACCATAAATGTATAAGAAGATGAGTTTAGAAGTGTGCAAGCTCATTTCAAATCTTTTTCTTGGGAAGATAATTGATTGTTGACAGGAGCAATCAATTATCTTCCCAAGAAAAAGATTTTAAATGTGCTTGACATGTCTAAACTCAACTTCCTTTATTGCAATTACAAATTAGTCTTTGAGAGGATTTGGTTTTATAAATTAGGCCAAGGATCTACTGGAGCAACATTGCCCTGGGGTGGTCTCTTGTGCTAAAATTTTGGCACTCATTGCTAGAAATGATGTCTTTGTAGTAGTGAGAACTGATAACTCAGAGCACTCCTTTTCTTTTGTTAATTTTTTTTAATGTGGATTTTATATAATTCATTAGTTTGTCTAAATTTCTACCAAGTTTTGGTCTCAATTTAGATGAACATGTCCTGCCTTTATCGTTGAATGTATGGTACCACCATAGAAAATTAAGGGATGTTGGTCAAAATTTTGACCAACAAAGGTCACACATTTCGATGATGGTTGGTCGATTCTATCATCCATGGTATGACATCACCATAGAAGATTGAAGGGGTCTTGGTTGCAATTTTGACCAACAAAGGCCACAAATTTTGATGACGGTTGGTCATTTTTGCCATCGAAGGTTTGGCTTCACCATCAAAAAAGTCAAGGGGTGTTGGTCAAAATTTCAACCAACAATGGATGCAAATGAGGAAATAAGAGTTCAAGCTAGACTAAGAAAATTGACAAACCTCTAATTACTAAGTCAACCTTTTTAAAGTCAAAATTTTGACGAATAATGACTATGATTAAAAATTGACTAAAAAAGATTGACAACAATTTTAGTCGTCTATTCGACCAACTGTGGTCAAAATTTCAACCTTTTCTCCTCAAAATTTAGGGCTAGATTTACTAGTGAAAATAGAACCAAGCTGGAAGCTAAGTTAAAGAAATGTGTATTTGTTGGATATGGCATTGATGAATTTGGTTATAGGCTTTGGGATTTTGAAAATCATAAAATTATAAGTAGGGATGTCATATATAATAAGAAAGTGTTGTACAAAGATTTGTTGTAGCAACATGAGAAGAAAGACGATAATTATGTAGTACTTGATGATACTCAAAAAGATGATGTTCCAACAATTCCTCATGATGTGCAACAACTGCAACAACAAATACCACACACACTAGTGAATGTTAGATGGTCAACAAGGCTAAGTAGACCTCCAAAAATATTTTCTCTTTCTTTGTATTATATTTTACTAAACGATGCTGGTGAACCTAAATGTTATGATGAAGCTATATAGGTGGATACTAAGATTTAGTAGGAGTCTACAATGAAAGATGAAATGGACTCTTTGCTAAAAAAATAAGACATGGGATCTATGCAAGTTTCTTATAGGTAAAAGGGCTTTACAAAAAAAGTGGGTTTATAGGTTGAAAGAAGAGGATGGAGGTAACAAAATATTTAAAGCCAAGTTAGTTGTAAACAAATTTGTACATAAAAAGGCCATTGATTTTGATGAGACATTTTCTCTTATTGTTAAATTGACTTTTTTTTGCATTGTTTTAAGTATTGTGGCTACTGAAGATTTTCACTTGGAGAAAGTTGATGTTAAAACAACCTTCCTTCATGATGATTTGGATGAAGACATATATATGGCTCAACCACAGGGATTGAGGTCAAAAGTAAGGATAACTTAGTGTGTAGATTGAAGAAAAGTTTATATGGCTTAAAGCAAACACCTTGATAATAATATCTAAAATTTGACAATTTTATGCATGAGCATGGATATAATAGGTGTCATTGAGATCATTTTATTTAAATAAGAGGGTGGATGATGATAACTACATTATTTTATGTTTATATGTTGATGAAATGCTTGTAGTTGGGTCTAACATGGATCATATTAAGTGGTTGAAATGCCAGTTAGCACATGCATTTGCTATGAATGGTTTTGGGCAGCAAAATAAATTCTTGGTATGAAGATTTGTAGAGATAGGAAGAATGAGAAATTTACATTATCTTAGGCTGATTATATTATGAAGGTGTTGTAATGTTTCTCTATGGAGAATGCTAAACTATTAGCACACCTTTATCTGATCACTTAAAGTTGACTAAGGAGATGTGTCCCAAGACATAAGAAGAGGAGGATAAGATGTCTAATATATCTTATTCTTCATCTGCAAGAAGCTTTATGTATGCCATGGTATGTACAAGGCTAGATATTATACATGTACTGATAGTCATTAGCAGGTATATGAGTCATCCAGGGATTGAGCATTAGAATGCAATCAAATGGATTCTCAAATATTTGAGAGGAGCATCCAATAAGTATTTACACTTTGGTGGCTCTACTATTGATTTATTGGGATATGTTGACTCAAATTTTGTAGGGAATATTGAAACTAGAAAAAGTACTATAGGTTATGTATTTATTGTTGGTGGGGCAGTCGTGAGCTAGATTTCAAGATTATAGGTAGAGTATGTTGCTGCTACAGAGGAAGCTAAGGAGATGATATAGCTTTAGTTCTTCTTTGAAGAATATGGACAACCTTAGAGGGATAAATATTTTTTTACAGATAGTCAGAGTGCCACTCATTTTGCAAAGAATTCAACTATACATTCAAAGACAAAACACATTCAATTTTGGTACCATCTCATTCTCTCAGTTTTTGATGATGGATAGTTGAATCTGGACAAGATACATACATATGAAAATCCAATAAATATGTTTACAAATGTAGTAACAAGGGAGAAGCTAAACTCCTCTTCAGCTTTAGTTGGTCTTCTAGACTGAATAGGAATAAAAGAACAACATAGTCCAAGGTGGTTTGATCTAGTGAGAGCCTCATCGAGTAGCAGCATAGCTATAGGATTAGTCTCCAAGTGGGAGATTGTTATTTAGTGTAGAGCCTGATCAATCCCCAAGTGGGAGATTATTGGATTGTGGTGACTAATTCGGGAAGTGTTGTACATACTCCATAATTCCTCAGTTATTTTATCATTATTTTATGGCTAACATGTTGTAACTAGTTTTAACCCTAAAGTGAAAAAAATAATTGTATAAAAGGGCTTAGGGATAGGGATTGTTTCATTTTAGGTGATGTAAAATTTTTTTCTTATGGTAGTATTGAGCTATAAGGGATTACAAATTGTAATTAGGTTATAATCATTGGATCATAATAATATTGGACTTGTTGTTTGGTTGATATAGCCCAAGGATTGGGTGAACCACACTAAATCTTGGTGTCTTGTGTTCTCTTTTGTACAATCTATTATTTTCTATTATTATTTATATTTTCATATAATTGTTATTTCTGTCCATGGATTTATCCTAATAGATGATACTTTAAGAGTTCCTCTTGAAAAATTCCAAAAACTCTCAATCAAAGTTGATAAAATGGGTAATTGGCTCATTCAATAAAACCATAATCAAGATTCTATTCAAGCTATAGAGGCTCTTAATAAATTTCTTCATGATAGTAATCAAGGTGTTAACCTCTTGCATGGTATTATTCACCTTGTGCATTCAAATTGATGAAGGGCCACACCACCTGTACCAACTCACAACCAATATCATAACAAGATGGAGGAAAAGAGATGAAAAAATGCTTCAAAGCATGCTTTATTAATACTTAAAAATCCTTACAATATTCTCCAAATGGGAGAACTCCAAACTCTTACAATATAAGATAGCTTCCACACTAAGAGCTTTCAACTAGATTGCACACCAAGAGCTTCTAGAAGAAGAGCCTATCCTTCCAGAGGTTATACTTGAAGAGCTTCCAAGAGAAATTCCAAAAAGAAGAGCTTACACTTGAAAAGCTTCTACTTGAAGAGGTTACACTCAAAGAACTTATCCTTGAAGAGTTTATACTCAAAGAGCTTGCACTTGAAGAGCTTGATTACAAATGATCATAAGCCTTGCTTAAATAGGTGCCTACCACCCAAAATATTACAAACACAACTAGTGTGGGATAAAAGGTAAATACAACTACCTTAAAACAAATATTAAATTCCCACCCAAATACAACTCAGCACCACGATGAAGACCAATTAGAAAATTACATTTTCCTTTGTGGATCACAACAAATATTAAATGCATGATTTAAGGAACCTTCCACAAACTTCTAAGATGCAACCTACACACCTCAATAAATGAAATGACAAATATTTTCTTATTTTATTTATTTTTCTATTTATGCCACTTATGTACCTTGAAAATAAAAATTCCACTTTTCTCCTTTTTTTCTATTTTTCTATTTTTTAAAAAATCTCTCCTCTAATTTTTGTCACTTTCTCTCTCCTCCATTTTTTTTCCCATGCAAGATGCTCCTGCATCACAAATGTTAAACCTTTATTTCAAGATTTAGGTTTGATTCCTCCTATCACTAGTGTAGAACCTTCTTTTATTCCTTTACCTAGTATTCCTACCTATACTCCTTCTTTGGTGACTATGACAGTTCCCTCTATTCCTATGAGTGTTCCTCCTACATCACAACCTTTTTATCATAATGTTCCTTTTACTTATTCTATTCCTCTACCAACTATAGTTCCAAGTGTTCCTCTAGTTGTTTCTTCTATTCCTACAACTTCATACACTTTACCTAGTGTTTCTAATGTTTCTATGTTGGAAGCATGAATGCTATTGATATTCCTATAGGGGAGTACTGTAGAAACATTATTTTTATGATATGTTACATTCATGATTGTGTTTGTCATTGATCTCAACATAGCAATTTTTTATGGTATCTGACAGAAGAGAAATGGTAAAGATCAAGTTGGTAAGGAAAAATCATTGAGTATTTTCACTAGAGAGGTTAATGGGAGATGCCACTAAGTGTCTAGCATATGAAAATAACCTCAAGTGCATAAGATATTAAGTCTAGAGGAAGTTATGCAAGTTTTGGTGAATACTGTTCTGAGTTAGAGTTTACAAATGCATGTTATGGTAAACTTGTTATATCACTTAGCAGAGCTATTATTCTAATAAGCAAGGTTAGAGGCATGTAGAAGACATATTGGGGATGACATGGCTAAGCTCACTCATAATAATACTACACACAAAAATTTATTCAAGTTACAAGGTGACAAATTAATGTTATCACTAAATATAATGTGTTCTTAATGAGATCCTATAATAATTAATTGAAAATGTGTAATAACCAAGTTAGGGAATTATTTTATGGATTCGGTATCAGGGAAGGACATTTTTATTTACTATGTCAATTGCATGAAGCATGAAGAGTAGAATAGAAGAAAAACAAATTGATATGTGAGGATAAGAAGAGAAAAGTGAAGTCGGAGAAAACTTGTAGCTGAGGTTTTATTTTAAGATCTGAGGTTTGATATTTGTATCAAAGGTTTGTGACCTGGTCTAAAAGGTCTGATAGTGATTGGTTTAGTTGACAGGATAGAGGAAATAGGTTAAATGTTATTCTACAAGGAATAGTTAAGAGATTAATTGGATAGTGAAGTTCAGTGGCCTTTCCCTAGAAGCTATTTAGACAATGGGTCCTTCTACCTTCTACAACTCCTAATAGGGTTGGCATAACTCCTAACAAAGTCCATCATGTAACAAGGATTATATATATATATATCTTTGTGGGCATTATTCCCACCAGGGTTTTCCCTCTAATCAAGGGTTTCCCTAGTCAATAAATCTAGTGTAACTATGTATGTGCATTGTGTTATGGTTTTTTAATTTGATTGAATGGTTAAGATTAATTAAATTTGATAAATGTTTTAATTAGATAATTGATTCACTCCCCACCTCCCTCTCAATTATCTTGGTGGACTATTATTTCTAACATGTTATTCCTCCTATTTATTCTAATGATTCAACAATTATTAGTTTGGCTCAAACAATATCATCTTTGCAACAAAAAATTGCATCCTTGACTAAAAACTAGTTTACTATTCCTACATATGACATGGGAAGTCCTTTTTCCTATGATATCATTTGTACACATATTCCTTAGCAAGTCGATATGCCTCCTCTTGAGAATAACAATGGTAAGGGAGACCCCATTCATCATGTTAAAGTATTTTAAATCCTTTGTAGTGATTATGCTCATGATCATAGGATTTTAGCTAGGCTATTTTCTAGAATCTTCCATGACAAAGCCTTATAATGGTTTTGTTCCTTGCCTCCTTATTCTATTGATTCATTTCCACAACTTGCCAATGCTTTTATTCAATAATTTCAAAACAACATTAGCCCATAAGTGTCTTTAACTGATTTGATGCATTGTAAACAAAGTGCTAAGGAAAAATTGACTAAATTTATTGGTAGATATAAGTATTTACATGCTTAGATTTCCTATCTTTTTCCTAATATTGATATTCAATGTATGTTTATTTCAAATTTGCAAAATGATATTAGAGATAAGATTCTTCTTATTGAATTTACCTCTTTTCAACAACTTTGTGCAGCACTTCATCATTATTAATTACAAGTGAGTCAATTTGAGAGAAACACACCAATGGCTCCTATTCCTATTGATAAAATTTATGATACTCCTAATCCTAACAAATTTCAAAAATTCAACAACTATGTCAAGATAAACAAACAAGCAAATGCAATTGCTGATCAAGTTGATGTTGGATCTCACAAAACTACTTCTGCATCCACTACTTTTTGATAAATCACATGTTTACTCCTCTTTCTAAACCTTTACATTCCATTATGAAAAGGTGGTTAACTTATAATATGATTACTTTACCTCCTATTCAACATATTTTACCTACTACAATTGAATCTAAATACTTTGATCCTAAAACTTTTTGTTAATATCATCATCAAAATGGTCATGATACAGAGAAATGTTATTCTCTAAAACATAACGTTCAAGATGTAATTGACTCTAATGCCTTATTTGATGATAATCTTGATGGTAGTGGGAAAAAATATATTTCTCCTCCTAATAAAACCTTCAAAGCTATATGAATCCTTTACCTCAACATGATACTAATACCTCTGGTCAACCATCTTCTATGGATATTGTCTATGATTCAAAGATAGATGATCTTAATCAGATTGTTAATAAAGTGAAGCATATTGTTCAATCTATATCTCCACCTCACCTTCAATCTTAAGTTCCATCTCAATCTCAACTAAAACCTAAGCCCAAATTGAAGAATCAACCTAAACACTGATAGCAACCTAAGAATAAAAGAGTCTTGTAGTTTCTAATTGAAAACTTAATGAAGAAGATTCTCTCCCTACCATAGACATGTATTGAGAGTTTACTAACATACTACCCCTTAGTTTCCAAGTAGGATTTAAATCCACTTTCTTCTTGTTTGGTTCTTCCCACCACCTTGGGGTGAATTAGTATATATTGGTACTTTTGGATTGACTCTTATAGAAGATCATGTTCTTTTTCTCTTGTATACCATTTATAGAATTTACTTGTCAGTATGCACTAGCTTCAAAACCTTGACTAAGTCACCACCCTATTCTAGGGAAAATATAACATGTAATAGCTTTTGACTCAGAGAAAATATCATGAGATAATAGGAGACAAGTTTGGCACAGAAAGAAACCAATTAGAAAAGAATATGAAACTGTCACCCTTGGTTAATAGATAAGACACTTTTGTGAGGGTGGTATATCCCAGTTTAGACTTCTAGTATTGGGGACTTTCTCCTTTTTGAAATTCTCAAGGTTTGTTACTAGAAAAGTACAATATTACCATAGGAAATTACTAGAAAGAAATCAAAAAACACATATACAAAGAGTACCAAAACTACAATACTTTTCACACATTAGCATATGCTAAACAACTCCTTGGCAGAGTCACCATCTTGTTAGTATTTTAAACTACAAAGAAAAAAATTACTTGATACCAAAATGGTGAAGAAAAAATTAGTTTGAGGATTAGCTATTTCCTATGCTCAACTAAGAAGTCCTAGAATCTGGACCCAACTTCAAAAAAATCACAATGCTTTTCTACTCTTTAGGTTTTGCAAAGCCAAGGCAAGTGCACCTGAGGGATAAAAAGGGTTCAAAACTAGATACCATATTTACATTTCACTCTCTTAAATATATTCATTCACAATACTTATCCCTTATAGCAGATATTTGGCCAAAATTCTTCTCATATTTACAAGTGAGTCTGGGTTACAATAGCTAACCACAACATAGAGATTAAATGCAAACAAGGAAATACCATCTATAAAATTCTTCATTCATGATAGTAAATTTGATTTGGATTTTGAATTTCCACTTCATGAAATTCTATGATTTTTTCTCATGAAAACTAAATAAATGATTAGTGCCTTATCCATTGGCATTTAGAGTCTACCCAACAAATTTGATCTGATCAATTGCATTACAATCAATATTATCAACAATTTACTTTTAACCTCATTCTTATGCATATCCTTCTTACTAACTAGAAATTCTATCACCTTACTGAAGCTTTTACTTAATCCATTGAATTAAAAGCAATAGAAAACTGATATATAATGTATCCGAGATGCATTAAATTGAATAAGCTTTACCCACACAATCTCAAAATAACTAGTTAATAATAGTGGAGACAAGATCTAGAGAAATAGATATGATGATATCTCTCCTTTGTAAAAAGTTCTTGATTTGACAAAACTGTCATCTAAAAGAAATTCAAGACTAGCTTGTTCTACCATAGTGTCTAATTCCTTTCCTCTATAATCAGCAATAGTTAGCTCAAGGCTAGGCATGGGAGGTTCCCGGGTATTTCCTTCCTCTAATTCTATAATTGTAATATACACTCCCCCTCAGGATCCTAATTATTCCATTTTCTCCTTTGTGAGTTGTTCATCTCCTATATGCAAAGGAGATTGAGTGGGTGTGTAGTCTTCTATTTGGGACACTTGCTTTTCTTCTATCTTTTTCCTCTTGGGCCTTGGCTCTTTAGGCCTCTCTTCAAGAATAATACTATTTGATCTAACTATTTGCTTCCCTTATCAATTGTATGCTCTTTTTTCTTGATGATGTTATAGCTAGACCTCCTTTGAATGACCAATTGTCTTGGTCCTACTACAGGGGTAAAAGATAACTATTTCATTACTTCTCTTGCCTAATCAGGATAAGAATTGATAAAAATGGTCTTCTTTTCATTCATGGCCTCCATAATCTCTTAAAAGGTGATAATCAACTCGTTCAACTTATCTACTGATGCCTTTGTATTTTTCAAAGGGCTATAATCTTTATCAAAATAATTAATGAATTCTAAGACCCTAGAATAGACTCTCCATTTATATTTTTTAATCTCTTATTCTTGGAGAGAAAATTCATTTCTTATTACATCTTTAGGGAAATAGAATTGATGCTCTTGGATACTAGTCCTAGCCCTTTGTCTGAATATATCAAAAAATCCTTCACCATCATTAAAATGAGCATAGGAGATAGCCATTTTGTATGTGTCTAAAAATTTATATAGAAACAACCAACCACCCTTTGTGATTATAAACTGATGAGAAACTATACAAGATGGGAAAACAGAACCTTTTCACCTACTAGTCAGTTTTTCTTCTTCCAAACCACCTAATTGCAATAATATCTTGGCTATTCCCACCTTAAGAGGTACTTAGTAGGGAAGCACATGTGGGGTTCCTTGGAATCCATATACTCTAAGAGATATTGACACTAGATATGGTATGATATCTACCTGATTATGGGAAACCTTCAAACTACTAGGGTTATCCATAGGCCTGATGAAATATACCAATGCTTTAGGTATCCTGGAGTTATGGTTTAATAATACACCCCTCAATCTAGATGCAAAATATCTATCAAACCTTACAAAACTAACCTCCTCTGCATCCCAAATCATATTTGTACTCCATAATTGAACTAGTAGATATTTTGCCTCATATTCTCTTGTTAATACCATTTCCTTTTCAAAGAAAGTAACCCCCTTATATAGAAACATATGCATCAACAAAGAATAAAAAATAAATATTTTCTCAATTTTGCCCTTTGCAATTCCAATAAGACCCATGTGAATTTCTTATTCTAGAAAGGATGCAAAATCAAAAATAATATCCACACCAAAGAAAGAGATTTGTACCATCATATACATAAACTTTATTGATATAAGCTCTTTCTCATCTTCACCAAAAACCCTGCACAAAGTCATATAGACATCTATAGCCCTAGAATTGAAAAACTATTTCTTGAAAGGCTCTTTGGTTGATGTTGTGACAAAAGTTAAATTTTCTGTTGGTGTTTGAAAACGTTACCGATTTTCAATTACCCTAATGAGAACAAAACACATCTAGGGGCAGCTAACTCCCATTTTCAACATGCCCATTCAAACACCAGGCCAACTATAAGGCATGACCCTTCTTCTTCTTCAGGCTCTGCAAAACCTAGGTGGGTGGATCTATAGATTCTTTATATGGTACCAGTTATCAAAGCATACACTAAATCTATTATGAAGTAGATAAAACCCTTATTTCTCCTAATAAATCATGAAATAACATCAATCTACAGTAGCTAAATGTAGATCTAGGAACCTCATAAGCTAAGTGAGGGCATTCTATTATAGCTCTTCAACATAAAAAGTAAAGATCGTTTGATTAATGATGTTGATTCAACAAAACCCCTAAAATGCAGGAACATGAACAAGTGATCCTGTAAACAACCAGTGTCTTATCTATTGGGCAAATCCATGAATCAAATGCATACATATGAATATCTGAGACATATGTGTATCTTCAGATATCTAATCTATCCATCTAACTTGTAAATGGACATCTATGCTCAATTTGAACCTCATTCTTGCATGATATCCTCATCAGCAAACCTACAAATTGTGAATTTGTGTCTGGAGGCTCGCCAACTGGCCTTAAAAACTGATTAAATCAAGTAACCAAGCCATGAAAATTGGCATGAGTGTTCAATCCTATACACTTTATCATACTACAAATTTTAAACCCATGATGAATTCCCAGTCAAAAGATTTTAATTGCCGAACATCCATACTTCAATTAACCTGCAGGCAAACAATGTTAAAAAAACATAAACTGGGCTCGGGTTCGCCATTATAAATTAGGGTTATTGATCATTTGGGCTTCTAAAAACCTAGATATAGGTTCTTTTCCATGAGGAGAATGTAATTCTATAGTTTGGGCTCATGACGAATCACAGGACACATTTGACGAATTTCTGAAAACAAGCACTTGGAAATTTTAACTGAGAAAAGTGTCAAAAAGTGATTTTTGGTAAACGGTCAGACATAAAGAAGTATGCAAATGGATTCGTCATGACTTAAGAACTGACATACTTCAAGAATTTTTAGGAGACAACAAAATGATACAATCCATTTAGGCTCACCAATCACGGTATCAAAGTTATAATGTGTTGAGCAAGGGTACAGATCAATCTGGATACCTTAGTCATAACAAAACAATATAAACTAGGTTTTTAACCATGTTAGTAGACTGATCAAATGGATTCGTTATGAACTCAAAGTTTGAACATGTGAAGTATCTGACCCCTAGAACACAATGCAAAAATAATTTTTTCATTTGGGTCAATTGGGTCAAAGATATGATTGGTCGAACAGGGCTTCGCAGAATTGTGAACAACTAGTCAAATCCACAAAATAGTAAATTACCAACTTTGAGGGGTTCAAAACCTATTCAAACGTCATCAAAATGATTTGAAAATTGAAACATAGGTTCTCTGTTATGGACACTAAACACTCCCAAAGTGGTGGGTCATGACACATTCCTAGGTAAAGGATATTCAAAGACAAACCGAGCCTCCTGTTGCTATTTGACACAGGCAGAATTGCAAATTTTGACACTAGCTCAAAACGAGAATTCACAAAATGGCTTGGAATCTCATTTTTTCTTCATGGAACACTTAGAAAGGCTGAATGCAGGGTGTTAGAAACATTAAACACCTTAGGAGCCTCAACTTGAAAGTCGGGTACATGTGCATTTATGGGGCTTAATTTTTTTAATAGTACTCAAAATTAGGCCTTCAATTTTGAGCGCCAACATTTTCAATTGTGGCAAATTTTCCTCTTAATGCCCCTTGCCTAATTTGATCCTTGTGAGACAAGTATTTCTTCTCCAATCCCTAGAAGTCAATGACCTCATGATAATCTGTGGTCGGGTCCATTCCAAAAACTTGTTGTATTTCTTCTGTAGTAATTTTCCTCAAATATTCCCCATCAATTCTTATCACCATCCTAGCTGCTAGATCATAATTTTGGGCTATAGTAGTGAGGAGGTCTGAATCCATAAAAAATCTAGGAACTAATAACTTTCCTAAGTCAAAATTCCAAATATTTCTATGGGGAGCAAACAATTTCCTCTTTGAAAACCACTTTTTAAATAATTATAACCCTATTTTGGAAGTTGTGGCATCCCTAATCCAATTTCCCTTATCAAATAAACCATCTACAACTCAAAACCTAGGGTTTACAAGAACTAATTTATTTATTTGGGTGGATACATTAGTACACTCACTTAATTGCTCTAGAAAATCATCATGAATATTTCTACTAGCATTTTCAACTTTCCTAGGGAAACCCTTTTTTGGAGACATTTTGGAGCCAAAATGAGGAGAGACAAGGATTGCTCTAATTATATGCATTACTTAGCCCTCTTATTTCTTCTCTGAATGTTGTAATGAGTCATTGATATAGAAAATTTTACAACTTAGACAAATATTAGGTTCTTCAACAGGTTCAAGTTCTAGGAGATCCAAAAATATATTCGTAGGATGAAATTATTGACTATCTGCACTACATTCCTTGTATTAGTTCACATGAGGAGCTTTAATTCCCATAAATGGGTTGCAGAGAAAAAATAGAGTGGCATTCCCCTTTGAGTTTGAAAATAGGTTGTCAATTTACAAGAATATGATGATTAAGAAATAAAACACTAACATGGCTTCAACCTTCCTAGTTGGTGATCAATCCAATCAAGTTTTACCATGTGTACCCTTTCTCTCCTCACTAGCAACTTACATAGTATTCATTTATGTATCTAGACATGTGGTGGGTTCTCACTATGTTGCCAGGGATAACAGTTGAGAAACTTCCTTTGGTAACATAAAGACAACCCTCGATTTCTTGAACATCAAACAATCAAGGATGATGCTACAAAATTTCTCTAAAGATGGCTCACTATACAACATGTTAATCTGTCACTATGTTGCCAAGGATTAAAACCTTGTAACTTCTATTGGTGACAAAGTGATTGTTGTCAATCTTTAAAAGATCTGATGGTGTAGAGAAACATATTATCTATTTCAAGTATACCCCAAATAGAAAATGGAAATTTGACATATAGAAAACCTTTTATGACTGGAACCTGTGACACTTTCTATAAGGGCTAGTCTTTCCACATAACCATGTGTCAAGTTCTCGCTATGTCACTAGGGATATAAAAGTTATGCATTTTCTTTTGGCAACAAAGAGAGGCTCATTGATCAACCATCCAATCTATGATGAAAAATTTAGTGTTGAAACCTTACTCCTCCTAACTAGGTCCCATGGATAGGTGTTACCTTGTCTCTATGTTGCAAAGAGTAAATACCTTGCAACTCTTTTTGGTGAAAATGTGACAACCCTTGATCTTAAAGAATATCAAAGGTCATCATGACTTATATTTTCAAACATAATACACAAACCCACATAATATTAAAACAAAATATTGGGTTAAAAATCTTTTATGGAAACTTAGGGCAATGTTGGGTAGTGCAAATAAAATTTATAAGTACTCGAGAAAAATAAAAAGTCGTTCAAATGACTTTTCCCATGCACCCCCCTTTTTAAAGAAAGCACATCATGCAAACCTAACTCAAAGGTCTTCTAGGGAAAGAATTAACACTGGAAAAACAACATAACAAAAATAGGGATTTTTCTGGAGTCAACAACACTTAAAAAACACAAACCCTAATTTTTGAAATGGAAGTTGAACACTAAGGATGCATCAGGACAATTTTTATGTGAAAAACTAGACCAACATTCTGATAATCCTATTAATCCTCCTATAGAACCTATGAAGGATCTAGTAATTACTCCTCCTAGTCCTCAACACATTTTGCATAGGAC
This sequence comes from Cupressus sempervirens, assembly GCA_028749045.1. Lineage (NCBI taxonomy): Eukaryota > Viridiplantae > Streptophyta > Pinopsida > Cupressales > Cupressaceae > Cupressus > Cupressus sempervirens. The sequence continues at coordinate 750,834,652 of CM053787.1, read as the reverse complement.
ATAATGTAATTGATCTGCTAATGGATGTTGTAAGAAGCATCACAATCAAGCTAAATCTCATAATTCTATTCTTGAAAAATCTTTACCTTCTTTGGATAACCCTATGCATGATGTGTTAGAAGAAGTTGTTACTAATAATGATGTTAAGATGCATTATTATAATGATTCCATTCATATCTTAGATCCTATTTTGATTAGTCTGGATGATGACGATACTCTTCATGATGTTGATGATGTTAATGATGAATATGAGATTATTGCCATTGATATTGATGTACCTAATATTCTTTCATCACAATTAACACTTACACCTAGTATCAAAACATTGTGATTCTAAAGAGGATCCTTGTTTGGAACTGGCTATCATTCCTACTATGTCAAATATAGTCCCTCTTATGAGATACCCACCTTTGCTAAATGATATAGAATGAGATGGGGATAGTAGGTGGCATGCTTCATTGGCTTGCCCTTTATGGTATCTTTGTTGTGTGTTTTCCTATTGTAATGTGCTTCTTCCATGATGTGTTTACTAAATGTTGTTAGATTCTTTTATACAACCCTTGTGGCTCTATTGGTGCAAGATGATAAAGGAACTAAATGTATTGTACCATTCCTCTATATGTTTTTTTATGTTATGTTGTACCTATGCTATTACTTTTAAATGTTTCCTTATGTAATCTTCTTAGATCTATGATTTGGTAGCATTGATTCTTTTTGGTCTCTAGGTCATGGTCCATAAAGATTCTTCTTTATATCTCTTATGTGATCTTATCCTCCTTTGTGATTGTAGTTCCACTTTCTTTGGGGAATGATGTCAATTCATTTGTAATAATATCATATATATATTATTTTATGATCATACTAACCCCATAGTAGGTAAACCCCTTCTATGTTCTATGTATGTTTATGTGGTATTTTCCTTGATATGTCTTCATTTGGGGCATCTCATAATGGAAATTTAATCAATGGAGTTGTTTATGTTTCTGTTAAAGCCATGGCTCCTATTAAAGTGTTAGCAATGAATTTAACATGGGGGCATACACTCTGCTCACCTATGGCACACATGCACTTTTCAAAACATGTATATTATTTTTCAAGATACCTTTTCTCCCTTTTTGGATTAGTGACTAATCCTTAAAGCATAGATCTATATTTTAGGATCTCTTTATCCCTCCAGTTTTAAATGTTTTTATCCCTTAAGGTCAAAGATGTCCTTAAGACTGGATCTCTTTTGCTTTTGGTTTTACTCTTGTGAAAGAAAATATTCTTGAGGGTAAATCCTTGATGTGTTGACTAGTGAGTAGCCACATTCACTAGGTAGTTCAATTCCATCTTTCTAGTTGTGTTGTTTCCTTGTGTGGTTCACAATGGGACATAAGTTCCCATTGGGTGAGATAATCACACTATTTTTCTCTTTCTCATTTTCTAGAGATTTCTTTCTTATTATGATCTTGAAGTTGATGAAGAATTGAGTCCCCAGAGGCTTGAGGATTCCTTTGTCCCTTTCATTTTAACAAGATTATCTTTTTATTATGATCTCCATTACCAAGAGTTTGCATCAAGTCTATACTCTTGCTAAAGTGGGGGCTTAATGTATCATCTAAAAATGAAAGCACTTCCATGATAATAAAATCTAGCCCTCTGAGTAAATGGTTTGGGGTCATGTCAAGTGCGTTGAATAGGCATTTTCATGGAATTGGCTATTTTACCCTCATTCTTGTTTTCTCTCCTTGTTTCTAGCCATTTTCTAACAAATTTCTTTGAGAAACTAAAGACTTCAACTTTTTGGGTTAATGATGACATGATGGATCAAGGTTGAACTTGACCCTAACCTAGGTCATGGTTGACCTTGACTCTAACCTAGGGAAGACTTGACCTTGACCATAACCCTAGGTCCAAATTTTAAGTTCTTTTAGGATATCGAGCTTCAAAAAGTTTCATTTTACCTCTTCTAGGTCGACCATTTTGGATTTTGAAATGGTAAACTCTTAAATTTCATTTAATCTAGTTCCATATCTAGGGGTTAAAGGTAATTAGGATTTAACTCTCCAATGTCTACCTCTCTAGGAGTTTGTGCCCTAGATCACTATATAACAAAGCCTCCTCCTCTCATTTTCTCTAACAAAACACAAATTATGATATTATAAAATCTATTACTTCTAGAATCAAGATAGTGCAAGCAAGAAGGAGAAAGAAAGCATTCAGATATTGAAGATCTAATTCATCAAGGAGATCCATTGTTATCTATTGAAGGATTTAATCTCTATGGAGCCCTTTTGTTGGAGATTGCCATCCACTTTTTTCAAGCCTCTTCCTATGCTAAGATCCATTCAAGATTGGTGTTGAAGATCTAATGCCATTGATTTGTGACATGCTAAATTCATTTCTACATTCATTTGGAGCATCCACACTTGTGGATTCAAGGATTCAAATCCTCCACAAGGATTTCAACATAAGCAAGGTGAATAGTTCCATTTACTTTGTTTATACATATTTCAATTTCAATTACATTTCAAGATTGATTCCCCCATTCAAACAAAAAAACCATTTTTCATTTAGGTATAGGTACATGACAATGAATTAAAGTTTAGATCTGGGAAATCATTTAGAATAACTGAGAAGGGTTGAGATGAAATGGATAGATGGACAAACTACAAAACCATAAGATGAAACATAACTAAGGAAAACAAAATGATTGGAAAGTTGAGCAGTGGTAATCAGGTCATTGAACCCATCGATAAATTCTTGGCCGAGGTAGTTTATAGGAATATGTAGCATCTAATGATCACTTGTTGTCTATAGCAACAACTATATAGGTATAACTGAGTGGACACTCAAAACACCAGGATGTTTGGGCGGTTGGACTGAAGAACATCCCAAGCTCAAACTTGAGGTAGGGAGGGCTATTCTAATATGTTAGGATGTGTGGGGATAAGTATGGTCTAAGGTTGGGAGGTTAAGCCTATGTCAATGCTTCTCCTCTCACCAATGTTGAGGCTTGCACAATCCAAAACAACTCATATAGCCTTGATGAGATGTTATCAAAAACCCTGATGATGGCTAAATATTTATTTTTAGTTAAATTTTTCTAGCATTTACTTTATGCAATTATATTCATGTTCATATGAAATGGTAGTAATATTTTTTTATCTATTCTTGAACTTGAACTGAAGGAAAAAAAAAAACTATGAACCATGATCCTTTCTGATGTTGATTAAATTACAAGATCATTTTTGTGCTTCGGTATGAAGTTTTTGTGCTCCAGTATGAATGTAAACTTTTGTTTGACTTGATTTTTTCCTTGAAAAATAACACTAACTAGATGGGAATGAAAGCCTAGGTCATACAAATGAAAAAGATAAACTTCCAGATATTATAGATGAATGATGAGCTACTTGATAAGAATCTTATGAATTGTTTCAGATGCTTATGATCTTGATTAGATGTATGATGATCTTGCATAGTATATCATGTTTTTACCTTTGACACACTGCTACAGATGAGTAATACACATGCAATGTTGACTTTACATATTGAGCTATTGTATATTATTTTGGAGGTATTGTATCATGAGATGATTATTCTAATGAAATGTCGGGCATGAAGGCCAAGGTTACATAAATGGAAAAATATGGATTTATTAATCATTTTTAGGTGTTCTGTAAGTTTGCAAGGTTGATCTACCTATTAATAAGTGCCTTATGTCAACTGGTATGTATAAATGTTTTAAGTTATGATCAAGATCTAGAACATGCTAGTTGAAGAATTCCAATTTTGAATACTTATCTTACTCTCAGTTATTGAACCCTGAAAATTCTCTTAAATAAAGATATCAATATGGGAATCAAACTAATGATATGGTGAGTGTCTACATGAGTATGAAAGGAATATGAAATAGAATATCCTACAACATGATCAAGTCATATGATGCTGAGGTAACCATATATATGGTAAAGTGGACTCAAGTGAGTGTGTTTTTGATTTTATAATATCATGCAAGCATCTTTTTGGAAGTATTGAAGTAAAAAAATATAGACCTCAATTTTTGGTTATGACTTAGATTTGACTCAAATTTGAAAAGAAATGATATCATGATGCTATAATATACATCTTGTATAAGGAATATTCTTTTGCATTCTAATTGGTAGAGATCATCAAGGACGATGAAACACAAAGGGGAATGGTACATTACATTCCAATTTTAAATACTCCTTTATAATTTTCATTATAATTTCAAGTTCATTGAGGATGATGAACCACAAGGGGAATGGTATGTTACATCCTAATTTTTGACCTAATATAAAATATAGTCATTAGGGTTCACATGAAGTCAGTTGATAGTTAAATTGGTTATAATCTTGTGAAATGATAAGACAATTAGTCATTATAATTTCATGTGAAGATAACATGCTAGTTGATTATTTATCATGAATTCATGGAATTGAAAAGGCAGCTAGCTATTATGATTATTTATAACTTGTTATGATAATATGATTTATTTGCAAAGAATTTCCTTGCAGGAAACATGTTGAAGGAATGAAAGCGTTGTCAGAAAAGAATTAGGCACAGGAGCATTACCATCACTAGGCAGATGGGTTGAGGACCTAGTGACTTGAAATAGGATATATTTACGGGACCCACATGAGCTATTTAAATAAATAATTTGAGAAACATAAATAATTGAGTTAAAATATTAATCGTACCTCAAAGGATTTAATATGATATTTCACCTTATTATTATAATAGATATATCTATATATGTACATATAGATATAAAAATAAAATGGCACCATTATATTATAATAATTTAATAAAGTGATGTCACCCCATTAATATTTATATGTACATATATAAATATAAGGCCATAATAATATTCAAAATATAATAACATTCAAATTATAATAATATTCAAATTACAATCTTTCCAACTTTTTCTTCCAACCTTTTAATCTTTTATCTCCTCTTCTTTGTTTTTAGTCGATTTATCACTTGGGAATTTGAGTCCATTATAATCTTTCAACTCTATTCTTTCCATTTTAATATTCTTACTTTTAATTGATTAACACTTGGCATGATAAATTGATTTATTACTTGGTATTTGAATTGACATATGTTATATAACCGGTGTAAGCCAAGAAAGCACAACCTTCCTTTAACTTAAACCATATACGAAGTTATGCATTTATTATTTATTTATGCTAGATTGCCTTAACATTGAATCTTTTTCATTGAATGATTTTCTACATATCTCAACTTGATTTTTTTACTACATTTCTTATTTCATATTACCATCAGCCTTCCATTTCTACTACATTCATTGATATTTTAACATATTTAGCATTGAATCCACATAATCCCATGAGCCGAAGTTCCTTTTATTTACTTCCAATCTATACATCCAATTGCAATAGAAAATTTGATGTAAGAACTTAGACTTTGGAGTAAGTCTGTATTGATACATTTGCAACAAAAGAGAAGTAGATTCCAATTCAAAATTGTAGGGAATTCAAGCATATCTAGTGATTAAATTATGTCATGTTATGAAATTACTATGTTTTTTTATTACTTTCCAAAGTAGCCAGTCAGGCATCTAAGATATTTATCATTTCAAATTTATTTTTAGGAATCAATATGAGATGCTACTTATTCAATGTCCTTATTATCAATTCTTTTTCCTTAAAATTTTATAATAAATTAGATACAACCCTTTGGAAGCATATTTCCAAATGCATTAAAGTCTAGAATGAAATATACTATCCAATGATAGTTTCCAAATAGTCTAAGGAACATAATTTTCTGGTCACAATTGTGATAAGCATACTAAGCAGTGAATCTATGCATGGAGTAGATTGTAACAAGTTTCAATAGTTATCATGATGATATCTTGTTTGATATCTTGTTTGAATTTATAGATTCAACTTCTTTAAATTAGCCTTGTTCATGGTAGGTGATAACCAAGTAACAATAGGATGGATCCTTATGCCAATGGATATTAAAATTAAACAATCAATTCTAAAATCTTTAAAGAATATAATCTCTCAAATCACAAATTGTGATAAGTTGGAATATATGTTAATTATGAAATAGTTGACAATCAACAAAAAGAATTGGTTGTTCAGAGATTTTGAACACCCAGGACTCACCCAGTTGTGTAGCCAAGGAAATGGGTGATGAGGTGAGAGAAAAGAATCTGCAATAACATGAAATAGAATCAGATATGACATAAAAATGTTTATCATTTTTAGTTTGAATGATTTAATAGCTCATAAATGATCATTTTAATTGTATCCTACTAATGTCAAGTTGAATGGTGTGTTCAAATACCAGGATGCTTAGTAGATGACAAATGTTCCAAGTCCAATTCTGGGTAGGGAGGGCCTTTATAATTAGAGATTTTGTGGGGATAAGTTTTGGTTTGAGGTTGGGTGGTTAAGCCCCTAACAATGTTTCCCCTCTTCACAAGATGTAAAATGTGCATTAGACAAAGATAAGCTATGCATTCAATTGTTTGTCAGAAATAGATATTTTTACTTTTATGAAGTATATGAAAGAAGGTAAGATTAATTGAGTTATATTATCATTGCAATTATTTTACACTTAGTTGTGAGAGATAGATTTATTTGATGGATTATTAATTTAGTCTTTCTTTTATATGAATATTGAATATGAGTATATCTTCTAATCTTATGTTATTGCCATAGTTAAGAAATCAAAAGGAAAAGAATGATATAGTGGTATCTAAAGACCTAATTTATTTAGTGGTATTTGGAGCCCTAAATGATATAGTGCTATCTAAATCTCTAATTGATTTAGTGGTATCCAAAGCCCTAAATTATATAGTGGTATCTAAAGCCCTAATTGATTCAGTGGTATATGAAGCTCTAATTGATACAGTGGTATCTAATACCCTAAATGATCCAATGGGAATTAATGCCCTAATTGATACAGTGGTCTATGATGCCTTAAATTTATATAGTGGTATTTAATGGTAATCATCATTTGATTTTGATATAGCAGTATAGAAAGGTAGTCGTTATATGATATTGTTATAGTGGTATTTGTGGACTAATCTAGGTGATTGTAGAAGCATTTTTACAATGATTTATCAGTTCAAATTCCATGGTATGTGGATTTCAATTTGTATAGTAGATTCCTTGATGGTGTTTTAAGTTCTTAGTTAAGAAATTTTGTCTAACTAATTTTAACCGTTAATCTCATTCACATCAACATAATTGATTTAACTACCTTCCCATGAAACTAAAGTAATGACTATATTTCTTTGATATGTTAAGTTGTTAATTAAGACCTAAGAAATCTATTTGTTACATCCAACTTCCATAGATGATCTATCATTCTTCATGGCCTTGATGTTGTTTCTTCTTTCCCATTAAAAAGATGTTTTTAGTAATTCAATACTTATTATTATTGTGAAGAAAATTCCTAAACTCATCAAACACCTACTTTCCTAAACTTCTTGAATGACAAGATTTTAACTTAGAACCACAAAATGGACATGTAATTTTTCCCTTCATTTGAAGACCAAAAAAATCATGTACAATGATAATGCACAACTTAAACATACAAAAATAATGTGTAAGTACCATAATAGAGCAAAAATATGTGACCTTAACAATATAACATACTATAAAAATGAGTTAGCATCATATATTGTCCAAACAAGCATTGCACAGAATTGAATTTGTCTATCCTATTGGTCTAGAGATGGCATACACAGTGACCACATTCCATAACTTCAACAACTCATCAATAAAGGGCTCAATATAAATGTTCATATCTTTAACTTGGTACTTACCTAATAATTAAATGAATATAAATATTATATAATTATTATGACCATTTTGATGCACTATTTATAAATTAATTTAGATAACTCTTAAATAAAAATTACTTGGTACAATCATTGATAACTATATACATGAAAATGTGACCTTGGATCTTTCACCTACACTTCAACATGGTCATTATATGTGGATTCATCCTGGAATAAACATTGAATTGTTTATCTAAGAGACTAAGCAATGCGACCTATTGCCTTCTAACTAGGAAGATTTTTCCTATTACTCTCAGACTAAGAAGCAAGCAACCGGACCTTATAGTACAAAGGATTTTATGCAGAATATGATTGTGCAATTAGTCTATATGAAAATGCAAGTTTTAATCTAAGAAATAAAAGATATTAAGCTAAATTTTGTTAGAGATGCTTTAGACTAACTAAGAGGGGGGGGGGGGGGGGGGTGAACTAGTTATTCAAGGTCCAAATGTCCTATTCAAACATTTTCACTAAGTGTAGTGAGCCCAATCAACCATTCATTCATCCAAGCTTTAACTTTTCTAATCAACAAGTTACATTAAACCAACATGCAAACATAACACATAAAAGATCAACACATAACACAATGATTTATGTGGAAACCCAATTTTGGAAAAAACCACCAGTAACATACTACTCAATTCTCACTCTTCTAAAGTGATGCCCTATTAAAGGCTTACAACACATTGTTAAATGTGACCTTGTTAGAGGATTTATCCACCCTATTAGAAGTGGGCCTTGTTAGAGGACTTTTGAACATTGACTTGGAATGCCACCCTTTTAAAGGATTTACAAGTGGTTGTTAGGCCAACCTAAGTTCGTAGGTTTTTTTCTCTATCCTAACTATTACAATTTCTAGAGAGTAACAATTAGGGACTTTAACTTGATTACATCATACAAGTGAACTTGTAGATCTTAGATCACTTCTTGACTCTTCTCATTGCCTGGGTTTCAATCAATGCAACTCTTGATAGCTTGCCCTCCTTTTAAGCTTAGTCTCCTTGATTCTCCATGCTCAATGTACCAGTGCAATCATCTCTTCTTGACCACTTGTAGAAATAGAGCCTCTATGCTCTTCCTTCTCCTAGATGTCTTCTTTTTGACACCCTTCTAACCAGTTCACAATTTGGCACTTTAGTAGTAACAGCATCAGAAACATTTGCTTCCTAGTCTATGACTCCATAAATAGAAGTCTTGGAGTTCTTTTTCTAGCTCGATTCTTCCTTCCTTTAATTTCAATTTGTATGGATTAGGTAGGATTCATTGTATCTAAGCCATATTTTGTTTCCTCTAGAAACTTCTTGAATAATCCTTTTGAATTTTCCTAAAAATGGTTTACGTAGAATTTTATGCCACTAGCTCATCATCCTTATCCTCCAACTAGTCCACAAAATTCAAGGTAACCACTTTGTCAGCTTACATTTGGTGAATCTCTATCATTTAAAATAATGTAGTAGCTCAACATTATTGAAATACTAGTGCTCAACATCAACTGCATTTTTTTCTGATGCTTGGCACCTAAATATCACTCAGTACACACTAGAATTTCCTATTGCTCAGCTCCAATTGAGAATTTTCTCAACTTCAACTAGCTTGCTCAGCACCCACTAATGAACTTAGTTTAAGCTTTGTAGTCAACCTTGTTACAACTTATTCCTCCAATGTTTCTAAGTGTGACCAACCTCTGTATCTTTGAGTATATTATCAATACATTATTTAACCATTGTCTTAACTGATCCTTGCACTTCATTACAACATCATAACTCAACCTTTCCTTTAGGTATTCTTGTTACAACTTGTTGATTAAATCCTCTTCATTAATCAACTAAGTGATAGTGCTTGGATCTTATAAGCAAATGTCATTCCACAAATAGTAGGTTTGACATCAATGATAGAACAATGATTGAAAACATTATGTTAACAACATTCTCCCTCTTTGATCTTCAACAATGAGCTTTCCAATCAGATTTCCAACAATCTCCCTCTTTGGCATTGATGGCAAACCAAACTAATCAAATGTCAGACTAAACTATTCAACCACAAGCTAACTAGGTTAGAATAGTGAGTCAAATGCCAAAAAGTAATTGTATTACCATCACCATTAGTTTACACATCTCCCTCTACTATCCTGATTGCTTCATTTTTGCTTCTCCCTCTTAGCTTCTATAACCTTTCTTTATTTCTCCCTCTATATTGCTCATCCTCTATTGTTCTGATCAACTTCTTCATCTTCTCCTATCAACTTTTGATTAATTCTATATACTTCTCCCTCTATCTTCATTTGATCAGTTTCTACATTTTCTTGACATTTCTTCCTCATACTTTTGATCACATGTTGTTGATTAGTTTCATTACTTCTCCCTCTTTGACAACAATGCCGAAGACGTATTAACATCTTAATATGCAAGTATAGCTTTTGTAGGTTCATTTGATTTCTCCCTCTATCACTTTGCTTGTGACTGATTTGAAATTTCAACACTTCAACTACTTTAGGCATGAATCCTAAAGTAAGCATCCTCTGCATCAATGTGTAAAATCTTCAACAATTAGCTTATTTGATGTAGAGCAGTCTTGCTTGTTCTTAAGTAGCCTTGGTTAGGGGTATCACCCCTAACTTACCTCTAAGATACTCAAAAGAATCTTTAGGTAGTGCTTTTTTGAGATGTCAAAACAAAATTCTTTTGTGCTAACATATTCCATCCTTGTTTATCTTCCACCAATTCTCTTACATAGTGATACTTAATTGCAATATGCTTCGTTTTATCATGCATTACAGAGTTCTTTGATATATTGAGAGCAATTGTATTATCACAATAAAGTATTATAGGCTCATTTATCTCTTCCTTCATACCTTGCAACAAATGTTTGATCCATGCAATATTGGTGCAATTTGTAGCAGCTGCAACATATTCAGCTTCAGTAGTGAATTGTGAGGTATAGCTTTGCTTTTTGTTGGTCCATGTAATCAATCTTTTTTCCAAGAAAAGTGCTCCTCCATTAGTTCTCTTTCTGTCATCAATGTTACCTCCCCAATTTGCTTTAGTGTAGGCTTTTAGCTCAAACTTTTCACTCCTCTTGTAGTACAGACCAAAGTCATCAGTTCCTTTTAGATACCTCAATATTCTCTTTACTTCCATTAAATTATTTTCTCTTGGATTTACAAAAAATATTTCCACTATTCCAATAGCTAATGTAATGTCTGGTCTACTATGTACAACATATTGCAACTTTTCAATCATTGATCTATACAATGTCTAATTTACTTCAGCAAACTCATCATTCTTGGATAGCTTATGTCTAGTTGCCATTGGTGTGCTAACTGGTTTTGAATCTTCCAATCCAAATATTTTGAGTATCTCCTCGATGTATTTGGATTGAGTCACAAATATGCCATTCTTTAATTGATGTACTTGCAATCCAAAAAAGAATTTGACTTCTCCAAACATTGACATCTCAAATTCATGCTTCATTTAATCAGAAAAATCTTTGCATAGAGCATCTTTTCCTCAAAATATTATATCATTAACAAAGATTTCTAATATCAAAATGTCTTTACCTTTTTTATCTTTGATATATAATTTTTTGTTGTCATATGTTCTCTGAAATCCTATCTTCACAAGATATTTGTGCAATCTCTCATACCATGCTCTAGGTGCAGCTTGTTTCAATCCATAAAGTGCTTTATGTAGTTTGTAGAACATGTCCTTGTTCTTGTCATTAACTAATTCCTCTAGTTGTTCAATGTAGACTTCCACTTCTAGTATACCATTCAAAAAAGTAGAGTTGACATCCATGTGGTACACTTTGAAACCTTTGTAGACAGCATATTAAGGTAGTGTCCTTACTCCTTCCATTTTTGCAACAAGGGAAAATGTTTTCCCACAATCCAATCCTTCTTCTTGTTTTTAAACTTTGCAAACTAGTCTAGCTTTGTTTCTTGTTATCTCACCATTCTCGTCAAGTTTGTTCCTAAACACCCATTTAGTACCAAATAAATTCTTGTTAGCTAGTCTAGGAACTAGGGTCTAGGTTTTTTTCTTGTCAATCTAATCTATCTCCTCTTCCATAGCTTTATACCAGTCATCATCTTGTAGTGAATCCTTCATTGTTTTGGGTTCAACCTTGCTCAACAGACATGATTCATTTCTAAGTCTATTCCTTTTCATTGGTCTGGCATCCTTGTCACCAATAATTATATTTGTATGGTGATGTCTTCTTACATGTTTGGCTAACCTTGGTTATGTCCTTCTCTCCATATTTAATCCTTTAGCTTCAGAGTCATTTTTCTCTTCTCCATCTTGTATTTCATCATTCCTCTCATGTATACTATTTTCAGAATCACAATGTGCATTTTCAACATTTTACAACTCAGCTTCTAAATGGAGCTCAGCATCCACTGGCTATGACTCGGCTGATACTAAAATTTGTTGTTGATTTCCAACTTGATTTGTAGCATTGTCTTCAATAGTCATTCCTTTATAGAACTATACAAAGGATCTATAATCCTTTGATTGCTTGGAATTATCAACTTGAACTTCTGCATGCTCATCAAAATTTACATTTGCACTCTCTACAATCTTGTTAGTGTTAGTATTCAAATACTTATATGCTTTGCTTCTAGTGGAGTATCCTAGGAATATGCCTTCATCACTCTTTGCATCAAACTTTCTATTTCTAGTATCTTTAAGAATATAGCATTTACAACCAAAGACTTTGAAATATTTTACAATAGGTGAGTGACCATACCATAGTTCAAAAGGTGTTGCATTTGTACCTTTCTTGACTTGGACTCTATTTAGGGTGTAAACAACATTGCTTATATCTTCTCTCCAGTACTTTAGTGCAACATTTTTCTGCATCATCAATGTTCTAGCACAGTCAATCATTAACCTATTCCTTCTTTCAGAAATACCATTCTGTGGTGGAGTCCTCAGTGCTGATGTTTTTCTTTTGATGCCTTTGTCATTGTAGAATATTCAAAACTCCTTTGATGTAAACTCACCTCCTCTATCTGACCTTAAACATTTTATATTCTTTCCTATTTCCTTCTCAACTCTGGCCAAATACCACTTAAATATTTGGAATGCATCAGATTTTTGCTTTAAAAACATAGCAGTCATCATCCTTGAATAGTCATATACAAATAACATTATGTATCTGTATCCTAGGTAGCTTTGCACTTCTATTGGACCACATAAGTCTGTATGGACTAGCTCTACTACTTCTTTGAAAATGTATATTTTTCTTTTGAAACTAGACTTAGTCATCTTCTCTAGTTGAAATTGTTTGCGCATTGTGTTTCAGGTTTCTTCAATATGGGCAACCCTCTAACTTTTATTTTTTTGCTGATGTTAATTAGATTGTCAAAATTAACATGACACAATATTTTATGCCATAACCACACATCATCAAGTATAACAACAAGACAAGTTGCATCCTCCATATCTAGGTAAAAAAAATTACTCCTAGTTTGTTCACCTTTTCCTATAAGATTTCCATGAATGTCATAAATCTTGGCAGTTTTGTTTCAAAATTCAACTTTGCAACCTACTTTGCCTAATTACAATACACTCAACAAGTTGTAGTTCAATCCTTCAACATAGTATGCATTATCACATGAAATTTTCTTTGTGAGTTTAATGGAACCCTTTCCTTTGATTTGACATGGAGCATCATTACCAAATCTAACACTATTTCCATCATATTGAGTAAAGGTAATAAGCTTACTTTTTTCTTTGTAGTCCTTGTTGTCATCTTCTCTCTTGTTCTTGTACTTGTTTACTTCTTTGTAGTTTTTCTTCTGTGTACACCTTGTAACAATATGACGTACTTCATTGCAATTGAAACATATGATAAGGAGTTTATTTTTGAATTTACCTTTGCCTCTATGGAATCTCCTAGCTAGTAGTGCTTCCAATTGTTCCACATATTCCTCATCTGTGCTACTATCACTAGATGCATGCTTTCCTTTTCTTTTCTTCTTTCTTGATGTCTCCTCCTCAGTGTCTTTTATTATCATCTTGGCCTTGAACATAGATTCAAGGTTCTCAGGTCTATAGTTATCAAAATTTGATAACTCAAATGCAGTAAGTCTTCCCACTATTCCTTGAAAGGTTAGTGTGTTTCCTTGTACACACCTTAGCTCTTGGATGGCTAAAAATCTAATAGCATAGATAGGGAGTAGAGTTCTTAATTATTTGCTGATGATAATTTCTTCTTCCAATTGACCACCTAGACTTCATTTTACACTTACCACTTCTTTTATTCTAGCAACATATTGAGCAGCATTTTCTCCTTCCTCCATTTTCATGTCATCAAACTTTCCTCTTAGGCTTTCTCTCTTTGCTCTCTAGACATTCTAATCTCCTCCATAGATATATGTTAGGGCTTTTGACATCTTGAATGTAGTGTCACAATCTTTGATATCATCATATTCTACATAGCTAAGTGCAGAGGCAATCTCTAGCATTGCTTGATTGTGTTCCTTCCTTTTTCTCAAATCATCTACAGTAAGAGGTCTAGCTAGATTTACATGTTCTATTCCAATTGAGGTTTGTGCATAGTCACCTATTGATCCAAGGTGCAATTTCATCAGACTCTGCCATGTAGCAAAGTTGTCTTTATTGAGCTTGAGAACTTCTCTCTTGGACATCTTGATCTTCCTACTTCTAGTACCTTGAAACTAAATCCGCAGATGGCTCTAATACCAATTATTAGAAATGCTTTAGAATAACTAAGAGTAAGGGGGTGAATTAGTTATTCAAGGTCCGAATGTTCAATTCAAACTTTTTCACTCAGTGTAGTGAGCTCAATCAACCATTCATTCATCCAAGCTTTAACTTTTCTAATCAGCAAGTTACTATAAATCAACATGCAGGCATAACACATAAAAGATCAACACATAACATAGTGATTTATGTGGAAACTCAATTTTGGAAAAAACCACCAGTAACATGCTACTCAATTCTCACTCTTTTGAAGTGATGCCCTATGAAAGGTGTGCCCTATTAAAGGGTTACAACACACTGTTAAATGTGACCTTGTTAAAAGATTTATCCACCCTATTAGAAGTGGACCTTGTTAGAGGACTTCTGAACATTCACTTGGAATGCCACCCTATTAAAGGATTTACAAATGGCTATTAGGCCAACCTAAGTCCATAGGTTTTTCCCTCTATCCTAACTGATACAATTGCTAGAGAGTAACAATTAGGGATTTTGACTTGATTAGAACATAAAACTAAACTTGCAAATCTCATATCACTTCTCAGCTCTTCTCATTGCTTGGGCTTCAATCGCTGCAACTCTTGATAGCTTGCCCTCCTTTCAAGCTTAGTCTCCTTGAGTCTCCATGCTCAATGTACCAGTGTAATCATCTCTTCTTGAAAACTTGTAGAAGCAAAGCCTCTATGCTCTTCCTTCTCCTAGATGTCTTCTTCTTGACACCCTTCTAACCACTTCACAATTTGGCACTTCAGCAATAACAACATCAACAACATTTGCTTCTTGGTCTATGACTCCTTAAATAGAAGTCTTGGAGTTCCTTTTCTCAGTCAATTCTTCCTTCCTTTAATTTAAATTCTTATGGATTAGGTAGGATTCATTGTATCTAAGCCATATTTTTTTTCCTTTAGAAATTTTTTGAATAATTCTTTTGAATTCACCCAAAAATAGTTTACATAGAATTATATGCCACTAGCTCATCTTCTTTATCCTCCAACTAGTTCACAAAATTCAAGGAAACCACTTTGTCAGCTTAGATTTGGTGAATATTCATCATTTAAAATAATTCAGTAGCTCAGCATTATTGAAATACTGGTGTTCAAAATCAACTGCATTTTTTCTGATGCTCAACACCTGAAGATCACTCGACACACACTAGAATTTCCTATTGCTTAGCTCCAATTGAGAATTTTCTTGGCTTCAACTAGCTTGGTTGGCACCCACTGATGAACTTAGTTTAAGCTTTTGCAGTCAACCTTGTTACAACTTATTCCTCCAATGTTTCTAAGTGTGACCAACCTCTATATCTTTGAGTATATCATCAATACATCATTTAACCATTTTCTTAACCAATCCTTGCACTTCATTACAACATCATAACTCAACATTTCCTTTAGGTACTCTTGTTACATCTTGTTGATTAAATCATCTTCATCAATTAACTAAGTGATAGTACTTGGATCTTATAATTAAATCTCATTCCTACAGATAGCAAGTTTGACATCAATGACAAAACAATGATAAAAAATATTCTATTAACAACATTCTCCCTCTCTGATCTTCAACAATGAGCTTTTCAATCAAATTTCTAACAAATGTATACATTCTTATTCTAAAATAACATTAAAGTATTTAAGAAAATATGAAAGCTAGAATGTGTGATTATTTTGACAGCAATTCAATACAATCAAAATTCTAACCTCTGTAATGAGGGATTGGGGATCCCTTAAATAGAATCCAAGAATTGATCAATGGTTAAGATTAGAGAGAAGATTTAGTTAAAATGAAAACTTCCTTGTGCAACTAAAGTTGACTTTTTCAAATTTGAGTGTGATGAGTAGTTAACTAAGCTTTTTATGAGTGTGAGAATAAGTTAACTAAATTAATTCTAATTCAATGGATAGTTCACTCAGAGTTTCAATTTTAGAATTGAAGAGAAGATTTTGAAGATATCATTTAATTTAATAAAGTGAGATATGACATCATAAATGCCTTTTCTATTTAATTGAATAATCTCATTCAACTAATTATAGTGAGCATAATTATTAAATTAAATATTCTTAATTCCTTAGTACATTAGCCTGAGGATATAATTTAATTTAATTAAAGTGTAGAAACTTCAAATTAAATTAAATCTTAATCAATAAGTTTAATGTGACTAATTTGAGGCAATACTTTAGAAATTAAATAGGTAGCTTGATTAATGTTGATTTAGGGTTTTCTACATTTGACAATTATGTCAAGTAGTGAAAATTAGAATAAGAGTTGCCTAGTAAAATAGGACTTTAAAAATTGATCAAAATAGATCAAAATTGGTTAACATGGCAATGAGCCAATTTTGTGGTATTACATTTTGCCCCTCTTTGAATGAATGTGTGAGCAACACATTCAATTCAAAGAAAATCAAAAAGTATGATGCACAGATCAAGAATAAAATTGTTTCTACAATTTGATCAAAAACCAATTGATAAGCTTTTAAAGATTATCTCTAGAATGGAGCTTAATCTTAAGGAATCCAGATGGAAAACCTAGACACCTAGAGTTGATAAGATTGGTTTCAAAATTGATGACACAGAGACCAATTGATAAGCTTTTAAAGATTATCTCTAGAATGGAGCTTAACCTTAAGGAATCCAGATAGAACACCTAGATACCTAAATCGACAAGCTTTTAAAGATCATCTCTAGAATCGAGCTTAATCTCAAGGGATCTAGATAGAACACCTAGATACCTAAGTTGAATAAGCTTTTAAATATCATCTTTAGAACAAATCTTAATCTCAAGGGATCCAAATAGAACACCTAGATACCTAAGTTGACAAGGATTTAAAGATAATATCCAAAACATAGCTTAACCTTAAGGGATCTAGATAGAACACCTAGATACCTAAATTGACAAGCTTTTAAAGATCACCTCTAAAATGAAGCTTAATCTCAAATGATGTAGATAGAACACCTAGATATCTAAGTTTAAGCTTTTAAAGATTATCTCCAGAATGGAACTTAATCTTAAGGAATCCAGATAGAACACCTAGATACTAAGATGACAAGATTTTAAAGATTATTTCAAGAACAAAGCTTAATCTTAAGGAATCCAGATAGAACACCTAGATATTGAGATGATAAGATTTTAAAGATTATCTCCAAAGAAAAGCTTAATCTTAAGGAATCCAGATAGAACACCTAGATACCTAGATGATAAGCTTTTAAAGATTATCTCTAGAATGGAGCTTCATCTTAAGGGATCTAGATAGAACACATAGATACCTAGATGAATAAGCTTGTAAAGATCATCTCCAGAATAGAGCTTAATCTTAAGGGATCTAGATAGAACACCTAGATACCTAAACATAAAAGATAAAAAGATCTAATCATGAGTCGTAGAATCATCCTCAGAATGAGGCTTGATCCCTAGGAGTTGAGGTTTAGACTGTCCAGATACTTGTCCATTGAACTCTAATAAGAACTGCTATAAGATGTGATCAACTGATGAAAAAATGAGATGGATGAAACATGATAACAAATAAA
Source organism: Cupressus sempervirens (assembly GCA_028749045.1). NCBI lineage: Eukaryota > Viridiplantae > Streptophyta > Pinopsida > Cupressales > Cupressaceae > Cupressus > Cupressus sempervirens. The sequence goes on along the minus strand of CM053787.1, from coordinate 750,816,572 downwards.
GGAGAAAAAAATGCCCCTAGTGATGAGATACCCCAAGTGATGAGGACATAAAATGGGAACAAGATGCCCTGAGCAATAAAGATTTAGATTGAGTCAAAATTTAGATTCAATGATGTAATCAACCTGCCCCCTCGGGAGTGAAATTGAAAAGATGACACACCAAAAATATGATGTAGAGTAGTATGTTGAGAGATATAGAAGAAATCCAAGAGTTAGCAGAATATAGAAGAGATTAGAATGATCAAAAGAAAATTTAGAGTTAATTTAGTGTGAGTTAGAGGTCTAGAAGAGCAAGTTTGACCAAAAGTTGACCTAATGTTGACCATAGTTGACTTTTTCTAGATTGGTGATAAAAGTTGAAGAAATTTTGAGTTGAAAAGATTTCAAAAGTTGCAAAGTATCAATGAAAATTTGGACTACACAATTGTTCAGTCGCAGCGGACCCAAAATTTTAAAATGCATTTTTTAACTATTTAGGTGTGTCAAATTTTGAATTCCATCCCAAAAATGGATTCAGAGCAGTCAAATTAGCCAGGGGTGATTTTTATGCAAATTGATGCACTTAGAAAAATTAGCTCAAAACCTATATAAGGGCCTAAAGGGTCATTTTCAAATCATTTTGTACATTTTGTCTTTAGTGAAGCAGAGAGTTCTGAGAGGAAGATGGTAGTTCCAATGCATACTCATCATTTTGAGCACTCTTGATGACACAGCTGGCCAACAGACTATGGACCTCCAGTGAGTAATCAATAACCTTGCTTCATATTTAATTTTGGCACATATTTCGATGCAATTTTAGCACATTTTTAGCATGTTTTCAAGGTAGGTCGGTCGGTTCTCATGTAGAGGTTTCTTTTCTCATGCAAGCCTGATCTATCTTTGCGTGAAGATCCACCAACCTGGTGTTTCTTTGCACACACCAGTGAAGGATCTTGCCTGGGAGATACCCACCTCTTGCATGAGATGTGTAGGATTTTGGGTGCATCTCACCCATAGTCTTGTCATTCCTCACATGAGGATTTCCTTTCTTGCATGAAGATGAAAGATCTTGCATGAGAAAATGCATGCTCGCACAATAATTTGGTGTGCTAGGCAAAATTTAAAGTTGTATTTTGGATGTTTTATTAGAATGTTGCTTTTATTTTGTCATCGTTTTGACTTGTCAAGTGGGTACTGACTATTTATGTGTTTTTGTTGCTCATGTGTACAAGTCGTCTTTGATGGCATCACATTCAGGTCTCATTATCTACTTTATGGAGCTCTATTGTAGAGTCTTGATGATGCAAATATGGCCCATATTGATAGATTAAGATTAGCATATCTATGTTGGATCCCAACATTGCTAGTGAATCACAACCTATTGACTACCTTGGTGGAGCGTTTCCATTCAAAGATGAACACCTTTCATCTTCCACAAGGGATATGACTATTATGCCAAAGGACATCTATGAGATACTGCAAATACCCTTCCACGAGCCATGAGTAGTATATGATATAGTGCCTAGAGTAGGCACAGAGGCATTGAGGACCATATTTTAGTAAGAGTTGGTGATAGGGCGAGCCATCACATGGGATGAGCTTGTCCATACAAATGGGACTACTCACAGGTTGGCCTCAGTTTTGGCCATTTTCATTTGTTTCTTCCTACTACCTAACAAAGGGCAACATGGACTAGAGTGTGGTTAGGGTGTGATGTTGTAGTGGATGTTAGATGCCTCATAGAGATTCAAATGGGGATAGTGCATGGTTGAACATATGTATCATGAGATGCATGAGATAGTTTATCATGAGCACAGGAGCATGGCCATCAACATCTATGTTCTTCAAATCTGGGCATGGGAGCACCTACCAATGACATGACCTATCTTTGAGGATGCACAGAAGCCTTCAGAGCCATACATATGCAAGTATAGGGGCTAGCTTACCTAGGTAGGTCTGAGTAAGACTAAGCACTAGAGGACATGTCTTGATGACCTGGTCTCCATTGTATGGCAGCCCTAGAGAGAGACTGAGGACTAGGAAAATGCTCCTCAAGATCTTAGCTAGATGTTTTCCTCACAACCATTGTTAGGCTGAGCCACCCACATCATAGAGAGATTTGAGAGATTCCCCATCATGTGAGTATGGTGATAGTATGGGTGGGCCTAGGACATCTCACAGGAGTATTTTTCATATGCCCGAGTAGTGAGAGATTTGGATCAAGGGTGGTCAGTGAGGTTAGATCCTAGTAGATCGATGAGAGATGTGCATAACCTAGTTGTGGCATAGTGGGACTATCTCCCAAAGGTAGCAGATGTCTGGATGACACCTACCTACTAGGAATATTTTATCAATCATCTTTTCCCACAGTTCATAGATCCATTGGGGATGGCAACTCCCATGCCATAGGGACCTCAACAAGCACCCATACAGGGTCTAGTTCAGCAGCCAGTGCAATAGACACCATAGGGACTAGCTAAGCAGGTTAGACATTAGGTCAGATAGGTATAGATCCCCCCCAATAGATGGAGTTAGATCTACGCACTAGTGGAAATGGGGCAGAGCAGGGTCGGTAGTAGATATCACATATAGAAGAGCAAGCACCAACAAAGTAGTATACAAAGATGTTGGATGAGGAAATGCAAGATCAGCCTATTGTCAGGCCCTAGGATGTGCTAAGGAGGGCTAGAGAGTAGATTTGATAGGCTTCCTAAGAGTTAGGGGAGCTATAGATACAGGTGGCCATGTGAGACACACAGATAGAGGAGTAGGATTGTGAGATCTTGAGACTATGAGAGTAGGTGTAGGTAGCTAAGTAGAGAGCAGAGATGTTGCAAGACAAGGTTTGACTATAGGCAGCCTAAGCAGCCTATTATATTGTAGTGTACTCCATAGTGGTGCTCAATGAGGCTTAGCAAGTGCTACAATTTTCCCAATATGCTCGAGAGTTAGGGGATGTATGACCACTAGCTAGGCCAGATATGCCACTGACTCTTCCTCCTTCTATTCCTTTAGGAGGGGAGGGTACTGGGTAGAGTTAGTCATGACATATTTTGCCTCTGGTTTTTTATTTTGGCTATGTATTGATTGGTGTGCCAGCACCATTCTATATCATTTTTGATCGACAGTGCTTGAATAGTACCCATTTTTGTACTAACACATTTGTTGATACTAATATATATATATATATATATATATATATATATATATATATATATATATATATATATATATATATATATATATATATATATATATATATATATATATATATGAGATTTTATGCTGAGTATCATGTGTACACATCAGTTTCATTGCCTACCTTTTAATTTCATGTACATGAGATGTTTGATGCTATGGTTATGAGATGCAAAAAATGATGTGATGTATGGATGCATGTTTTATTTGATTTGTACATGCAGATGAAATGAATTTATGGATTTATGAATGAAATGCACAGGTTAATAGGCTGACTTCTCATGTAGTGTTTCATGTTTTTGCTTAACAGTGATAGGTATTCCATTGAGGAGTGCAAGAGGAAAAACTAAAGAACCAAACACTTGTGTAGCCATGAAGAATCTTGATACTTTGAAGAGACCAAGAATCCCTCATCACAAAAGGTGAAAGTAGATTTGCAATCAAATTATATGCTAAACCAAGTAATGTATGCAATGCCATCCTATCGTAGATGCAACCTAAAATTAGATGCAAACCCTAAGTCTAGTTACAAAGCTTCAACAATTATCATTGCTAAGCATAGAGAAAAACCATAGATGTCATACAATTTTCACTGACATTGCAATCATGGGAATATGAATAGGACATTTGTTCTAGTTTTTTCAGGATGAAATGTAAACATTCAAGGCACTAGAAGCCAGAATGACTAGAACATTTATCCCTTTTGATGTAGCAAGTTAACATAAGCATCAAAGCATAAATGCTAGGATGACTAGAATGTTGCTTGCATGTAGACACACTGGGAAAACAAGAGATCTATCTTATGCCAAGTATTCTGTAATTATTTTTTCTACAACAACCCTTGCATTCGTAACCTAAGATAGAATTGTGCTAGATATACTCATAGTGACCCATGTGTTCACTTAGCAGGACAAGTATTAGCATTTACTATAGCACAAAGAGTTCACTCCAACAAGCAAGGAGAAGAACCAATGTTATTGATGTCTCCATATAAAAGGAGTTGAGGTACACCCAACCATCCAATATGAGATGGAAGCTCTTATAGTGGACACCCCTCTAATATGAATGTTTCAAATTATTGGAACTAAACCACAAATAGAAAGAAAAGAAAAGATCATGCCCCCAGTCCTTGCTTCTCTAGTCAAAAAGGACATAATCAAGTTGCTCAAAGAGACATGATCAAGCAAAAGTGAAACAAAGAAAGAAAAGCTCAGTATATCCCAAACAAGTATGTCATTTTGAGTTTAGTTTTTTTGTGTCATAGGATTGATGTCAAGTGTCAATGTCTAGAACATGGATGAAAGGAATCTCTTCAATAGGGTGATGACAGTAGACAGACACAATCATAATTACTAGTGACTAAAGTCAAAGAGGAAACTACAAAGTGAAGAACCTAAGAAGGACTGAGTGATAGTAGAAAGACATAGCCAGAATGAATGGTGACTGATGCAAGAGAGATTTTACATAAAGAAATCTCAAAAAGTGACATGAGCAATAGTAGGCAGAAACAGCTGAAACAATTAATGACTATTGTGAAAGAGATTCTATGAGGAGAATCTCAACAAAGGATGACACTAGTAATAGTAGGTAGACATAGTTGAAACAATTAGTGACTATCACAAAAGGGATTGTATGAGGAGAAGCTTAAAAAGAGTGACACTAGCGATAGTAGGTAGACACAGCTAAAACAATCAGTGACTGTCATGAAAGAGATTCTATGAGGAGAATCTTGAAAAGAGTTACACTAGTGACAATAGGCAAACATAGCTAAAACAACTAGTGAGTCTTGTGAAAGAGATCCTATGAGGGGAATCTCAAAAGAGTGACACTAGTGACAGTAGGTAGACATAGCTAAAACAACTAGTAACTGTCATAAAAGGAATTCTATGAGGAGAATCTCAAAAAGAGTGACACTACCGATAGTAAGCAAACACAGTTAGAACAATTGGTGACTATCACAAAAGAGATTATATGGCACTAAAGAGCAATTCCTCGGAGTGATGAAAAAATTCAATCCATGGATACATGAGTGGAAAAGTAGGAAAGAAAATGTACAGGGAGCTAGAAGATGCACTGCAAGATGGAGAGGCACCCATTTACTGGGTTTTCACCTTATTGGAAAAGCATTTCTTTTTTTGCTATCGTGATGCCTATTTCTTGGTTTTCATCAATGGAACCTTTTTTGTTTTTCAAATTTTTTCAATTTTTGTATTTTTTCATTTTTTTGGTATTACCAAGGTGCCTATTGCTAGGTTTTCACCAAGATAATGATTTTTTTAGGACTTTTTGCAATTTTTAGATTTTTTTCAACATATTTAGATATGTGCAAAGAGCTTCTAAAATCAGATTAGCTATAAAACCACTTCAAGTGGAGAGTGTTGATAGGCTCCTTGAGCACTTCTCCCTCAGCCGTAGAAAGCTGGCAAGCACCAAACCCATACACTATAGTGATTATGTAAGGACCAAGCTAGTTTGGTTTGAACTTCCCTTTTTGGACCCGTTGTTGTTGATTCTTAAAATTTTCTCTTAGGACAAGATCACCCAATTGGAAGTCATGTGGCTTAACTTTCCTATTGTAGCTTATGGACATTCACTATTGATAAGCTCACAAATGATTGCACGCCACTTGTCAACATTCATCTAGTAGTACTAGCTCTTGAAGCTAAGATATCCTATAATCTTCATCAATAATGAAGCCTTTCATAGAGATTCTCAGAGTAGGAATCTCAAACTCTATTGGAAGCACAAAATCCAATCCATAAACAAAAGCAAAGGGCATTGTACCCATTGGAGTTTTGATACTTGTTCTATATGCCCATGGGGCTAGATTAATCTAAAGATGCCAGTCCTTCCTAGATTTGTTGACTATGCGATGGAGGATCTTGACGATCACCTTGTTGGATGCCTCAGCCTGGCCATTACCTTGGGGGTAGTAGATAGAAGACCAATGCTACATTATTTTGAATCTTTTGCATAGCTCTTTGAGGTCTTTATTTTTAAATTGTCCTCCATTGTCAGTAATGATGGAAGATGGTACACAATACCTGCAGATGATGTAATTTGTGATAAAAAGAGCTATAATTTTGCCATTTTATATTGTGAGAGGTACTACCTCTACCCACTTTGTGAAGTAGTTTGTAGCTATAATAATGAACTTATGTCCATTAGAAGAAGATGGGTGAATCTAACCCACAAAATCGAAGGCCCATTGTTGAAATGGCCACAATGTGGTAGATGGAATCAACTCCCTAGCTAGAGTATGAATCAAATTCCCATGGAGCTAGCACTATTTGTAGGACTTGGTGTACTTGATTGCCTCTTGCTCCATTTTTGGCCAATAGTAACCAACTCTAATGAGTTTGTGAGCTAGTGTCAAGCTATTTGAGTGAGATCTGCAAATGCCTTTGTTAACATCAATTAATACACATTTGAACTCTTCAGGTTCTAGACACCTAAGGAGTGTTCCATTAAGACCTCTCCTAAATAAGTCATCATCAATAATGACATATCATGAAGCATTACAAATAAGGTAAAATTTTTCATTCTGGGTTAGATTGTTTGAAATTATTTGTTTATGGAGATATGAGTAGGTGTGATGGTAGTGAGATGAGTCTTGTCATACAATATAATAGATCATCCTAGAATTAGGGGTATCATAGGTAGGGTAGAGTAATGCTTCCACTAGGAACTCATGTTAGAGATCATGTTCAAGCATCTATAGCAAGGAGGCTAGAGTAGCCATGGCATCAGCTGCTTTGTTATCTGCTCAAGGAATTTGCTAGAAGGTGATGTGAGAAAAATATTTCATGTCATCAACCATGTGTTTGTAATAGATTAATTTTTTATCCTTTATCTAATACACATCATTGACCTAGTTGATGACGAGCTGAGAATCCCCAAAGATATCCAACTAATCCACTCTCCATTCAGTTGTAATCTTCATATCATTAATCAAGGCCTCATATTCTGCAATGTTGTTTGTATAAGGAAAAAAAATCTTGTATGCTTTGGGCAATGAATATCTCTGTGGCGTTATGAAGAGTAACCCAGCACCAAATCCCTATTGCATGAAGGACCCATCGAAGAACATCACCCAAATTTGGTGTGTGAGTGTTAGAATTGACTCATTAGGGAAATTGATGTTCATCAGGAGAAGACTCTACATAGGTGCATCTACTAGTTGATCAATAATCACTTGTCCATTGATAGCCTTTCGTTTGACATACTAAATGTCAAACTTGCTAAGTATCATGATGCATTTAGCCAATCTTTCTATTAGAGCCACCTTGCTGAGAAAGTACTTTAGTGGATCTATTTTAGCCACTAGCCACATAGTGTGGGCAAGCATTTAGTGTCTCAACTTTTGGGAAGCAAAGACAACTGCCAAGAAAGCTTTCTTAATGATGTTGTAATTCACCTCATAAGAGATCAGTGTGCGACTCAAGCAGTAAATAGCTCTTTCCTTGTTATTGTTGTCCTCTTAAGCTAATACGATTCCAAGAGATGTTTTAGTTGTTGAGATGTACAAAATAAAAGTCTTCCCATAGATAGAAGGCATCAAGATTGGTGGATTAGCAAGATATTATTTTATCTGTGTCAAGCTTTGCTCACAATCCTGACTCCAGTTGAATTTCACACCCTTATGTAAAGTCTTTGTAAAAGGTTGTGATCTATCTGCCAACTGTGAGATGATCTTGTGAATAGATTGGAGTCTTCCTTGTAAACCTCTCATCTGGTTGATGTGATGAGGTGGATGCATATCCATAATTGCTTGAACTTTCTCTAAATCTAGCTCAATTCCTTTTGTAGACATAATGTATCCTGGTAGTTTCCCTAATGTGATGCCAAATGCGCATTTCTTAATATTGAGCCTAAGACTAAACTTTTCCATGTGATCTAGGATGGGTCCCAAATCTTATAGATGAGTATTGCATTTTGTGCTTTTGACCAAGGTATCATCCATGTAGTCCTCCATGGTCTAATGCATCATATCATGGAAAATTGTAGTGACTGCCCTCTGATAAGTAGCATCAACATTTTTCAAGCCAAATGACATTATTTTCTAATAGAAGGTTCCCCATGCACACATAAAAGTAGTCTTTTCCTAATCTTCTGGAGCAATTTTGATCTAATTATAAATAGAAAACCCATCCATAAGCAAGTACATCTCATATCCTACTATCATGTCCACTATCATATCAATGTTGGGAAGTGGAAAATCATCCTTAGGACATGTTAAGTTGAGATCACAAAAGTTAGTACAAAATTTGATAGATTTATTGTGCTTGGAGACTAGAACAATGCTAGATATAAATTTAGCATAATTGATAGCATGGATGAAACTAGCTTTCAGAAGCTTCTCCAATTCAGCTTTGATGAGTAATGCAACATGAGGATGTATTTTCTGAAGTTTTTGTTTAACTGGTTTAATGGCTGGTGCGATGGACAAATGATGCATAATGAGATCAAGATCTAGTCCTAGCATGTCAAAATATGTCCAAGAAAAAATTATCTTCTTTTCTTAGAAGAAGGCAACAAATTTCTCTCTTTCTTCTAGAGACTGTGACTGTGTCAGATGTAAAATATGAGGATATTCTTTTGTGCCAAGGTTGATCGGCTGTGTTGGCTCTATTAGCATTGATGATCTCTCTTGAAAGAGACTTGGAAGTGCATCAAATATCTCATCTACAGGCACCTCAAAGAGATTTTCACCCTTGGATACATCTTCTGTTTTTACTTTTTTGGGTTCTAACACTGCGACAATGTGGTTTTCACCATCGAACCTTCTATGTTTTTTCTTTTTAATTGTATGATTGAGATATTTGATGTCAGCTTCACTAGATGTATTAGGATTCTAGTATATAAGCTCAGGATATGTGAGTGAAAGAGTAGTGGTAGGTTTAATTGCATTCATGATATAGTCATTAAATGCTTGGACCAACAATTCAAGACCTAGAGTGGCTTCATCCACAAGTGTGTTCGAATGCCTTTGAGTACTAATGTCAGCAATTGAAGACTCAAGGACACTAGTTGGACCATACCTATTTGACCTATCCCTAGACGTTTCACCCACTTCAAGTTAGTTTTCATAGACATGAACTTGGTTGATGTCTTTATCTGTAGTCACTTTTGAAAGGGAGTCAAACTCATATTCCTTAGAATCAGTGCTACATGGTGAAAGGCTATAGAATTTCCCGATAGTGATAGGGACATACTCACCTTCATCATCTAGATTTTTGCACAAGTACTCAACACATAACGCCAGACTAGACTTTCCCTGTTCTGAATGAGCACAGTGTGGACCAGTATTATCCTCAAAAGAATCACTAGTATCATTCATAATGTTGACATGTGGCACAAATTCATCAGCCCTAGTAAAGAATTTAGCAAAATTATGAGGAATAGGATAAGGATAAGGATCCTCATCATCCAAATTATCTTCTTGAGTATCTGACTTAGCTTGTGACTCATTTCCAGATGAACCCTTAGGCTCTAGTATGAATTTGTTAGCCCCTAAATGGAACGGAACATTCTTAAAGCCTAGACCAAATGTATCTATATTTCTTCGAGCTATTACTTTGATAGGATCAACTAGACCATTGTTATTGCATCCAATAGGACTAGTTCCCTTATAGCCAAAGCAGTTGATGAGTATAAGACTAGGTCCATATTTCTCATGAGTGATCTCATGAGCTTGTTCTATTAGGTCTACTGGAGTCTCTTCTTTGTAAAGCCATGCAAAAATGGCTCTATTTTTGCTTTCATCCTCTAAGGGGACTATAGCCTTGACAATTTGAGGCATCAACACAAATGGCTTCTTTGCCTCAAATGGTCTCCCATAATGACGAGGAGACTTATGAAGAGATGTTAATGATAACACTAATTTGATATGATAGTCACCCATGCTAGTTTCTTTAAGATTGAATGAATACTCAATTTGTTTCAGCTTGTTATCATGATAATCAATAGATTCCCTATTAGCAGGGACAAAATTCTTAGTAGCTTTGAGCATATTACAGGTATAGCTAGTAATGATAGGAATAGTGACTTCAAAGCCATGAAACAAAAATTTGAGACATTGATGGTATGTGAATGCACAATGCACATCTCATGTATCCATGGCCTTCCTAGTAGAATGTTATGAGCCAAGGGAATGTCGAGAACTTGACAAGTGACATCCCTTTCTATAGGACTAAGGCAAAGAGACAATATCACAAGACCTAGAGACTTTCACTCGATTTCATCATACACTTTGATAGTGATCTTGTAGTGAGGATCAATAGATTCCTTAGAATAATTTAATTGTCTAAGAAGAGGAGCACAAACAATGTTAAGCCCAGTGCCATTATCAATGAGTACCCAATGAACATGTGTCTGATGTATCATGACCTCAATGTGTAGAGGTTGATTGTGTCTCTGACTCGATGAGTTATCATTTTCTTCAAAGAATGACATAAAGTAAGGTGAGGTTAGGTGACCTGTCATAGATTAAAATCACTCAAGATCAAGATCTTGAGGAATAGTTGCCTTAGTGAGGGCTTTTTCCACATTCTACCAATGAGTAGGCAAGATTTTAAGTAGCTCAATGATTGTGATTTGAGCATTAGTTTGTTTTAATTGATCAAGAACACTATAGCTAGTTGCTGCTAATTTTTTTTTGAGTTTTGCACCTTTTCTAGATGGACCAACAAGGGTTTTATCTTTATGTTGTTCAAGATTAGGAGTAGAAGGCACAAGGCCTTTGAGCATCAACTTGGTGCAAGAGCATGTAATAGCATTGGCATAGTATTGTGAAGATGTGTTATCCATTGTATGGGAAGTAGGGCCCCTCAAGACAAATGGTGTCTTAGGTTTATTGTTATCTTGCTTTCCCTTGATGGTCATAATGTCACCGTACTCAAAATCTATAGGTTCAACCATGTTGATCATATTGTTGTCATTAGAGTATGTATAGTTGACCTTGTTGTTAGGTTTTGGTTTTGAGCTCTCTCCTTTTTCATAAGCTAGGAAGGGCTCTTTGAAAGCCTTCTGATCCGAGTTCTTGTTATGTCTGTCTACGACAATGTCACCATCACCGATCATTTTTTGGACTATGTGATGTAGGTTAATGTAGTTGCTAGTTGGTGGTACTCATAGAATGCAATTTTGTTCCACCATGGTGGGTGTGGTTGCGGATCATAAGGGAAAGAGTTGTCCTCAATCCAACGGTGAAATGATCTTGTTTTGTAACAAGGTCTTTTAAACCACATCCAAAGGTTCACCCAGAGGTGTATACTCTTGTTTAGGGAATTTAGCCCATGAGTTTCTTAGTCTATTCCTAGATTTTTTTTATCAGGAGGAGGTTTCTCAAAATTCTTGGTCACGTTGAGATTAAAAGCTGCCTTAGTAGGTTTAGGAGTGACATTGTCAACAACCCCATCATAGATAATTTCTTGGTTCTTGTTGACGTACTTGGGTTTGTCCTTGTTAGATGCAAATCCTTATTTTGTGTCCTTCTAAAGGGTAAGTTTTCCCTTCTTAACCATGAATTCCTCTATACATAAGGCTTGTGTGACCATGTCCTCAAAGGTACATAGACCTTTAACTTGGACTCTATACCCAAAATTGGGTAGGAGATTATCAGTAAAGATGTCAAGCTTTTCATTTTCAAGAATCCTGCCTGAATATATAGTTTAAAGTTGTCTCCACCTCTGAAGGAATGTGAGGAAATGTTCCCTAGCCTTCTACTTAAGGTTACATAAATCTCAAATATTAACAAGGTGTTGAATGTTATGAGAATACTGCTAGATAAACAAGTTAACAATTTTAGCAAACATCTTGATACTAGGAGGCAACTGTAAAAACCACTCCATAGCCTAACCACCTAGACTTCTTGGGAATAAATGCATGAGATATGTCTAGTTATGCATAAATTCTATAGACAAGGCACCAAATTTGTGCAAGTGACCTTGGGAATTGGTGATTGCAAAGTATTTATCATACTTAAGTAGCTCTACTCCTCTTGGAAAGGGAGGCATGTCTATGCTCTTATCAAATGGAAATGGACAAAGAGCATCTAGGGTGTATGTTTCTGCAGGTTTATCTTTCTCACACATTATTTGAGCTAGTTGGTCTTGCATGATTTTTATTTGTTTTTAGAATTTGAAAGTCTCAATTTCCTCTTTAGGCCTAACGATGGTTTCCACATTGAAATGATAAGGTAGCTTAGCTCCCTCTTGGGCAAGTTTGAGAAAGTACTTTTCTTTCTCTTCATTGAGTAATATTTCCATGACCTTTTGAAAAGTTTTGTTCAGAGATGTGGGACCTTTGCTAGTCTCAATATCCTCTTAATACAAGGGGTTCTTGGTTTGTTGTAAGTTTATAGAGAACATTTGCTAGACTCAAGGTGATCTGACAATTGAGGGAAATCATGAAGATTCCTCATTAGACAAACTAGACGTAGATCATGTATAAAAAGGAAGACAACCTCTGCCATGATTATGAGCTCTAGCTTGAACTCACCTAAGTCTAAGAGGATAAAATACATTTCCACTTCTTGTTGCGACAGTCATAGACAAGAAAAATAAGAAAAGACTAAGACAAGGATCACACTAAAATGTAATCTCAAAAAGTAATGGAAGAGTGTTGTATACTAAGGTACAATTATTATAAGTAGAGGCTAGAATAGCCAAAGATTATGACTATCATGACATAGAGCATAAAAAAAACTAAAGGATGAGAACAAGATAGATGAGAGATGATACTAGTTAAAGTATAGACCATGAGTCATCAACCAAGAAAAATGTCACTGTTTGGGACTATTTAAAGATAGAGAAGCGGTAACAAGATGTAGGAAATAGACTAGACGTAGAGCCTAGATAGCTTGAATAAACCAATTGGGTAGTTTTGACTTAATATCTCACGTAAGATCCTCTGGGAGGTATGTGAGAAAGTACACAAGCAGGGGAAAAATCTTAGAACATCAATCTAAACTCATGTGAAGATGTGCTATTGGTCACATGAAGAAGTGCTACTGTTAGGTAGACAAAATAGAATGTTATTAGCAAGATCTTGCATGGAGATATGTAAGTACTCACATGAGGATCTGGATAGAACTACGCAAAGAAGTCATAGGACAAAAACTACTCGCACAAAATGTGGCAAACTGTGCACAAAAATTGAGACCACACTTGACAACTGAACTAGATTTTGAAGAGATGTTTAGAAATTTCAAACTATTCTAGACAAATTGTTGGTAAGTTTGAGATGTTAGATAGATTGCAAGGTTGATTTTTAAGTTGTGAAATAGCGTTGAGTTTTGAACAAGACAAAGTGTTTTCAACAAGAGATGGGAAGCAAGCAATAGTCAAATACAATCCAACAAAAGACAAAGAAACTCAGAGGAATGGGGGAGTCTTGACCTTTAGTTTGTTTAGATAGGTTTAGACATGTTTAAGACTCGATAAAAAACATGCTTTATCCCTAAAAAAAAAAATGGTAGAGAAGGAAAAACCTTTGTTCCACAACTTATGTGCATGCATGCACCTCATACAGTTGTGTCACCCCCTAGAGGGTGCCCATGTTTTTGGTGTATTCAAAGGGCTCAATAACATATATGCTAAATGAATACTCTTGTGGTAGGGGTCAAGCATTTATACCACCTTCCAATGCCTAGTAGAATGCCTATGGTGAGTTCTACAAGAGAGATTCTTCCCCCTCCTTGCACGGAGATTATGCCTCCTTTCAGAGGTGAATCTGCTAGCCTCTAACTAAAGGTTTTTACTTGGCTTCCATAATTGGAGTTGAGAGTAGTAGCCCACACCAACATCTAAAAGTGCACACACTTTCTTAGCAAGATCGGGGTCAGCACTGGTCAATGCAATAGACAGAGCTTCCTCTTGATATGCAATATCAAGAATGAAGGAGAGGAAATTTATATAGCTTTGGAGTCTTTTGCTCAAGAATGCTTCTTTATTATAGTGAGTTGGAATCTCTAGTGAAAGGAGTGTATCACTTCGGTCATTCCCAAAGGTTGAATCACTCTGGCAAGCCCTCTAAAGGATTGCCTTAGATTGGTGGTTCAAATATAAGGGTTAAAGTTTTTGATTTCCCTCAAGGGGAAAGACCATACTCCTCTACCTTATTTTCTCACCCAAACATGCAAAACATGTTAATCATTGACTTAGCTTAATCAATCTAGACTCATCCTTTCTAAATATTTTGATCCCCTAAAAAGGAAATCATCATCTCATCATAGAAGAGGATTCACACTAGAGAACCAATAAGTTGCTTGCCTACCTCTTATGCTATCTTTTAGAGGCTTCTAGGTTTCTAATTCACCCTTGGTCATGACCTCCAAGTGGTAAAGAGCATAGTCCCCTATTCCTCTATCTTGTACCCTACGAAGTTCAAAATCCCTAATTAGACTACGTTTGGAAAGCAAGAAAAAGACACATTCTTTTAGTGGGTTTTAAAATTGGTCTCCAACAATTGTATCTTTGACAGTGTCCTACAAACACACAATCAGTTCATGTTTAGGAAATTTTGTATAAATGAGTCTTCATCAAACATCCTACAGACAACTGTTAGGCTACATAAAACTAGAAAAATTGAAATAAAGATGCTTCAAAGAAAACACATCAGTGAAAAATTATAAACAACATATTGAAAAATTGCATCTTAATTGTGCTGTTTCAAGATTTCACATGAAATCTTGCGTAGGTCCATGTGAGCTCTTACACTTACGTGCACAAGAAAATGAGGAGTTACAAGAGAATCTATGTAATAGGGCACTTTTTTGCATGAGCAAGTGGTCAGAAACTAGTGAAACCCTCAAATCTTCACACGAAAATGAGATTTTTGGCATGAAAATTTGGAAGATTGTATGAATATGTATGATAGAATTATGAAGATATCAGAAAATAAGATAGATAAGGCCATAAAAATTATTCTTTTTGAGCCCCACGGTAGACTTTAGAAATGTATACATGAAAATGTGACATCGGATCTTTCACCTACACTTCAACATGGTCATTATATGTGGATTCATCCTAGAATAAACATTGAATTGTTTATCCAAGAGGCCTGGAAATGTGACGTGTTGCCTTCTAACTAGAAAGATTTTTCCTATTGCTCTCATACTAAGAAGCAGGCAACCAAACCTTATAGTATGAAGGATTTTATGTAGAATATGATTGCGCAATTAGTCTATATGAAAATGCAAGTATTAATCTAAGAAATAAAAGATATTAAGCTAAATGTATGCATTTTTATTCTAAAATGACATTAAAGTATTTAAGCAAATATGAAAGCTAGAATGCCTGATTATTTCAAAACAATTCAATACAATCAAAATTCCAACCTCTATAATGAGGGATTGGAGATCCCTTAAATAGAATCCAAGAATTGATCAACAGTCAAGATCAATTTGGATGGGCTATTAAGATTAGAGAGAAGATTTAGTTAAAATGGAAACTTCCTTTTGCAAGTGAAGTAGACTATTTCAAATCTGAGTGTGATGAGTAGTTAATTGAGCTTTCATGAGTGTGAGAACAAGTTAACTAAATTAATTCCAATTCAAGGGATAGTTCACTCAAAGTTTCCATTTTAGAACTAAAGAGAAGATTTTGAAGATATTATTTGATTTAATAAAGTGAGATATGACCTTATAAATGTCTTTTTCATTTAATTGAATAATCTCATTCAACTAATTAAAGTGAGCATAAGTATTAAATTAAATATTCTTAATTCTTTAGTACATTAGCCTTAGGATATAATTTAATTTAATTAAAGTATAGATGCTTCAAATTAAATTAAATCTTAATCAATAGGTTTAATGTGACTAATTTAAGTCAATAATTTAGGAATTAAATAGGTAGCCTAATTAATGCAGATTTAGGGTTTTTTGCATTTGACAATTAGGTCAAATAGCGAAAATCAAAATAAGAGTTGCCTAGTAAAATAAGACTTTAGAATTGATCGAAATAGACCAAAATTGGTTAACATGACAATGAGCCAATTTTGGGGTATTACAATAACATTATGTGCTTCCTCTTTATGGACGTCCAAGGAGAAATATTATTGTTAATAACAAAAAAAGGCCACACTAAGTAAATAGATCTTATATCTCAAAATGGATTGATACCATCTACTCCTAATGAAAGATTGAGATTATGAGATTCTTATTTAAAGTGTGTCCATGTTTTATTCTATGTCTTTAAATGTAGAACTATCTACAGACATTTAAATAATGTCATCTTGATTTCTATTGTGTGCATGGTAATTCATAATTGTGCAAAACTAGTGCACCTGAATAATCATTCAAGATGTAGAATAATGAGATTGTACCAAAGAACCTTGTGAAGCACTTTTTTTTGTTATTTGATCTAACTAACATCTACTAATATGAAAATTAGGGCATTCTATTGCAAATTCATGTTGTTTATGATATAGAATGTTATCATTGGGACATGCATGCATTGTCTAGTACTTTATTCCAATTTGCTTCAAAATGGTAGATAATTCTTGATATGGACTAGGTAGATAGTGGTAACAAAAAATCACCTATCAACCTACAACAAAAAATATGAATTGTAATATAATAAATAGTAATGGTATGCAAACATTGAAGATGACAAAAATGGCATACCTTAGCATACGTGACAATGTTACATTACATAAACCACTCATAACCTTTAAGTTCACCAAAAACACTATAACAGAGAGAAGATTTGTTTCAGAGCCTTCGTATAGGGGCTCGTATACCTTTTGAAGTCTTGGTATATCAAGACCATCTTCATCATCATTATCAGATGTGCTAGTACCATCATTATGATCATCTTCATCAATTGCACCATTACCATCTTCTTCAATCATGTCCTTTGGCACATTATCATCTTCTTCCATGGGAGTGCTTTAGCTTGGATATTCACACCTCTATGTTCCTTTAGTTGGAAACCTACATTCACTAATCGATGCAAATCATGGCCTCCTTCAACATGACTAAATTTTCTACAATGACTTTGGGCTATTGTGAGTAGAATTCTTTGATTCTTTAAGCCCTAACACTTTTTTAAAGGACAATTATATTTATCAAGTCTTCTTTTAAATTGAGACCACAATCTAGCAATTGTCTTATTATTTCTTTCTGGTTCATATTACTGGGCATGGTCTTTCTTCACAAGAAAATATATCTGCAAAAATATTGGGCATGTTGTACTTAATTTTTATCTCTACGCATATGGTTGTGAAAGAATAATTTGGTGTAATTAATGTGTATATCTACAAAAATATTTGACATTCTATACTTAATGTTTATATTTGCACATATAGTTTTGAAAGAAAAATTTGGTCACCTTGCTCAAATTCACCCATATTATAATCAATGAAAATTTTCCTTCTTACAATGTTCTTTTTTAATATCCTCCTTTGTGTCTCTTCATTCTTAATTCTTCTTGAAGATGTAAATTCTTTAAAAAAAATTATTTCACTAGTTTTTGAACTTCATCACTAAAACACCTAATTCTTGATTTTTGAGTGTTTTGGTGTTTAATAATGGAAACATGTTTTTTTAATCATAGAAATTCATTTCCTACCATTCCTAAAGGAATAGGATCAATTGGTTTCTATTAGGATAAAAAAATACAAGTTGTCATATTTGACAAGAAATTGCAAATATGCAAAATTGCAATTTTGGAAAAGTTGTCAAAAATGTCTTTTTGGCCTCCCATCATTAATAACCGATAAAAATTTGGTTTGAACTAATTGGATGAAGGTATTTAAGACTCATTGTGTCCATTTTATAATTGATCATCAAGTTGTATGAAAGAATCATAATTTTATGAAGGGAAAAACTTGTTTTCTGGAGCAAATTTATTTTGTATAGATCTATACGGACTGGTATAGATAGATGATACAAATTTGAAGTTGGATGCCTATGTTACCTTTTATTTGCAATTGATTTGGTTGAATTTTATTGAGTTTTGAGGTAGTTATAGAAAATTTTATGACGGTGGTTTTGAAACCCTCATTTAAAGGATTTGAATTCAAGAAATGGCTATAAGTTGAAATTTCACTCTTGGAAATTGATGCCCTTTGGTGAAATGAAAGTAGGTAGGATGAATTTTGAGACTTTACAGGCTCAAGATAGGAAAATCTCATTAGCCACTACAAACTTGATGCCCTAGGATAAATATGACTATGTATTTAGCCTTAGAATGTGTTGTTTGAGCAAGTAATTAGTAAGAGAAGATTGTGGGTTAGATTTTTTGGATATAACAGTTCATTCTTGGTCTATAGGAGGTCACCAAATTGATAGATTAGTTTTATGCACCCAATGGGCCCTAGCCTAGTTTCTAATCAATAAAGGAAGATAATATCTAGTGTAGTTATTTTTGTTTCAAATTGGATAAATATTACATCAATATTAATATTAATTTATGCATTGATGTAAAGAAACTATATAGAATAGAAGGCTCTTTAAATAGAATAAAAAATAGTTAAGATAAGTTTAGAAGTAATTATAGTTTGGATTGTAATAAGAGTTGTTAAACCAACTCATATTTGGAGAGTTGTTCCCTATAAAATAAAATCTAGAAAATCCTATAATTAGAAGTAATTATAGTTTGGACTATAGTAAGAGTCATTAAAACAACTCACAACTCATATTTGAAGAGTTTTTCCCTATAAAATAGGATTCAAAAAATCTTATAAATATGTTCAACAAAATGTGTGTGTGTGTGTGTGTGTGTGTGTGTGTGTGTGTGTGTGTGTGTGTGTGTGTGTGTGTGTGTGTGTGTGTGTGTGTGAGAGAGAGAGAGAGAGAGAGAGAGAGAGAGATTATCTTGTGTACAATGATTTCTACAAATTTATGTTTGGTTCTTTCTAAATTTCTAGCAAGAAGATGAGCCTTAGAGATTATTGTCTATTAGAGAGATTGGATTTTTTGACTTTATCATAAAGTAGTTTTATTTTACATTCAGCAACCTCAAAGTAGTTGTATTTATTCCCAAGCTATCTTTTTTAGAACTATTTAGGAACCTTAAAATGAACATCCAGGGCAGTGAAGCAAGAGCTATGATGTATATATATGTTATGTATAGAAAAAGAATCTAAGATATTGGTCATCACTACTTTGATTGGAGAGTGCAAGGGCTTGTTTCATAACAAAAAGGATACTTCTCACTCTAAAATGTGGATCCTGAACAAGAATTGCTAGAAAATGATAAGATAGGGTGAGAAGAAAATAGGACATGACACTCTAAGCCAACCTTACTAGAAAGTAGGATAAGAAGTAAAATTGAATAGAGTATCTCATGCTCCAAGTAACATGTACTAATTTTGATCTAAGCTAAGTACTTGAATTGAAACCTTATCTAAGTTATTTAAAGAATGTAATAATAATGGAAAAGAGAAGCAACATTTAAAGCCTCAAACATAAGAAAAACCCTACAAAATAAGCATTGTATGCCACAGTCCTTTCATTGTTAAAATGAGAAACAACTAATAAGATACTGTAGAAATTATAATATTTACATAATTTATTGTGTGTATCCATAAATACTTAAAAGATAATGAAAATACTCTCTCATACTTCCAATTAATCTCTCTACTTCTAGCATCACTATGAATATGATATAATTCTAAGTATTCAACTATTCTTCAATTGAAAGAGTCTCAAACACAATTCAATTTAAGAAGCTTCACAATTAGAATTATATGAGTTAGAGTCATGATAACATTAACTAATTGCTTGACATAGATTCTTCATTTAATCATCATGAGCTTAATATTAGAAATTCTTTGAATTAAGAATGATCAAGTGTTAAAATGATATAAACTTCACAAAAAATCAAAGTCTGGGCCAATAATAACTTAACATAATATTGGAAATAGCATATCAATGTCCATTAGATTCAAACATGGTTTGACATTGTCTGCTATATTGCTTTTCAGATCTTCTACATACTTTCTTTCTAGAGTTGTTTCTAGTTGATTTTTTCTTGTATATGCACTTGTTTTTTCTGATGAAACATGCATTGATATTAAAAATTCTTTTCAAAAATACAAATATACCACTTAAAAAGGTGAGTAAATCTAGGCATTAATATATCAAGAGGGAACCTTAATCATCATATCTAAAGAGAGAAACAAATCTAATAAGTATCAAGAGCTAAAGCACCAATAGTAGAAGGTGAGTTACTATCATCTAGTTTCCATATATTTGGGTTATTCTAATCATTAGTAGTAGGCTCCCACCTATCAAGATCAGCTTTAGTTATCTTCAATAATTTGCAATTTTTAGGAGGTTCACTAGCAGCTTTTGTAAGAGAACTAGCCATGGTGAGATGAAGTATTTTGCTATTGTCTGGTCATTAAGGAGCTTCTTTGGTATAAATTTGAGAAGGTGAATTTTGATGGGATTATTGGGACCAACCATGAGCACCATGACTGTAATTTTGATGCAAGAAGTATTATAATCATCAAGTCCATAAGTATATTGACTTCTTTCATGTTGATGCCTTTGTAATGGGGATTGATCCTTGTTGGAAGATATTAAAGAAACTCTAGTAACCACACAAGGTGCATTACTCCAATGTCCAAGAAGCTCCTATAGGTGAATCACTTGAAGTGTAACTTTATTAGATTGAACTTGTATCTACATTGATAACTAGAACATGTCATAAATCTAGATACATGTAAACAATATTTTCAGCAATGCATCTAGAAAGTAGAGAAGAACTCTCATCATTATTATTGCTAAATAGGATTCTCAGTTTGAAACCATGCCATATCAAAGTGTGTATTTTTGGATTCAACTATGCAGGTTTTTGTGGCATGCCATATCTAAACATAATTTAGGAGGTGTATGTGGTCAATCTCCCAAAGTCATCAAATGCCAAGAAATAGGCTTAATTTAGGAGAGGTATAGTATCACAAGTTTGAGAAGAAGAAGTTGGATGAGCTTTTGATGTTGTGATTGATGTTAACATGTATTTAATATCATTGGTGACTGGTTTTTGTAGATGGTCTTAATTTTTTTCCATGTTGTGGTGTTATGAGATATTTTTAGAATTTCTCCTATATTGCAAATCTATTGATTCAATTTGTGTGTTTTGTTAAGTATCATTTAGAGGTATTAGATTCAATATTTTGTGCTTTGGAAATCAATTTAGAAGAGTATTCACTAGCATGTGATAGTTTTTTATAGAGTTTCCTATTAGAAATACTTGCTCCACATTTCTCACTCATTGGTTTTTGGTGCTAAAGAATTGGAATTGTTCTTATGGTGATCGTATATCTTAATTCAATTTTGTTGGTGTGAGTTTTTATGTTTCAAACCCATGTTTTCAAAGCCTAATTTAATTTTCTCTAGGCTTGGTCAATCCTGAGTGTTTACACTTTTAAATAAAAAGATTCAGTTGGTAGAGAAATATGTATCTACATTAGATTCAAAGTCATTGTATTCATGATAGCATTTATGTCTCTCAGTGAATTGTTCAACAAAATTAATATTTTTCAAGAAAATGCACCTCAATAACTGTTATCTTAGAAGCAAGAACATTGATGTTGAAACGCTATAGAAAGTTCTTGAAATGAGAGGTCCACAAGTGAAATAGTAAGTATATAGATAATGTTAGTAAAGTTTTGCAATTTTTTGAATAACTTTTTTTATTTTATCATCCATTTATATCGTTAGTAAATATGCTTATTAAATGAGGGATGAATTACTAAATTTAATTAAGATTTCTTCTTTTTAAGCTTTTTATGCAAGTTTTTCATCTACCCTTAACATACATATCATGCCTACATATGATTATGGGATACATTGAAGACGATAAGAAATCTTTTGTAAAATTTAAATTTTTTTTGCCCATGAGCCATTTTGAATGGCATCTTAACATATATGAGAACATATTTAAATCATAAATCTAGTCATATAATTCTTCAAATTAATGTACAAATAATATATAACTAAATCTAAAAAAATAAAACAAGGCATTCAACTAGATAATTGAGTAGAGTTAAAGTAACTTATAAAACATTCAATTTAGAATATGATCTTGGGGCTTTATTTAGTTAGCATCAATATATTCAAGAATATTTTTTTTGAAAAACTATTCTTTATACATACTACAATAGGTTATGGATAGCCATAAAAAAAATCCAAGTATAATGATCGGTAGAGTGGAAGAACTTAGATAATACGAATGGCCCATGCACCAAAGAGAAAGGAGGTGTAGTTGTGATTAAGGTAATGAATAAGGAATATAAAAAACCCACTGAGCTTGTGGGGATTATTAGGAATAGGATCACCAAATTCTAAAGGGATAGTAGAAAAAATTTAATTTGAGGTTTAGGAGGTGAAGGCAATGGAGGAGAAGTTTTTTAAATTAGTATAATTATCATTTATTAGTAAGGTAAATAATGATACTTTCATGAAGAATATATTTGAAATAGTTGAGGAAAATTCATTAAAAGATGTGCAAGGGAAAACTAGAGCTAACTTCTATGTAGAAGAAACAAAATTCTAGAAAAAATTAGCCCTCATTCTAGACCAGTCATATCTAAAGAACACTATTTCCTTCAAAAATATCTCTTGAGGTCACCCTTTAGATAGATCAAAATCTGAACAAATTTGAGCATAGAAGGTATAGAAATAATTGTAAGAGATAAAATCCACCTTTATGAAAATCCTAACAACCTTTATGAACCTAGTTTTGGGTGTTGTTCTTGATCATCTAAATCAATAGCTTTAACCAGTGGTGATAAAACTACTAGATATCTCCTATTGTTTCTATAGGCATTTGGGGCTGAAAATGCATATGGCCCTACCATCCCCAAATTTGACAATGGATTTTCTCAATCCCAATTTGAATAGGAATTGGTGCCCTTGGTAGCCTACTCCTACAACTAGCTACTTAGCCACTCTAATAATGCCAACAAATTTCTCATATGCCATGTCCCAATCTCGAACACTAGTATAAAAATTATTGCAAATATGACACCCTAACAAGGGATATAATTAAAAAGTAGTACACATTCAATACTAAAAAAAAATAGTTTCACTAGAAATTCCAAATAACCTACTAAGAACTATATTGAGTGGCAAGGCATGTATAGTGTCGAATCTACACAATACAAGATTAAATGAGTAAAAATTGTCAACTAAGCCATTGACACTAACCCTTAAATGGATTCCACATAGGTCATTTCCAAAAAATTCCAAATTCAAATGATGAAATCATGATTTTCATTTTTTTTCATTATGAACTTGATTTGGTGAAAATTTTGACCAAATTGGGTGATGGGGAGCTTCTTCACTTAGATATTTTCTTTCTCTATCAAGGAGACTTCTTATCCTATGTAGAGTTATTTCTCTAACCACAACCTAGAGGACTCTCTCCTTATCCCCTTCCTCCAAGAAACTCACCAATCTATTTAGTTTCTACTCCTCTTAACCCTAAGACCCTAACTATGTATCTTTTGGCTTAATAGGTCAAAACTCCACCAAATGCCATCAGAGGGTCAAAATCAAGTTTGTAGCTTCCTTCCAAGGTTATTACCACTTCTCATGCCATTCTCCATCAACTAGATAGGTCAAGCTCACCCACATCTCCAAATTACCTTATTTGTCCTTGTAGCCCTAAGAGCCCATATTAGCCCTCCTAGAAATAAGGAATTTGCAATAACTTGAAAAACTCCTTAACAAGGCCTATAGATGTCTATTAGACATTTTCCTCCATTGACTAGAGCTTGAATATTCTCTTGGTTTCAAGCCTCCATGGTGTCCATACAACATGGTTCTAGAAAACCATTGTTTTAAGGGTTTCAAAGGAAATGATAGAAAAACACTTACCAAATGATCTATAATCAGCATAAAACCTCCTATAGTTTTTTGACACCTAATACCTTACTCCATCATTTCCCATTCAAGAATAGCATGTTTCAATCCTTCGTTTAGTTTAAAACTCAACTACAAGCTTCACTACACCTTGCAAAGCCTTCATTTGCATTTCTAGGGTTCACTTTTTAAAATGGATATCTAAATCCCACGAATTTAAAAATTTCTATGTACGTTATTTATAGTGGATATTACTTGATTTCCAAAGGCTAGAGTATTTTGACCATGAAAACTCAAGCTATAGCCATTTAGATGCTAGTTGCACAAAATTGGACAATAGGTAAGCAAATACTAAGTAATTTTGAAAAATTAACAAAAGACTACTTCTAATCAAAACAACCTTGCATAGATTCAAAACATGGATTTAATAAATTATTCCATAAAAACTAGAAAGCCCACCAATCCAACTATTCAAGAAATCCTCCAAAAGCCCATTTTCTATTAAAAATCCTATTATTTCACTAATTGTTCATACAAGTGATTCAACCAATCCTTAGAAATGAGTTGGAGGTTGTTTAAATAGGTTCTCCTATCCACCTTGGCCTTTGGTTTGAGCTATAACTACCAATTTTTCCATTGCAATATTGCAAAAATTACAAAGTTGTCAATGAGCAATTTTGACAATTTTGCAATTTTGCAATCTAGGCCTCCAAACTTGTCTAGTTTAGTTTTAACTCTCTTAAAATGAACCTAAAATATCTAAGGACCTTCCTTTTACAAATTTTTCCATGTTTTAAATATTTAACCATGTTTTGTCTTATAAAGAAACTTTGAGCAATTTTATGCTTATCAAGACCTAATTGGTTAAAACTTGACTCACACTCAACTCTTACCTAACCACACCTCCTAAACCTATCTTGGGACTTTATATTTAGTCTTATTCACCCAATGGATGGTTATACCATTTACATGCCAAAATTCTAGTTAGGGTTTTACCTTATCCCTAGGTGTTCCTGCACCATTCTCTCCCTGGAAGAAGAAGCTTAAGGTACCTGTGTAGAGATGAACTCCTTGCTGATACCATGTTTCTTGAAATCAATCTCAACAATCCAAGTTTTTTTACCCTTATTTGTATCTAACCATTTCACTAGATGTTTATTATAAACCATATTTCTTGTACTCTTTTTTACTCTAGAATCTAGTATCTTCTTTGCCTATGGTTGCTTCCTTTTAGGTACCTATAGGTTTGATATATCCTTGTTTAGCTCTATGTGATACTTCTCTTCATACACATCTAGAAAATTTTAAGGTATCAAGTCTTTGACATTTAATGTGGGAGAGATAGCCTTGTCTTTGGGTAAGTATACCTTTTAGGAATCGGGTCCATACTTCTCTAGTAGCTTTCGTGGCCCAATCCTCTTCACTTGCAACTTACTAGGGATGCCCTTCTATAGTCTAGCTTTATTTAAGTAGACCATGACAAAATATCCTACTTGTAATTGTATTTCTCTCCTCCTTTCATCCTTCTTCTCCTTAAATTTCTAATTTGCCTCCATCAAGGTCTTCTTGATCTTATCATGTACCTCTTTCATAGACTGATAAAAGTCCTTAGCATGTCCATTGATGGTGCCATGTGTGGGTAATTCCCTCAACTCCATTATGCCCCTTGGGTGTGTGCCATGCACAACTTGAAAATGTCTTTATCTTGTTATCTTGTTCTTGCTATCATTGTAGGAAAATTCTACCTAATGCATCACTTGCTCCAACTCTGACCATAATCTTTGGTGAGATACCTTAAGAGGTTTCCTAAAAACCTATTGATGACATCTATTACCCACCTATTTGGGTATGACAAGAAGAACCATGAGTAAGGTTTGTACCCAATCTCTTCCACATGGTCTTCCAAAAATACCCCCACAAACTTGATATCTCTATCATCTACAATGCTCATTAGTAGCCCATGAATTATGAACACCTCCTTGAAAAATAGGTTAGCTATATGAATAGCATCATTTTTTGTCTTGCATGGGATGAAATGACTCATCTTATTGAATCTATCTACCACCAAAAATACACTATCTAGCATTTCCTTATTCCTTGGTAACCCTACTATGAAATCTATGTTGATGCATTCAAAAGGCTTATTAGGAATGGAAAGAGGTTGATAGAGTCCTGCATTGATGAAGTGCCCTTTTCCTTTTGAAATATACCACATATCTCCTCACATCCCTTTGCATATTGGGCTAGTAGTAAAACCTTTCCACTAGGTCTATGGTCTTGAAGGCCAAAATGCCCACTCATGCTTCCATTTTTCTTCTCTTGTAT
This sequence comes from Cupressus sempervirens, assembly GCA_028749045.1. Classification (NCBI taxonomy): domain Eukaryota; kingdom Viridiplantae; phylum Streptophyta; class Pinopsida; order Cupressales; family Cupressaceae; genus Cupressus; species Cupressus sempervirens. The sequence continues at coordinate 750,790,249 of CM053787.1, read as the reverse complement.
GATATTTACATCATAGATCCCCTTGGAATGCACAACTACGTGCCCTAAGACAATAACCCATTTTGCAATGTGTATTCAGAAAAGTCACTATGGAAATCATTTTCAAAGTTAATACATACCTTGTAGGCTTCTAAAAAATTAATATCCTCACCATACATATCCTTGAATCCTTCAAGTCCTATGCTCTACAACTTGAATTCTTGAACTATCAACTTCCTTTTTCTTAAAGCATTTGCCATATTGTTGTTTGTGCCCTTCTTGTATTTGATAGTGAAAGTGTAGAACTACAAGAACTCCATCCATTTTATGTGCCTCAAACTTATTTTCTCCCATAAGTTGATGAAGCTTAGTGCTTGGTTGTCAATGAAGACAACACATTCCTTAGGCAATAGGTAATGCCTCCATTTCATAAGAGCTTGAACAAGTGCATAGAGTTCTAGATCATATGTTGAATACCTTGTCTTGGATTCACTCAGATTCTTACTAGAAAATTCCATAAGACTTCCCTCTTGGCTTAATACAACCCCAACTATTATGTTTCTAGCATCAACTCCACCACAAATAGCTTCTCAAAACTAGGAAAAACCAATACTAATTGGGTTTTAACCTCCTTCTTCAACCTTTCAAAACTTTCATCTATAGCTTTGGTCCATATGAACTTGGTCTTCATGCCTTCCTTAATGGTGTCATTCATGGGTGCACAAATCTCACTAAACCTCCTCACAAGCTTCCTATAAAATTATGCTAGGCCATGAAAACTTATGACCTTAGTAGAAGATCTAGGAGTAGGCCAACTCAAGATTGTCTCTACCTTAGCCTTATCCATTTTTAGATTTCCTTGGGACACAACAAAACCCAAGTACATTAGTTTTTCCTTCATAAACTTACTCTTCTCAAGGTTCACTATCAACTTCTCCTCTTGAAGCTTCCTCAATACCATTTCTAGGTGCTTCATGTGCTCCTCTTTTATCTTGTTAAAGATGAGGATGTCATCTAGATACACAACAACAAAAAATCCTATATAGTCATTCAAGACTCCATTCATGATTTTCATGAAGGTAATTAGTGCATTGTTAAGGCAAAATAGAATTACCAACCACTCATAGAGACCCTCGGTAATATTAAATGTAGACTTCCATTGATCACACCCTTTGTCCTAATCTAATAATAACTTTTGAGATCAATTTTGGAAAAGTATCTAGCTCCACCAAGACACTCCATTATATCCTCTATCCTAGGAATAGGAAATATATATCTAATTGTGATTCTATTAATTTCCCTAGAATTAGTACACATTCTCCATTTACCTCCCCTTTATGGTGCTAGGATAACTAGTACTGCACATGGACTAATGCTCTTCCTAATCAGCCCTTGATCAAGCAACTCTTGGACTTGTATAGCTATCTCCTTGTTTTACTCTAGTGTCATCTTATATGCAACCTTGTTAGGTAATGATAGACCTAGCATGAAGTCAATTTGATGACTTATGGCTCTTTTTAGGGGTAGTTTTGGTGGTGCTCCATCACAAATAATATCTTTGAACTAACTTAGTAGTTGTTGCATAGCTGCATGCATAGGTTCTTGTGCTAATGGCTTCTCCTCCTTTGGGTTTTCTATGATGGCATACCCTACTCCTTCACCTTCAAGTCCTTGAGGAAGTCTTTTCCACTCATCAACAATGTTTTAGCAATAGCCCTCTATACTTATCTTCTTCTGCCAATAACTGGATTCTATAAGTGTCTCCATCCCTTTTTGAATGAATACTTGTTTTCCTTCCCATGATGCATTACCTCTCTGTAATAGTGCCAAGGTCTTCCTAACAACAAATGGAAAGCATCCATAGGAAGTACATCACATAAAATCTTATCTTGATACTTACCAATAGTGATGTCTTCCCATACTTGTTCATTCACTAATATATTTTGTCCCTTGTTCAACCAAGTCACCCTATAAGGAAACACATGTGAAATTTTCATTAAACCAAGCTTTTGCACTACCTCTTCTGATGACACATTGTCAGTAGACCTTGAGTCTATGATCACTTTGCATACTTTGCCAATTATCTTTCATGTAGTTCTAAAAAGTGTTGTCCTCTATTTAGGTTTCTCCTTTACTAGCTCATTGACCAAGACTCTCCCCAACATGAGGTTCTCCCCCTTCTCTACTTCAAGGTCCACTTCCCCTATTTTTTGACTATCTTCCTCTTGGACATAAGTTATCTTCTTCTCTCCATAAGATGTTCATGCATTCTCTAGACATCTATAGGTAGGATGCCCCAACTTACCACAATGGTAATATTCCCATATCTACCTCTGCTCCCCAACATGGTTAAACCTAAAGTTTGCAACCCTATTTGCAAGCTTTGGGTTTAACCATGGAGGAAACTCTGTAGTTAAGTGCGCTTAGGTTGGAGTAGTACTAGGATGGGTGACCTCCCAAGAAGTTCCAGTGCTTCACCTTGTAAGCATCACCTAGATCCAATGAGTGCTAAGTGTTCCATTTATTCTCATGAGAGATGGATTCATGTTGAATCACTACACATGAAACATGGGTTAATGAGTTTGACTAAAAACTACACAGTTAAATCCTGATAGCAATATTACAATTTGACTTGTTGTGGAAATTATCTCCTACTTATCAAGTCAATAATTCCTCATCATGAAGGAAACAAGTAGATCTACAATCAAACCATGTGCTTTTGCAATGCAATCCTATACTAGATACAACCGTTAACTAGATGCAACCCTAGGTTTGGTTACCAAGCTTTGATAATTATCATCACTAAGCATGTAGTGAAACCCTAGATGTCATACAATCCCCACTAACATTGCAATCATAGGAATATTAATAGGACATTTATTCTAGTTTTGTTAGGATTAAATGTAAGCATTTAAGGCACAAGAAGCCAGAATGACCAAAACATTTTTCTCTTTTAATGTAGCAAGTTAACATAAGTATCAAAGCATAAATGTTAGGATGACCAGAATGTTTCTTGCATGTAGACACACTAGACACATGAAAGATCCTTCTTATGCTAAGTAATCAGTAAGTATTCTATCCACAATGATCCTTTCATTTGTAACCTGAGACAAAAATGTGCTAGGTATACTTGTAGTGACCCGTACATTCACTTACTAGGATAAGTATCAGTATTTACTATAGCCTAAAGAGTTTACTCCAACAAGCAAGGGGAAGAGCCAATCTCATTGATTTATTCATATAAAAGGAGGTTAGGTACACATGGCCATCCAATATGAGATGCAGGCTCTTATAGTGAACACACCTTTTATGTGGATGTTTCAGATCATTAGAACTAAACCACAAAAAGAAAGAAAAGAAAAGATCATGCCCGCAATCCTTGCTTCTCTAGTCAAAAGATACATCATCAAGTTACTTGAAGAGACATGATAAAGCGAAAGAAAAGCTTAGCATATCCCAATCAAATTTATCATTTTAAGTTCAATTTTTATGTTCTAGGATTGATGTCAAGTGTTAATTTCAAAACTTTGTATGAAATAATTCTCTCTAGTAGGGTGATGGTAGTAGACAGATATAGTTAGAATAAGTGGCGAGTGAAGTCAAAGAGGAATCTTCAATAAGAAGAACCTTGATAGGAATTGAGTGACAATAGACATACATAGTTAGGATAGTTGATGACTAACACAAGAGAGGTCTTCCATGAGAGGAATCTCAAAAGTGACATGAGCGACAATAGGCAGACATAGTTAGAACAACTGGTGATTGATGCAAGAGATGTTCCATGAGATGAATCTCTAAAGTTACATGAGCAATAGTAGGTAGACATAGTTAGAACAACTAGTGACTGATGCAAGAGATGTTCCATGAGAAGAATCTCTAAAGTGACACAAGTGACAATAGGTAGATGCAATTAGAATAACTGGTGATTGACGCAAGATATTCCTATGACACTATAGGGTATTGCCCCCAAGTTATGACAAGATTCAATTTTTTTAAATTTTTCTCTTTTTCTATTTTTTTGTATTTTTGAATTTTTTTAAAAAAATTGTATTACCAAGGTGCCTATTGCTAGGTTTTCACCAAGATGATGATTTTTTTAGGAATTTTTGTAGTTTTTAGTTTTTTTTCAAACATTTAGATATATACAAAGAGCTTTTGGAACTAGATCAACTGTAGAACCGCTTTAGGTGAAGAGTGTTGATGGGCTCCTTGAGCACCTCGCCCTCAATTGTAAAAAGTTGGTAAGCACCAGATCCAAACATTGAAGTGATTATGTACGAACCAAGCCAGTTGGATTTGAACTTTCCCTTTTGTACCCTTTATTGCTGATTCTTAGGGTTTTCTCTTATAATGAGATCACCCAGTTGGAAGTTGCATGGCTCAACTTTCTTATTGTAACTTTTGGACATATGCTACTGATAAGCTCGAAGATGATCAAATGCCACTTGTCAATGTTCATCTAACAATACTAGCTCTTGAAGCTAAAATATTCTATAGTCATCATCAATAATGAGCCCTTTCGTAGAAATTCTCAGAGTAGGAATCTCAATCTCAATGGAAGCACAACATCTACTCCATATACTAAAGCAAAGGGCATTATACCCGTCAGAGTCCTGATACTTGTTCTATATGCCCATAAAAATAGATTAATTTGGAGGTGCTAGTGTTGGAAATATGGGGGGGGGGGGGGGGTGTGGGTGAATCAGTTACCACTAAAATAAATTCCAGATCCCTTAGATGTCAATAATAAATTTTAGACTAAGAAAACTTATTACTAATGTTACTCGATAAACACACAAAAAATGCTATCACTCAGTAAATGAAGAGTGTGAATTACTTTTACCAAATCTTAAAAGATTAACAGTAATTAACTTGCAAGCATAAGAGAAATAACATGAACGCATGAGACACTAGGATTTAACATGGAAACCCAATTTAGGAAAAACCACCAATGTACTAGTCACTATTTTTCACTCTTTTGAAGTGAGCCCTGTTGGGAGCCAACCCTAATTGTGATGCAACTAAATTACTGAATCTAGATCTCTTTTCTACTTAAACTTGATCCTTCTTGATTGAATATTACTTTTTTGCTCCACAAGGATACCTGCTTATCCTTCAATTTTTCTCCCTCTCTTTTCTTTTTCAATTCAATCAATACACTTGCACACACACTAAAAATCTCATCTTGACCTTTTATTTATACCTTTCAGATTATCAAGTTAGCCCAAATTCAAATTACAATAACTAATATTCATCATCATAGTTAGCTAGAATCAATACATAAAGTAATTAAGCTTCATATGCCAAAACAAGAAAAATCCTTTGTAAGCCAACCCTACTCGGTAGAAACTAACTTTGAATGATTCTCTATGTTAACCAACAAAAGCTCAGTTAACACTGTGAACTTACAGAAATCCTTTGGCAACTGAGTGAACTCAATGAATACTAACTCTATCCAACTTTCCCTTTGTTAACCAAGTGAACTCGGTTAACACTCTTTTTTGCCTAAATTCCTCTGATGCTTGAGTGAGCTTAGAAGAAACTATCATCTGTTCAAAGTAAACCTATGAACACTTAGTAGACAAGGAAAAAAAAATTCATTGACCAAGTGAGCTCGGTAACCACTATCTGTCAATTGATATAAAATTTGTATAACATCAAAGACAGCACATAATTAATCAATTGTATCCAACAATCTCCCTCTTTGGCATTGATGGCAACACAACATGTCATAGCATAATGAAATTTTTGAGAACAAGACTCCCTTTGAAAGAAAGTTTCTCCCTCTTTGATTTTACACAAGAACTTCTTCTTTATGTTGTATTCTTCCTTTGCATACCTTATTTTCAAACTTCTCCCTCTACAAAGTTTTGGATATGACAGTAAACTTCTCCCTCTTTGACAACACATGCCAAAGACAACGCATGCCAAATTTGTATCAATGTACCTTGAGTACTAGTTCATATGCAATATTCTCTTGATTATGCTACATGAATTGATTGATCTTTGACTTGGTTCTTGCTGATTCACTCAACTCTATTTAGTGAGCTTTAGATAGGGGAATAACCCCTAGCTTACCTCTTAGATACAAGAATGCATCCTTAGGTAAAGGCTTGGTGAATATGTCTACAATTTTTTCTTTTGTATGGATATATTTCAATCTGATTTCTTTGTCTTACACTAGTTCTCTTACAAAGTGATATTTTATAGCAATGTGCTTTTTTTTGGAATGCATCATTGGGTTCTTTGATATGTTAATTACACTAGTGTTATCACAACACATGACTACTGGCTCTTTGATTTCAACCTTCATTCCTTCTAGAAATTGTTTGAACCAAACAATGTTAGAACAATTCACTACTATTACTAAATAATCTACTTCTGCCGTACATTGGGATGTGCAATTTTGCTTCTTACTTGTCCAAGATACCAGCCTTTTACCAAGAAATAAAGCTCCACCATTTGTGTTTTTTTTGTCATCAAGATTTCTTTCCCAATGAGCATTAGTGAATACCTTTAGGTCTAGGTTTCCTTAAAATGTGCACCATAAGCCATAGTGTTCAATACCTTTTAGATATCTCAAGATTCTTTTGATTTCCATCATATGATTTTCTCTAAGTTTAGCTGAGAATATTGCCACTATCCCAACTACTAAGGTAATATTAGGCCTTGCCTAAACTACATACTATAATTTTCTAATCATTGATATGTATAAGGTCTAATCTACTTCTTTAGAGTTATCATCTTTAGTAAGCTTGAGTCCAGTGCACATAGGGGTACCAACTGGTTTTGAATCTTCCATACAAAACTTCTTGAGTACCTCTTTTACATACTTGGATTGGGTGATATAGATACCATTTTTGTTCTATTGTATCCACAATCCAACAAAGAATTTTATTTCACCAAACATGGACATCTCAAACTCTTTGTTCATTTGTTCTGAAAATGCTTTGCATAGGTCATCATTTCCTATAAATAGAGTATCATCCACAAATATATCTACCAACACAATTTGGTTATCTAGTCCTTCCTTGATGTATAGACTATTGTTATCATTTGTTCTCTGAAAACCAATCTGTATCAAGTAGTTATGTAGTCTTTCATACTAGGCTCTAGGAGTTTGTTTGAGACCATACAAAGCTTTGTATAATTTACAAACCATGTCCCTTTTGTTAGGATCAACAAAACCTTCTGGCTATTCAGTGTAGACTTCTTCATCAAGAATTTCATTTAGAAATGTAGATTTAACATCCATTTGATACACTTTGAATCTTTTATGAGCTACATATGCAAGTAGGGTCCTAACACCTTCTAATCTTGCAAAAATGGCAAAAGTCTCACTATACTGAATTCCTTCTTCTTGAGAATAGCCTTTACACACTAATGTAGCTTTGTTTCTTGATACTTCTCCATCTTCATTCATCTTATTTTTGAATACCCATTTTGTTTCAATCACATTTTTATCTTTAGGCATAGGAACAAGAGTCCAAGTTTTTATCTTTTTTATCTATTCTATTTCTTCATTCATTGCCTCAATCCAACTTTCATTTTCTAGAGCATCCTTAATACTTCTAGGTTCAAAATCAGCAAGTAAACATGTACCTTTTAATTTGGTTCTTGTCATAGTACTTTATGATTTATCTCCAATAATCTAATCAAGTGCATGATGCCTTCTAACATACTTGGCCAATACAAATTCTTTACCTTTTAAATTAATTGCACTGTCCTCATTTTGAATTTTGACTTCAGGCTCAGGTCATTCAGACTCGGTAGCTTTAGAATGTAACTTGGGTCCCTATGACTCAGTTTGTACTTCTTGTAACTCAATAGCTGAGGAAGACTCAAGAGGTGAAGTCTCGTTATTATTAGATGTGCTTGGCAATGTATCAGGTTCAAAATAAACAAATTTTTTATAATCTTATGGTTCCCTTTTGCTTTCTTCTTCAATCTTTTCTACAAACTCATCAATTTCACATGTACACTTTCTATGATTTTATGAGTAGACAAATTCAAACATTTATATGCCTTACATCTACAAGAATATCCTAAGAATATAACTTCATCACCTTTCACATCAAACTTTCCTTTTCTATACTCTTTCAAAATATAACATTTATTGCCAAATACTTTCAAGTAACTTACATTGGGTTTGTAGTCATACCATAATTCATAGGGAGTTTTATGTGAGTCCTTCTTCAACTCTACTCAATTCAAAGTATGAACTGTAGTGTTGATGGCTTCCTTCCAGTATTTGATAGCAACATTCTTTTCAATCATTAGAGTCCTTGCACAATCCATGATGGACCTATTTCTTCTTTCAGCTATTTCATTCTACTCAAGAGTACCAAGAGTTGATACTTGACTTTTGATTCCTCTTTCAATGCCAAGATTATTGAATTCATTGGAGATGAATTCACCACCTCTGACTGATCTTAAGCATTTTGATCTTTTTCTTGTTTCTTTTTCTACTCTTGCTAGATACCATTTGAATTGCTCAAATGCTTTTGACTTTTCTCTAAGATACACAATAGTCATCATTCTAGAGTAGTCATCAACAAAAATAATAAAGAATTTTCTCCACTATAACTTTCTATTCTAATGGGACCAAGACATCTTCAGATTGATAGTTTTTTCTCTTAAAACAAGTCTTTCCCATTTTTCCAATCTGACATTTTTTGCATAAACCAACATCTAGTTTCTTCAAACTAAGGATACCTCTTGTTTTCTTATCTTGACCATATTATCAAAGTTTAAATGACATAGTCTTATGTGCCATAACCAACTTTCTTCCATTTGACCAATAAAACATGAGCAATCACCAAGATCAAGATAAAATAGGTTACCTCTTATTTGTTTTCTTGATCCAATCAGATTTCCTTTATCATCCAATAGTCTTACCTTGCCATGCATGAATTCTACCTTGAATCCAATGTTGATTAGCTATGCCACACTTAGTAGGTTATGTTTCAAACCTTCAACCCAATAAGCATAGTCACATACAAGTTTATTTGTTAATGAGATTCAGCCTTTCCCTTTTATGCAACAAGGTTCATTGTTTTCAAACCTTACACTACCTCCATCATAGTGTTCAAAGTGTTCAAATTTTTTTTTATCTCGAGTCATATAATGTGAACATCCAGTATCTATGATCCATGTGTCATTTTTACTAACATGAGAGATAAGTGTCATCTTTTCTTCTTCTTCATTAGATTCATCTTTTACAGAAATGTACACTATTTCATCTTCATTCTTATCAGAATCATTAACCATAAAATAAATCTTCTTACCTTTGTCTTTGAAGGATTTCTGACTTTTAGATTCCTTCTTGCCTTTGTACTTGTGGCTCTTCTTCTCATCCTTTCTTTCTCTATTTGGGCACCTAGCAGAAATATGACCAATTTCTTCACATGAAAAGTAAATTAAAGGAACTTTATCTTTGTACTTTCCTCTCCCTCTAGAATATTTCTTTGCAAGTAAAGCTTCAACAACTTCAAGATCACTATCCGAACTTTCCTCTATTTCCTCTTCACTTTTTGAATGAATATCTTTTGTTTTCTTGCATTTTTATTTAAGTGAAAGTTTAGCTTCAAATCTAGACTCAACATTTTTGGAAGTTGGAACATAATTGTCAAAGTTGTCTAGCTCAAAAGTTGTTAGTCTTCCTACTAAGTCATCCAAACTTAACTTGTGATTTGGGTCACATCTCTTTTCTTGAATAGCAGATACTCTAATTGCATAGATAGGAAGCAATGTTCTAAGAAGTTTACTTACAATAGTTTCTTCATTGATTTCTCCTTTAGAGGCTCCAATTGCACTAACACTAGCTTTGATTCTTTCCACATATTTGGCAACATTTTCATCTTCTCTCATTTTAATCTGATCAAACTATCCTTTAAGGCTTTCTACTTTGGCTCTCCTTACATTTTCATCACCACCATAGATTTCCTTTAGCATATTACACATATCAAAATAAATTTTATAGTCTTTGATCGTATCAAATTTATCATAGCTAAGAGTAGATGAAATATCAATTATTGATATAGTACAAGGTAGGAGAATCCCCAAAGAAGATGTCCTAGCCCCCAAAAATAACCACACAGCAAAAACACAATAGCAAGAAGTAACAATACAAGATATGATACCAAATTACAATAAAACATTCATAAAATATAACTGATTAAATGAAATGTACTAGGCTATAAGGCCTTCCTAGTTATGGACAAATACAAAAAGCAAGTAATAGTTCTGCAAGATCCCCCAAGATCCAATCCAAACACTAGCTAGTTTAAATCCACACTCTAGTAGAAACCTTTAAGGAAGATCTGAACTTTTACTCACAAGCCCACCAAGAAATATCCTTATTTTCCAAGCCACAACTACTAGCTCTACTCCAACTTCATCCAAGATCTAAGTGTAAACTACCTCACATTTGACACTCTATCCACAAATTCACAATCTTGTTGTAAACTACCTCACATTCGATGCTCTATTCATAGACTTAGGAAAACTCACTCTTCAGCTACCCCTCTTCTCCATGATGGATGAATAATGACTAAAGACTTCCCCACAACCCCTAATTATACCAATCCAAGCCGCAATTTGGACCAGAACATAAATTAAGTACAAATACATAAATTAAATGCCACAAATTGGCTTGCAACAATAATTAAATGCCCAAAATTGATGTCCAAGTAAAATTGTGATATCTCCTAGACTTTATTGAATTATAACTTTCACTTTAGAAAATAGGTATAAATCTAGGTCCTCTTCAATCCCTAAAACTTTCATCCTCTAGCTCATTGTGAAAAATTAATTACATGGCTTGCAATAAGCACCAAAATAATATATCTCCAGAAGCAAGGTAAAATGACTCAAACTTCAACTCAATCCATCCAATCTCTATGCAATCTTGAGAAAAGGTTCTCCAATGTGTCTCCAACACATCCCTAACCATGAAAGGCATAGTTCCACCAAAATATATGTTAGATTCTCATGCATCAATCATCATGATGTTATGATTCTTTTGTTCAACAAGATCTCCAACAAATAATGTACCAGTAGGAGTTTTGTATTCTTCATCAAAGTATTTGTAGTCTAAATCACTAATGGTAACCAGATGAAGTCTCACGAGTTCCTACCATGCTGAAAAGTTGTTTTTTTTTATCTTTAGAATCTCTCTCTTGTAGTACATCTTGATCTTTAGCTTAGGTCCTTGAAACCTTTTTGAAAGCACCAAAAGTGCTAATACCAATTATTGGAAATATACAAGGCGTAATTGAGAGTGGGGTGAATAATTTACCACTAAAATAAATCCCAAATCTCTTAGATGTTGACAATAAATTTTAGATTGAGAAAACTAATTACTATTGTTAGTTAGGAAACACACAGAAAATGTTGTCACTCAGTAAATGTAGAGTGTGAATTACTTTTAGCAAATCTTAAAATATTAACAATAATTAGCTTGCAAGCATAAAATAAATAACATGAACACATGAGACACCAAGATTTAATATGGAAACCCAATTTGGAAAAAACCACCAATGTAACTAGTTACTATTTTTCACTCTTCTGAAGTGAGCCCTGTTAGGAGCCAACCTGATTGTGATGCAACTAAATTGCTAAATTCATATCTCTTTTCTACTTAAACTTGATCCTTCCTAATTGAATATTACTTTTCTACTTCACAAAGATCCCTGCTTATCCTTCAATTTTTCTTCCTCTCTTTTCTTTTTCAATTCAATCAACACACTTGCATACACTCTAGAAATCTCATCTTGACCTTTTATTTATACCTTTCGGATTGTCAAGTCGGTCCAAATTCAAATTATAATAACTAATATTCATCATCATAGTTGGCTAGAATCAATACATAAAGTAATTAAGCTTCATATGCCAAAACAAGAAAAATCCTTCATAAGCTGACCCTGCTCAGTAGAAACTAACTTTGGAATGATTCTTTATGTTAACCAATAGAGGCTCAATTAACACTATGAACTTGTAGAAATTCTTTGGAAACTGAGTGAAATTAGTGAATACTAAACCTATCCAACTTTTCCTTTGTTAATTGAGTGAGCTTGGTTAACACTCTTTTCTACCTAAATTCCTTTGACACCCAAGTGAGCTTGGTAGACACTGTCATCTATTCAGAGTAAACTTGTGAAAGCTCGATAGACAAGGAAAACTTTCTTCACTGACCAAGTGAGCTTAGTAAGCATTATTTTTTAATTGATATGATATTTGTGTAACATCAAAGACAACACACAATTAATCAATTATATCCAATAGCTAGTCCCTTCCAGATTTGTTAACTGTGTGATGCAAGATCTTAAGGATCACCTTGTTGGATGCCTCTACTTGACCATTACCCTAGGGGTAATAGATAGAAGACCAATGTTGCATGATTCTAAAAATTTTGCATAACTCCTTAAGATCTTTATTTTTGAACTATCCTCCATTGTTAGTAATAATGGAGGAAGGTACGCCATACCTGCATATGATATAATTCATGACAAATAGAACTATAGTTTTTCCATTTTCTATAGAGAGAGGGATGGCCTCTACCCACTTAGTAAGTAGTATGTAGATATAATGATGAACTTATGTTTACTTGAAAATGATGGATGAATTTTGTAATAATTTGGTATAGGTCTGATACCATGTAAGAATTTTCTTTAGGGCAAAATGAAGCCAAGATCAAGAAGTACAAGACTAGCATAATATGGAACAAATAATATATGATCATAAAAATATGATAATGAATAAAATAATTATCTTTGGATGTCATATTATTCAATGATAGATAATTGATGAACATTGTGGTGTATAAGTACACTAGTAGTGCTTGTATATAAATGCCTCTAGAATACTTCTAAAATGACTAGGAGTTAACAATATGATAAGCCTCACAACTAATTGCATGTCCACCAAAAGTGGCTTATCCTCCATTAAGAATAGAAATTAGTGTGATGATGGGAGGATAAGCCTACATAGGTGTGTCACATAAAATTATGTTGTAGACACCATCTTCTTAATTAGAGTGCGAACAACTATGTTGTCTACATGACAACTTAGTTGATTATGCAAACTCTAGTGTTGCAGACACCATGTGCTAAAATAGAATTGCTAACTCCTATATTGTCAAAAAGATAACTCGTAGGAGTACACATACTCCTAAGTGTCTAACTAATAAATAATAAAATAATGCATTATCATAAGTATACTTAAGTAAAGTGTAAATAATAATTATTTACACTAACAAGAAGGCTCCACCATTGGCACTCTTTCTATCATCCATATTGTCTGCCCAATCAGCATCAATATAAGTATATAGAGTGAAATCATTAGATCTGTCCTACCACAATCCAAACTCTGGTGTTCCTTTTAGGTATCTAAATATCCTTTTGACTATTGCATAATGTGATTCTCTAGGATCAGCTTGAAATCTTGCAATAATTCCAACTATATTTTTTATATTCGGCCTTGTGTGAGTCAGATATTGCAATCCTTTGATAATAAATCTATACTTCTTCTACTTAATAGTAGGTGTCTCATCCTTTGTAGATAACTTGTGTCCAATTACTATAAGTGTTTCAATGGGTTTACATGTTTCCAAACCAAAAAAATTTAGTAAATATTTCTACTTAGTCTAAGAAATAAATATTCCTTCTTTGTCTTGCATGATCTATAATCCTAGAAAATATTTTATTTCTCATATCATGCTCATTTCAAATTTCTTATTTATTTCTTCTAAAAAAATTATTGCTTTCATCATCATTTCCTCCAAATATGATACCATCAACAAATATTACCAAAATCATTAATCCATCTTCAATTTCTTTCCAATAGAGATTACTATATGTCATACTTTTGCTATATCCAAGCTTTGTCAAATGCTTGTCTAACCTTGCATACCAAGTTCTAGGTGCTTGCTTCAAACCATACAATGCTTTCTTCAATTTTCATATTGTGTTCTTGTCATCTATTAAAGGACAACCTTCAGGTTGTTCTATGTATACCTCTTCTTCAAGTTCTCCATTCAAAAATGCTAACTTGACATCCATTTGATATACTTTGAATTTCTTATATGTTTCATATGCTAAGAATAACCTTACTAATTCTATTCTTACCATAGGAGCATAGGTTTCATCATAGTCTATTCCTTCTTGTTGTCAATAACCTTTATATACCAATCTTTACTTCACCTTGTTCATTCATCTTGTTCCTAGATACCCATTTAGTTCCTATCACATTCTTGTCTATTGGTATGGGGACCAATTCTCATGTCTCATTCTTTATTGTCTAATCTAATTCCTTTTTTATAGCTTGCTTCTAATAGTCATCTTTACATGCTTCATCTACATTCTTAGGTTCAACTTGAGATATAAAACATAGTTCACCATTGATTCTGCTTCTTGTCATCACACCTTTATCTCTACTTTTGAATGATCTACATGGGTGGATGATTCTTTGTCATATTCTTACTCAATGTAGGAGTTTGTATCTCAACTTTTGGCTTTGTTAAAGGTTATGAGCTTTGTTCATGTCTTAGCTCTCCTTGATTCTACAATTCATTATTAGTCTCAAAGAATACTTCATCATTCCTTGGTTTAGTAACAACATTATCATCTGAATTGTAATCAACTACACTTTCTTGTATCCTGAATTTCTCACCAACTCTTAGATTTTCACTTTCCATAATAGTCTCCAAATTTGTCTCTTCTATTACTTCCTCTTATTAACCAATTTAGGCTCATTATTACAATACTTCAAGAATATTTCCATACTTTCTTTAAATTCTTCAACTTTATCTAAAAGTAAATTCTTTCTAGTTTTTCTTATTCTCTTAGGACATCTAGTCAAAAAATGACCAAATTCCTTACATGTCCAACAAAAAAAAAATTCATACCTTCTGGCTCTCTTTTCATAAGTAGATCAATACCTTCCTTTATCTTTATGTCTTCTTCAGATCTAGACTTATCTTTTCTTGTGCTTCTATTCTTTTGTATACAATAGAAAAATTCTAGATCTGAAAATACAATGCTTTGTTCTTTACACAAATATGACAACTCGCCAAGAATTTGCATCATCTAAGTGTTAATATTTTCTCTACCAAACTTGGGACTATCCTTTCTGAATATTTTTTCCATGGATCTCCCAAAGTTTTTGAACTTTATCTTCAAGGACCTGATGCTCTGATACCAATTGTTAGAAACAACAGTCCACCAAGATAAGTGAGAGGGGGGTGAATTAGTTATCCAATAATTAAAACATTTATCACCCATAAACAATTTTATCCATTCAAAAAAAGTAAATATTAACCATAACAAGATGCACATAGACAATTACACCAGATATGTCAACTAGGGAAACCCTTGATCAAAGGGAAAACCCTAATGGGAATGATGCCTACAAGATGATGTACTAATATAAATATTCCTTATTAGTGGATGGACCCTGTTAGGAGTATATTAAACATTTAGTACATATGAGTCCCTATTAGAAGACTTTGAATCCTTGTTAGAAGATTCCAACCCTATTAGGAGTTGTGTTAAACCTGTTAGGAGTTGTAGAAGACAAAATGACCCACTGTCAAAACAACTTATGGGGCAAGACCACTGAACTCAATGTCCAACTGATCTCTCAACTATTCCTTGTAGAATAATTGTATCTATTATAATTTAACTTATTTCCTCTATCCTATCAACCAAACTAATCACTATCAAACCTTATAGACCAAGTCACAAACCTTAGATCTAAGTATCAAACTTTGGATCGCACAATAAAACCTCGATAATGAAGTTTCCTTCACTTTTGATTTGCTCTACTTATCTTTGCATTCTAATAGTTATGCTACTTTTAATTATTCACATTCATCCATACATGATAAAGGAAAATGGTCTTACTTTATATGGAGTCAATAAAAAAATTCCCTAAGTCGACTATTACACCTCAATTAATTATTATAGGACCATATTAAGAACACATTACACTTAGTGATAACATTAATATCTTTCCTTGAAACTTTGAATAAGTTTTCATATAGGTAACATTATGATGAGAAAGCTTAGCCATGTCATCAACAACATGTCTTCTTCACAGCTTTTAATTTGGCTTCTTAGAATAAACCAAAACACGCCTTTGTAAACTCTATCTCAGAATAGTCTTCATTGAAACTTGCATAACTTTTTCTAGAATTAATATATTATGCTTCTAAGATTAGCTGCATATACTAGATGCATAGTATAATCTCCCTTTAACCTTGCTACTAAAACTACTCAATGATCTATCTATACCAACTTGATCTTTCTGATGTTTTCCTATTAGATACCACATAAAATTTCTATGTTGGCATCAATGACAAATAGTCATAAATGTAACATATCATAATGATAATGATCTAATCATGTTTCTACAATACTCCCCCATAGGAATATCATTAGCATTCATGCTTCCAACAAAAAATTCATAAAGATAAAAGCTTTTAGAAAATGATGGAAATCCTACTCCGTGATGAGAAAGATTAATATTTCCTTAAACTTGCTCAAGAAGGAGCAAAACTACCTCAAAATATCAAAGTTTAAATAATTTTCATGCAAGAAGAGGAAACTAAAACTTCCAAGTTACGAAAATAACTCTAGGCCATACAAGAGCAATTGGCCCAAATATTGTGTGACAAAGATAAACCAACTAAAACATACACGATAGACACCATTTGTCCATTTCCTTTTGACAAGGACTTGTACATGCCTCCTTTTCCTTGACGAGTTGAGTTACCCAAATACAAAAAATGCTTAGTAGCATTTGATCCCCAAGATCACATGCATGAGTTCAGTGCTTTGTCTATGGAATTCATGCACAACTAAACATATCTTATGTAGTTGTTCCCATAGAGTCTAGGTGGTCAAGCCATGGAATGGTTTTCAAGATTACCTCATGGTGTTAAAACATTTGATGAGATTTCTAATATCTTTATTCAACAATACTCACACAATATACAACACCTAGTCAACATATGAGATTTGTGTATTCTTAAACAAAAGGTTGGAGAAACTTTCCTAATGTTTCTCTAAAGATGGTGAAAATATATACCAAATATTCATGAAAAATCCTTAAAATAGAAAAACTTGATATCTTCATGAATAATATTTTACCTAATTTTGGGTATAGAATACAACTTCAAGGTCATACAACTTTGAAGATATGATTACACAAGCTATCTGAATAAAGGAGTTCATGGTCAAAAAGGGCAAGATAATCCTTCAAAAGGACCTCAAGCAAGGATTTGCCTCTAGAAAAGATAAATCCAAGTACATTAACAAGAACTATGAAGCAATACATGATGGAGTGGCAGATAATATCACTCCTAAACCTTCTAAAGTATCTTTCAATCTTATGTATAGCATCAATGCATCTAAAATTGTAGACAAATCTAATTCGGATAACAAAACCTTTGGAAACAAAACAAAGAACTCATCTTGGGTTACTTGACAAAAACATGAATACACACCTCTGGGTGAACATTTAGATGTGGTCTATAAAACATTACTCCAATATTAGATCATTACTCCACTTGATAATTCTCATCCTTATGATCCACAATCATGACCTATCTGGTGGAATGAGAATGCATAATGTGAGTATCATCAAAATAAGGGCCACAAAATAAACAAATGTATTAACCTACTTCATAACATTTAGGAGCTAATTAATGATTGTGAAATACTTATAGGTGGACATAACAAGAATTTAGATAAAAAATCTTTTAACGAACCATTCCCACCTTATGACAAGGGAGAAAGTTATAAATAGAAAAATAATAATAAGGTCAACTTTACATACACCAATGATGATAATGTGATTAACATGGTTGAACCTTTGTACTTTGAATCTTGTTATGTTATCACCATTAAAGGAAGAAATGACAACATGAAACCTAAGACTCCATTTGTCTTGAGAGGTGTTACATCTTTTACATATGATCATGAACAACCACAATCTTATGCAAATGTTGTTGCATGCTCTTGTGCCAAGATAGTACTTAAAGGCCATGTGCCTTCTTCTCCTATGGTAGATCAACATAAAGACAAACCTATTTTTGGTCCATCTAGCAAGAATATGAAAACCACAACATCCTCCATAGTTACAAACTATAGTATCCTCAAAGAATTACAATGGATGAATGCTCAAATAACAATCTTTGAACTACTCAAAATCTCACCTACTCATAGGTAGATTCTAGAGAAATACCTCAATGAGGAAAGTACACCTCAAGATCTTGACCTTGATAGGTTTCAATCAATTTTAGGTCATTTTACCTCAACTCATTATTTGTCATTTTCTAAAGAGGACGATAATTCATTTAGTCATCCTCATAATCAACCATTGCACATTGAGGTCATGATACATCAAAAACATGTTTGCCACATGATTATAAATAATGGAGCTAGTCTAAATATATGTTCTTCTACTTTCCTTAAGAAATTGAATTATGATGAAGAATCTATTGATTGTCCTTGCAATATAACCATCAAAGCATATGATGAAGGTGAACACAAATATCTAGGTCTTGTGTGATTACCTCTTCAAGTTGGTCCTATTGAAAGAGATGTTACTTGTCAACTTCTAGACATTCCATTAGCATACAATATCTTGTTAGGGAGACTGTGGATACATAAAATGAAAGCAATGCCTTCAACATATCATTAATGTGTCAAGTTTCTATTCCAAGGATCTAAAGTTACTATTGTCACAAAAGTTTGCACCATTGTCCAAAGTTTTTACCTAAGGAAAACCTTGTGAAACATGGAAACAACCTCCATGCTATGGGCTTGAATTGTGAGTTTGAGTCTCTGAAGAAGGCTTCCTTCCTTAACTATCAGGGTGCACCTAACTACACTTGGAGAGGAAAAGGGAGAAGGAGATGCAAGAAAGAAAATCTACCTATTCTAATCTAAGGGGCGATACACCAAAATAAAGTGTTCAAAACAATCTCTTCCCATATATGAACCTTTGAACCATCATGACACTAAAAGATATACACATCCAGACTTAATTTAACTTAACAATCACATGTAGATCAGATAACCCAAATAAATGACACAAGGAAGATGAGATTCACTTATTTATCATTCATAGGTCAAAGAGATACAATTATGAAAATTTCAGATAGCCACAAAATGTTAAAGAAAAGCAAATAGATCTTACATAGTCATCAATGGCTAAATGAGATAAGGAAAGATGTCATTAGGTCTAGAGGCAAAGGGGATTTACGCTAAACTTGTAGAGCAATATTAGAGAAAATAGAGAAAAGTTGACCATAAGAAAGAATTACAAATTCACTTTTATAGTTCAAGTATAACTGAAATATTTCTCACTAAAGTTACTCCACAACCACTACTATTTATGTACTTAGAGAATAATCAAGATGATCCAAACAATAGATTTGATTTGGTACACTTGAAAAGGAAATAAAATCATGGAAACCTTAACTAGAGAAAATCTTAAAGTGATGAAATAGTGCCAATCAATGCATATTTGGGTAGATGAATCACTAGGTGATGAATGTATGCTCCTTTTGCATTTACTAGGCATGGGGATGCTGAAAGAAATCTATAGACAATCAAAAATCTGATCCACCATTTAAGAGTTGTTCCTTTTTTGCTACTAGTATGCCAAGCCAGATGTATTAGCAAGTCAATAATATTCAATGCTTGTTCATGTACCTTCCTACAATTCTATTGGACAAAGACCCCTTTCTTTTCCACCTTAAACAAGTGAAATAAATCTATCATGGTCAACCTAAGGTTCTACGATCTTACAATTGTCAACTTGTCTTAACATCGGGCCCCTCTTGAAGTTTCTTTATAATCTTATGATTGCCACAATGCTATGATGAATTCCCTTACTTCATGCCTTTAGAAGACTTCTTCATCTACTCCTATGATCTTATGACAACCATATATGATAGGACCGTAACCCTTCTTTATTATTTCTTGCAACCATGGACTATTACAATGTTACAATAGATGCATATCATAACAATGGCAGCCTTGTCAATTGACTTCATGATCTTATATTGGGCCGTAAGATTGTAACACATGAACATGGACATTTCATTATAGTTTTGAATCTTCAACCTTTGTAATCTAAAGAAATTGGGCCCACCAAGGACACATATCAAGAACTCACTATGTCACTATAAATAAAGATCAATCAATTTTCAATAGCAATTTAACAAAAGACATCGATTTGCTTTCATCTAATAGCCCAGGAACATGCAACCAATTTACTGACTATGCTAGGATTTGAACCATTTAGAAACTATCTATATGCCAACCTATCTGACAAACTTTTACTTTTGTATTTTTCCAAGGGAGTGATGTCACCAGATCCATGTAGCAAGTGCTTGCTATGTCACATGAATTAAAACACTTAAAACTTTCTATAATGACATAGGGAGGACCATTGATCCCAAGAAGATCAATTATTGAGAAGATGTATGATGCACTCTATCAAAACTAAGAAAGAGGATCCACCCTTCTACATGTCTTCTTGTCACTTTTTCACCTTCCATTAAACCTTTGTAACTCCACAAGGTGACAAGGTGATGTTTGTAGATCTAGGAAGATCTAATGGTGGGGAAAGTTACAGCCTGCAAAGATATTAAATTGTGCCAACACTTAGGAAAAGGGAGATAAACCAAGGTTTTAGTATAAAATATTTTTGTGCCCCATTTTATTTGAATTTTCAAATATGTGAACATTACTAAGTCTAAATTCAAATATGGCAATTTTGGTAGAAGCCAAAAAAGATCAACAATTACTATACCTTCTAGTACTAGTTGCACCTATAACATGCTAAAATCTACTAAAATATTTGTTCTTGCTAATAAAGAGTATACTAATCACCATTTCAACAAGACAAATAAAATGGAGAATTGACTCAAGTTAATAGAAACTGGGATGGGAGAATATAACATTGAACCAGTTCTATCTTTGGCATCTCTTCCTGAATCTCCCCATCATTATGGGAGACAATCTAAAGTAAAGAGACATATTGTGCTATCACATCAAACTAAATTTAATGGTGCCTTTGTCAAATAATTTGCACCTCTAGAAGAGGAAGATGAAAATAGAGCTATAGTTGTATGGTTATAAAAAAAAGCAGTCCCAGTTGATCTCATAAACTAGTCTCATGAGATAACTCCAGAAAAGTATGCACCAATTTTGAAACTAATGAAACACCTGGGCTATAAGAGAAATGGTCCAATTGGATGTAATAAAAATGGTTTGATTGATCTGATAAAAATAATATCTAGAAGACCTTGGGATACAAAATGCTTAGCATTCATGAAGGTTCCCTTTCATCTAGGGATCAATAAATTTGTGCCTAGATCTAATAGTTCTAAAAATAAGTTACAAATTGAATAGATAATCAAGCAGAAAGCTTTGATGATGAAGATTCTTTTCATCATCCCATTTCCACTAGATCTTTCTAAGTTCTTTTCAGAACTAGATGACTTTGTACTAGTGTTAGTACTACTAAAGTTGATAGTGATTCCTCTGACAATACTACTAATATTCCCCAACTTCAACAAGAATAGGGTTAGTCTAGTCATACAATAATTGTTAAAAAACTTTGGAAAAATCAAGATGATAGTAAAAGTGGAGAATGGATCCCATAACTATCAGGGAATTCTATAATCTGACTCCATGTAGCACATATTCTTGAGAGTGTGAATTTTATTTTGTTTCAAAGGAAAATTTAGACAAGGACGTAGATCAATTACATGCATATGAAAATATCTTAAAATAGGGGAGCAATCTAAGGTTTGGTTGGACAAGTCTCATCCTACTAGTATCAATGACTCATCAATTAATATTGTTAGTACTCAAAGGAATTCAAACATACATTTGGATGAAATTTATTTAGGTCTCAAATTAATTTTCCATGTATTTGATGACTATATTATGAATGTCATTGAATCCACCACTTCTCTCTCACTCACTTATCTTGAGTTAATAGGCTAGAATTCCAATACCAGATCTAGTGAAGTCCCTATATTCTAGAATGACTATGCTCTTTCTTGCTATTTACATGTTGAACTAGTAACATTTTCACCTATGAACAGAGTGCCATTATGACTGAAGTTGATATCAAATATCTTAGTAATACAAATAAAATAAAAAAGAATAGACACTATGATGGTAAAAACCACATTGTAATAGTATTAGAATCCAAAATAGTAAAAACAAAAGACATATCCAAAGGTAAAAAACTCTCTAACATGCCTAAGGATGAGATATTTTATGTGCTTCCAAGTTATTTTAAGGAGAGATCATCAGTGTTGATAAAACCAATGCAACTAATCAATTTGGGAATAAAGGAACACCCTCATATGATACATCTTGCACAATCCTTATCTATAGAGGAAATAGAGGAATTTTTTTCTTTCTTCCAAGAGAAAAAGATTAATTTTGCATGGACTTACTCAGATATGCCAGGCTTAGATCCAAATCTCATAATGCATCATTTTCCTTTCACACCAAGAGTGAAATTGATCAAACAAAAGCTCAGGAAAATGCATCCTCATGTAGCATTACTTGTTAAAGAAGAATCAAAAAATATTTTGAAAGATGGTTTTATCCATGCTATTTATTATGTTGAATGAATCTCAAGCATAGTTCTACTATTGAAACATGACAAGTCTATCAGAGTTTGTGTATATTTTTTGTATCTAAACAAAGCATGTCTAGAAAATGATGTCTCACTACCCAACATTGACATGATAGTGGATATGATGGCAGGATATGCAATGTACTCACTAATGGATGGCTTTTTTGGTTATAATCAAATTAAAATTGCACTAAAAGATCAAGAGAAAATAACTTTCCCGTGTACATGGGGTGCATTCTATTGGAACGTAATGTCATTTGGTCTAAAAAATTTGGAGTCATTTATCAAAGAGCAGTGACAACAATATTTCATGACATGATGTATAAAATCATGGAAGATTATGTTGATGACACCTTGATTAAGAGTACACAATGTCACACTCATCTTCAGATTTGTGTCCAATCCTAGATCATATGGAGAAATTTACTCCTTGGTCAAACCCTAAGAAATGCGAATTTGGACTCCAATAAAGGAAGTTACCTAGCTCTATTATATCTACAAAAGGAATCAAGGTGGATCCAGAAAATGTTCAAGCAATAATGGAAATGCCTCCACCTTTAACATTAGTCAAATATGGGAATTACAAGGATGACTACAATCTATTCACATATTCATTTTATAGTTGGTGGATAAGTCACAACCTTTTACCAAGACTTTGCATAAAGGTATAAAATATGATTGGAATAAAGATTTTTTGGAAATAAAAATAGGGAAAGTAAACTCTAAGAGGGGGGTTAGTCAATACCTCAAAACTTTAACCATTAAAACATTCATCACATATTCATCTCACAATTTGCATGTAAATTGAAATACCAAACTAAACATATTCATCCATAGCATGAAAATAATTAATACATATAACACAAGCTATTTGGTTACCCAAAAACCCTCCAATGAGAAGGTAAAATTGGGGTGGGGATTACACCCACAAAACTTCACTATTATAGTTCTAAAGTGTAGCCAATCAAGGTTACAATAAGTTTGATCAGAAACTATGATATACCCTATGAAAGGTCTATCATGTTAAAGGCTTACAAAGACTATTAGGTCTTACCCTATTAAATGATTTAAACACTCTATTAAAATTGTGCCTGGTTAAAGGACTTCAACTTACAATAAATAAGCACCCTGTTAAAGGATTTACAAAATCCTACTAAGACTACTCAATTAAAATATTTTTATTGATTCACTTATTATAATGTTTTAGCCTTGATCCTTTGGTTAGCATCTCTCTACTAGATATCATTCCACCTCTTTCCTAATGTATACTTGATCCTCCTGATTAGATGTGTCACTTCTATCCTCTCTATCCTTTTCGCTATTCTCTATAATTGATTTTGCAATTCATATCTCATTCACAACTCCTTAGTCACCATGAATGCTCTATCTATGTATGAAAAATTCTCTCTTCACACATAAACTATTTATGTTTTTCCCTCCTTAAGAAGACTTAGGTGACCTAAGGTTAGGTAGGAATCAATGACTATAATTCACCCATTTTGTTGCTTAATTCATCCTTTTATCTGATTGGTTGCATGCACTGCATAGGGTTTCTCAATGTAGATTTATTCTTATCTTCTAAAACCATAAACCAATCCTTAAGCCAACCCAAAATGGTTTACATAGGAGTTTGTGACATTACAAACTACTATGTCCAAAATAGTTTACTCAACACTTGAAGCCTCTGATGCTCGGTGTCCACTATATCTTCAATGTTGTAACATAGCCTATGAATGACTCAGAATCCACTATTTATTGTGCATATAAATTATTCAACATGTATTATATTTCTTGTCACTAGAGTGACTTAGCACTAACTATCTTCTTGGCACATACTATACATTATACTTGATATACATTATCTGCATCTTATGCTCAACATACACTACTTGCTTGACATGCATTAAGTATTGTTAGGTAATGACTCAAGTGTATTGCCACTCATATGTCAAAACCAAAACAAGATCAACAATATCCCACTTTGACATGAGTGACAAAAACACTTTGTCATGCATAT
Source organism: Cupressus sempervirens (assembly GCA_028749045.1). Lineage (NCBI taxonomy): Eukaryota > Viridiplantae > Streptophyta > Pinopsida > Cupressales > Cupressaceae > Cupressus > Cupressus sempervirens. The sequence continues at coordinate 750,765,579 of CM053787.1, read as the reverse complement.
ATAACCTTAACTTATGAGCATAACTCAAATAATCTATAGTCTTTACTCAGTTTACATACAATATTTCAAAATTTCATTGACAAATTATCAGTCACTCCTCATAACTTCATAAATCCCTATAAGTTGATTATTCTTTGTTGTTTCTAAATCTGATATACTCCTATTTGAGTAAATATTGCTTGAACTAAAGGCTTACTTTGTTTCTTCATTTACTCCCCCTTTGTGTATTCTCCCCTTTTCTTCAATATCCCCCTTTTTTTGATACTGATGTCATAGGTGGTACACTAATAGTGTATTTATCCAAAAAAAAAATTATGGACCTCCATTATAATCTTGAGTGTTTCATCCCAATTATTGCATGCTACCTTTAGAGATTGCAATTAAACATCTAGCTCAGCATCAAGTTATGCTAAGCCATCATGAGTAGAAAGACAAGAATCTTTCTTAATCAATGTTTTAGCAAAGGCTAGTCCCTTGTGCATCACCTCCATATGTGGGGTCAATATGGATTGAAAACTTATCAAGGTAGCTTGAATATTTGTATCTTGTGCATGTAATGCAACTAGCTAACCTTGAGTAGATAAAATTTTGTCAAAATAAGTTTGGCTTTGATCAAGAGACAACTTAAGAATATTACCTCTCTTTAAATCTCTCTTAGATATTTTGAGGATAAATGCATCAAGAAATATTTCTTTGATGTCTTGTAGAACTTTTCTTTGTTTATGCTCCCTTCTAAGTAATTTTTGGTGCTTCTTTCTTGCTAGAGCTTCTTGCAATATACTCATTTCTTCTATGGTTATTGTTGCAAGATCAAACTTTCGAAGTTCAATAACCTCATCTAAGTTGACATCTCCATAAGATGTGCCTTCTCCAACCTTATATGTATCAAGAATAGTCCTTGATGATTGTAATGGTGTGGCATTTACACTCGGCCTATAAAGAGTTTGACTAGGAATAGGGAATGTAGACATTGGTAGGGTAACCAATGTCTAAATAGTTATTTTTTCCTCTAATTTCATAGTCAAAAATGAATCTTCAGTCCTATTTGATTCCTTCTCTATATTTCACCTTGTTCCTATGAGATAGGTGTTGGACTAGCTTCCTAACCTATGTGGACTTGTCTCCCATTTTGATCAACTATCAAAACTACTTGTATTGAAGAATTTGGCACTAGTGTCCTAACATTTGATGTGACTATGTCCTTTACTTAATAGACCACAATGGCCATTGAAATATGTGTTTTAGTGATGACACCCTATAGTTCTTATGTACCTTTTGTCTTTATAGATGTAGGGGGTACACTAGATATGCCAAATTTCTTCTCCCCAATTGATGCTTTGTCAATCTCATATGTTCTTACTAACATAGGATTAGTGCATAATTTGGAAGCTAAAGTAGAATCATCTAATATCCTTTTCAAATCATCCTCTATCAAAGGATTGATTTTTTGCACAATGTTATTAGAAACATCCTTTATCTTTATTATATCTTGTTGACTTTCTTGGTCCACATAAGGGGAACTTGCACTCAACATATGTACCTCAAGTACATTTTGATCTTGTTATTGCTCTTCTTTAGTTGTAGCCTCTTCATATGCTTCCTTCACTATGCCTCCCATGTGTTCATCTTTAATAGATACATCCTTAGTAGTCTCTACTACCTATTGTTCATCTTTTTCTTCACCAACCTCTTCAGATTCTTATTTAGTTGCCTTATTTGTTGTCAACCCATAGATGACTTTCCATTTCTAGGTTCTTTATTTAACAACCTCTTCAATATTAAAGGCCCTATATTTGGGAGAAAATATCCCCCTATATTTCTTTATGGCCTTAGCCATTGATGGCTTATCCAAATCTAGCATTACTCTAGCTAGAGTAGTCTCCCTTATATTTCTTTCAATTGTTAAACTATATTGCCACCTCTTCTTGACTCTCTCATATAGACTTTTGGGTAATGAGTTGGCAATCTCAATAGGAGTGTTCTTAAATGTTTTCATCATCTTATATACAAATTGTTCCACCTTATTCATGTCGAGCTTTCCAATTTTATCAAACTCAACATGTGTGAACCCTGACAAATTTGCATTATTCTTAATATTGTCGTACAAGTTGTCTAAATTAGAAGAGGGATTGTGGCTTACAACTTGGAATTTACCATTTTCATCTAATTTTTTCCTCTCCTCATCTAACTCAGCTAGAGCTACATATTTTATTCTTTGTTACTTCTTAGGCTCATTCTTCTTTGTAGCTACAATAGCTCTTTTTCCTTTAGGCTTCTCAATTTGTTGTGTCTTCTTTGTAGTTGCTCTTATGCTAGCCCTAGTAATAGGTATTATTGTTTTTTGTTATGTAGGTTCCATAGCTTTCTTTGGTTTTCTCATTACTAGCTCCTTAGCTTAACTCTTCTTCTTTTCTATAGGTTTAGGTGCTTCATTGGCTTCTTCTTCATCAACACCTTCATCATGTTCTTCTTGTTCTTGGTCCTCTCCTTGACCTTGTGTAAGTGCAAGTGGGTCTTGGGCCGGTTGATCATCTTCATCATCCTCATCATCTTCTTCTTCTTCTCCCCCTTCACTAAATCTTTCCTTTAGCTTCTTCACAATTTTGTTTTTTCTTTCTTACCATAGAAGTTATCTTTAAGTCTATTGGTATTCTTGATTTGGCTTCCTCATTATTGCCAAATTAGGTTGTAGTCTTGTCTACTTCTATTTCTATTAGTGTTGTGATGGCTAATGATGCCTCATCTAGATTTATTTCATAGGGCAATGACATGAGCCATTTGACCCTTGGAATAGATACTTGTACATATGTATGATCAAAATCAACTAGAAAATAAACATCATTATAATATTTCTCCACTAGTGACATTGCTATCCTCAGTCTCTATTTCATAGACTTCTTAAAATCTTTGAAATAACTTGTCATTACTGACTCAAAGTTGTCCCCAAGTCACTCTATAGACTCTCCAATCTGAACTTCAATAGACCTATTGTTCTTCCAAGAAACTTTTCCAAATGAAGGAAATGTGTTCTACACAAAAAAATATGCAAACTAGTAGTGAACCAATTTTGCATTATTCACTCTTTGTCTTTCTTATGGCCCCCAAGTTTTTTGATAACTATTGAAGTTGTAACTTGGAAAGGTCATAAGAGTCATCCTTCTTCACTATCTTGTAGCCTAAATCCACAACCATAAAAGAAACGTTGTTCAATATGCTAGATTGAAAGAGCTTGTTAGCAATTATTCTCACTACAAATGCAATTAGGGGATCTAAAATTGTGTCTATGGTCATTCCTCTTTTATTCCATATAGCTCCTATCCTCTTCTCAATTACCTCCTTAGCATTACTTCACATGGTCTTGGGTCTATCAAGGGTAAGATACCTTGTTAATTTTTGGATGATCTTTTTTGTGATCATGGTAGGTTCATTTTCCAGCAATATAGATTGATCCTGTATTCTATAATGTACTATCTTAATCCATTTTGTTTTGAATACATTTGGAAAATCTAGGGCATGGATTAACCCTTTTCTCTCTACATTTTTGTTGTTCTCCTTCCATGTTCCATCTACACATAGTTTTCCATACAAATATCTAATTTCTATGTCTCCAATACTTCCAACCTTACAAGTGTAGTAGAATCTAACATCTTGTATCATCAAAACCTATGGTGGTATCATCGATAATGCACTAATAGGATCTCCCTTGTATGCTATCTCTGGAATAACTTGGAAAGGTGGTTGTTTAATCTCATTAATTATTAATTAAACATTCAAAACCTCTTTTCCTTCTTTCCTAATAGTAGTAGAAGAGTTAAAGACCATTTTAAATAACTAGGGTTTGTGATAATTCAGACAGCATAGCTTAACACACGATAAATACCTTATTAATCTAATGATTGCTAATGAGTAGCATCTGAATCTAGTTAACAAATTCTTAAATCCTTCACCTCAATTTTCCTTATTCTCTTCATGCTCTCTTCAATCTTGAATAAATCAAAATGAATCAAAAAATTACTATAGAACCCTTAAAACTTGGAAATAGATGTTGAGTACTTACACACATGTAAGCTCGGCTACCATAGCAATTTTAACTCACTTGACTTACACATGATTTCTACTATGATTGACAATGACATAAAGCTCAAACAATACTATCACCCTTAATAGATCAGCATCAACTAAAATTTCATTTTCACTCTGCAAAAACATGAACACTAACAAAACTTATATATTTCTTCCACTTTATGAGCAATAAATTGCATCTTAGTTCATGCATATATAATCTTTTTAGAACTTAGATTCTTGGAACTTATGTAAAATATATCATTGAGATATCAGTCCTACATACCTTTTGATTTCCTAGTTGGGGGTGATGTGATCACATGATCCATTAGATGAAGTGACCTTATATAAACTTGATGTGCTAAAATCTTCCTTTTTCTTCCATGTCTTGTTCATCTGCACTTTGACTTTATCAACATCAACCTTCTCTTTACCTTTGTTGAATTCATTTCTATGTGTCTTTGACCTTGTTGAATAGTTTTTGTTGATGTGACTAGTCTTCAAATAGCTAAAATATGTAGTTTGAGTCCATTTCTATTGTAATCACTTTTGAAATGTGTTCTAATACAATTCTAAGAAACATGTCCATACTCTTGACAATAGTAACAACTATACATTGTATTGTAATCCCAATTATAGGATTTTTTATTTTGTTGTCCCTTTGTCTTCTTCTTTGATGTCCACTTGGCATTAGATTTGCATTCACATGTTTTATGTCCATACTTTTGACAATTTTTTAAATATCCTTCAGATTTTTGTTCTTGAAGTCTTGGTCTTACATTCATGTGCTTGATGTCCTTGCTTGTTGCACTTATAAAAATAACCCATAAATATCTGCTTAGGGTTCTGATTTGCATTTTTGCTCCTACAAACATTTTTTGTATGACCTAACTTTCCACAATTATGACAAGTGGGTTTGTAGTTCTTATCTTTTTTGTTTCTTTGTTCACCACTTTTAGATGATTCTCCTTCCTCAATACTAGTGTATCCCAATCTAGTATTATAATTGTTAGATTTAGGAGATCTCATTAATTTCTCAAAGTATTTGATGGCTTCACTTGGTTTGTTGAAACTTTCAAAAAAATATTTTTCTCTTGTTAGATCATTTCTCAATTGCTCATTCTATAACTTCAGGTTTCTAGTCTCAATGTCCTTACCATTAAATTCATGATTGGCAATCATCACTAGATTCATTGTTTCTAGTTGCACGTTAGAAATCCTTTGTACCTCTGATGTCTTTTGTTCCAGTCAATTTGTCAATATCCTTTTGTAATCTTCAATCATGACTTTGTCTTCCTCAACTTTCTTTTTATGCTTGATCACCTCACATAGAATTATTGATTGGATTCCTTGTTCTATCTTAAGATTTTTGACCTCTTCAGTTAGGACACCATTCTTTTCCATCAAATCTACAAATGATTCAGAAATGTCTTCCTCTTGGTAATGTGTGTCACTCTCCTTAATAGCTATGTTTTTCCTTATCTTTAATGAGTTCTTTAACTCATCTCTTACTTCATTGAATTGGTGTAGGGAAAGCTAGATTTCAATTTTTTGGTTCTCAATGACTTTTTCCAACTTGTAGACTTTCATCTTCAAGATCTTTCCTCAAAGCTACTAAGCTTTCTTTTCAAGAGAACTAGGCTCTAATACCAATTGTTGAAAATAATAGGGAAAGTAAACTCTAAGGGGGTCAGGAGGTGAATTAGTACTTCAAAACTTTAACCATCAAAATATTCACCACATGTCTGTCTCACAATTTGCATGTAAACTGAAATACCAAACTACACATATTAATCCATAACATGAAAATAATTAACACATATGACACAAGATATTTGGTTACCTAGAAACCATCCAGTGAGAAGGTAAAACTAGGGTGGGGATGACACCCACAAATATTTACTACTATAGTCATAAAGTGTAGCCAATTAAGGTTACAATAAGTTTGATCATAAACTATGATCTACCCTATTAAAGGTCTATTGTGTTAAAGGCTTTCAAAGACTATTAGGCCATACCCTACTAAAAGTGTTCCTATTTAGAGGACTTCAACTTACAATAAAGTAAGCACCCTATTAAAGGATTTACAGAATCCTACTAGGACTACTCAATTAGGAGATTTTTACTTATTCACCTATTAGAATGTTTCATCCTTGATCCTTCGGTTAGAACCTCTCTACTAGATATCAGATCACCTCTTTCTTGATGTATAATTGATCTTCCTGATCAGATTTATCACTTCTATCCTCTCTCTACTTTCCTCTATTCTCTCTAACTAATTATACAATTCATATCTCATTCACAACTCCTTAGTCACAATGAATGCTCTATCTTCGCATGCAAACTTCTCTCTTCACACATAAAGTCTTTAGGGTTTTCCCTCCTTAAGAAGACTTAGGTGACCTAAGGTTAGGTAGGAATCAACAAATGTGATTTACCCTTTTTGTTGCTTTATTCCTGCCTTTATCTAATTGGTGAATGCACTACATAGGGATTCTCAATGTAGATTCATTCTTATCTTTTAGAATCATAAAAAAATCCTTAATTTGGCCCAAAAATGGTTTACATAGGAATTTGTGCCATTACAAACAACTATGTCCAAAACTATTTACTCGACACTTCAAGCCTTTGATGCTCAGCATGCACTCTATATTCAATGTTGTAACATGGCTTCTAAATGACTTAGCATCTACTATTCACTCAGCATCTAAATCACTCAGCATTTATTAGCTTGCTTGTCACTAGAGTAACTCAGCACTAACTATCTACTTGACACATACTATAAATTATGCTCGACATGCATTATCTAACATATTATGCTCAACATACACTACTTTCTCAACATGCACTAAGTATTGTTAAGTAATGACTTTAATGTATTGTCACTCATATGTCAAAACCAAAATGAGACCAACAAGATTGTGATAAGAGCCTGACACAGATAAAGCAATATCTTTCCAATCTAGTAATTCCAATGCCTCATGTTTATGGGAAACCTCTCATTTTGTATATCTCCGTAACAGATTCATCTCTTAGCATTTTCCTCACTCAAGAAGACAACGATAACAAGGAACAAGTTATCTATTATCTTATTCATAAACTAGTCTCTTATGAGATGAACTATAGTGTTATTTAAAAGGCTTTTTTGGCAGTGGTTTTTGCTTCCCAAAATTTGTGACACTACATGCATGCTTGTACATATTATGCAACTAATTGCTGAAATTTATTCCTTGAACTATTTTCTTAGCAAGGTAGCTCTGATAGGAAGGTTAGCTAAGTGAATCATGATCCTTAGTGAAATTGACATTGTATATGTTGAAAGAAAAGCTATGAAAGGTTAGGCAATTGCAAATCAACTAGTACAAACACCAATAAAAATTCTTCTACCACTGAATATTGACTTCCCTAATGAATCTATTTTATTGCTAACATATTAAACATGGGTGATGTTCTTTGATGGCTCCTTCATAAAATAGGGATTTGGTGCTAGACTCTTATTTATAACACCCCAAAAATATTATTTTCCTAAAGCATATAAGATTCTATTTCCTTGTACAAATAAAATTATAGAATATGAATCCTTAATCAATGGCATGAAAATTGCAGATGAATGGAGGGTGGATGATTTGAATATCTTTGGTGATTCACATCTACTAATCAATTAGGTCAATGATGTTTATCAAAAAAAGGATGAGAAGCTGACTCCTTATAAAATAATGGTTGATGATTTAAAGAATCACTTTCTACATGTCACTTTTCAAAAAATTCCTTGGGAAAATAATAAGGCAACTGATGCAATGACTACTCTCACTTTAATGCTACAAATGCCTAAAAGTGATATTTGACACCAATTCCTGGTGGAGACATTACTCTACCATACTTATGATTCACATGACTCCCAGATTATTTTTTCTATAATGAAGCATAAATCATCCTACTGCCATCATATATATTCTTACCTATGTGACCAAATAATTTAGAATAGTCTAACCTAGAATTAAAAATGTCACCCAATCACAGGGCTTCATGGTATATCATCATTGTGAATGATTTGTTTAGGAGAGGTCTTGATGGTATACTCCTTAAGTATATAGAACCCAATGAGTTGAAATATGAATTAATTGATGTACACAAAGGAATTTGCAAATCTCACTCTAATGGCTTGATACTATTGGCCAAATATGGAGAAAGAGGCAATTACATATGCTAAGTTCTGCAAACAATGCCAACTCCATGGAAATTTGATTCATACTCCAGCTAAGGAGCTAACTCCTTTCATCACACTTTTTCCATTTCAACAATAGGCCTTTGATCTAGTAGGTCAAATTCATCCATCTTCTTCAAATGGACACAAGTTTATTATTACAACTACAGACCACTTCACAAAATGGGTAGAAGAAGTCCCTCTCTTTGAGGCTAATGGAAAAATTGTAGCTCTATTCATTCTTAACTACATCATTTGCAAATATTATGTACCATTCTCCATCTTTAATTATAATGGAGGACAATTTAAAAATAAGGATCTCAAGGAACTATGTTCAAAATTTAAAATCATGCAACATTGGTCTTCCATCTATTATCCCCATGGTAGTTGACAAGTGGAAGCATCTAATAAGGCTATTCTTAAGATCTTACATCACACAATCAATAAATCTAGAAGGGACTAGCACTTTCAGATCAATCTGGCTCTATGGGCTTATATAAAAAGTATTAGAACTCCTGTGGGAATAATTCCCTTTGCTTTGGTATATGGTTTGGATGATGTAATTCCTATTGATATCAAGATTCCTACTTTGTGAATCTCTCTAAAAGGCCTCATCATTGATGATGATTACAGAATATCTCAGCTACAAGAGCTAGAATTAGTAGATGAACATCACCAAGTGGTGTTTGATCATCTATGAGCTTATCAAAAGTGGATATTTAAAAGCTACAACAAGAAAGTCAAACCACGTGACTTCCAAGTGGGTGATCTTGTCCTAAGGGAAATCCAAAGAATCATTAACAATAGATATGAAAAGGGAAGTTTATACCTAATTGGCTTGGTCCATACATAGTTACTATAGTATTTGGATCTAGTGCTTATTGACTCTCAAAAACTGAAAGAGAATCACTCAAAGAGTAAACTGATACCCTTCATCCAAAAAGGTTCTACAACTAACATGCTTTCATAGCTATTTGTATATAATTAAAAGTCCTTTAAAAAAATCTATTATCTTGGTGAAAACCTAGCAATAGGCACCATGGTAATAACAAATAAATACAAAAATACAAAAATATTAAAATAAATAAAATAAAAATTAAAACATTCAAAAATACCAAAAAAATGAAAAATTGAAAAAGAAGAAAAGTGTCATTGATGAAAACCTGAAAAATAGGCATCATGGTAGAAAAAATATAATTTTTTCCAAGAAGGTGAAAACTTGGTAAATAGGCACCTCTTGCTTTAAATGCTACATATTGCAGCATATCTTCTAGCTCTTGTACATTTTCTTTCCTACTTTAGTTTCTTGCTTTCATTCATGCATACATGTATTGAATCTAGTCATAGTCTCGGGGGAAACACCCTATGGTTTCAAAGAAACTCTATTAAGTTTTAGTCACCAATTCTTCTAGATGTGTTTGTCTACTATCACTTACTTTACTATTGAGATTCCTCTCAAAGAAATTCTCTTAAGCTTCAGCCACTAGTTGTTCTAGATGTATCTATCTACTATCACTTACTTTACCACTCAGATTCCTCTCAAAGAAATTCTCTTAAACTTTAGTCACCAGTTGTTCTAGTTGCGTATATCTATTATCACTTACTTTACTATTGAGATTCCTCTCAAAGAATATATCTTAACCTTTAGTCACTAGTTGTTCTAGTTGTGTATGTCTACTATCACTTACTTTACTATTAAGATTCTTCTTGCAAGACATTTCTCTCGCATCAGTTGCCAATTTTTCTAGTTGTGTCTGTCTATTGTTGCTTAGTTTCCTACTATAATTTTTCTCTATGAAGATTTCTCTCTAATGTCAGTCACCAATTCTCCTAATTGATTCTTTCTACTATCGTCCTACTACTAAAGATATTTTTTACACATATGTTCTAAACATTGATACTTGACATCAATCCAATGAGACTAACAATGAAATGGAGACATTGAAACTATTTATAATATGTTGAGCTTTTCTTTTTTTGTTTTTCTTTCTCTTTATCATTTCCCTTTGAGCAATTCGAGGATGTATTTTTTTACTAGAGACACAAGGACTGGGGGCATGATATTTTATTTTCTTTATGCTTGATGGTTTAGTTTGAATGATTTGAAGCATTCATATAAAAAGGGTGTTCACTACAAGAGCCTCTAGCTCATGTTAGATGGCCATGTGTACCTCAACTCACTTTATATGAACACTTTAGTGAGGTTAGTTCTTCTCCTTAATTGTTTGGGAGAATTCTCTATGCTATAGAATACTATTTACACTTGTCCTGATAAGTGAACGTATGGGTCATTGTGAGTATACTCAATGCACTATTGTCTCAGATTATGAATGCAAGGGCCATTGAAAATATAATATTTATTGATTACTTAGCATAAGAATGATCTCTTATGTGTTTGGTGTTTCTTCATGCAAGAAACATTCAGGTCATCCTAGCATTTATGCTCTGATGCTTATGTTTATTTGTTGGATTAAAAGGGACAATTATTCTGGTCATTCTAGCTTCTCGTGCCTTAATGCTTACATTTAATCTTGACCAAACTAAGACACGTGTCATATTCATATTCTCATAACTATAATTTTAGTAAGACTTTTATGACGTTTATGGGTCTACCTAAACACTAAGTGATGATAACTTTATGAGTTTAGTAACAAGACTTAGGGATACATCTAGCATAGGGTTACATTTCATACACCACTTGCATAAGAGTGCATTTTGATTACTACTTTACTTGTATCTTTTGAAATGAGAGGTCATTGGTTTCTTCAAAATATTATGTTTTCTTCTTGACTACACAAGTGTTTAGCTCCTTGGTTAGTCCTTTTGAATTTCATGGAACACATATCATTAACAAAAAAATTGAAACTTGCATGAGATGTTAGTTCCTTTACATTTTTTATTTCATATACATATTTTCATATCTCATTAATCATATTAATAATCTCATGTACACTACATTCATACATTTCATCAACTTGTATTTATCATAATCATATAACTAACATCTCATGTATGAACAACTATAAGAAAAAAGAGTGACACATGAAAAGGTACTCAAATATATATATATATATATATATATATATATATATATATATATATATATATATATATATATATATATATATATATATATATATATATATATATATATATATATATATATATATATATATATATATATATATATGTATGTATACACACACACACACACACACACACATATTTATACATATATATGTAGATGTATGTATATATACATATACATATATATGTATATGTATATATAAATACATCTACATATATATGTATATATATATATGTGTGTGTGTGTATGTATGTATATATACATCAATACAACAAAATGTGTGCTACTTGAACACTATCGAACTCAAACTGCTACAAAATGATGTTGATACATTCAAAATACATCCTCATAAAGTAGGACATAAGACAGAAAGCTAACTATGTCATTCTTCCTCACCACTAGGTGGAGGAGGAGGAGGAGCATCTCATATATGAACAACTATAAGAAAAAAGAGTGACACATGAAAAGGTACTCAAATCAAAAGATCTAGTTTATATATATATGTGTGTGTGTGTGTGTGTGTGTGTGTGTGTGTGTGTGTGTGTGTGTGTGTGTGTGTATGTATATATATGTATATATACGTAAATGTATATGTATATGTATATATGTATATGTATATTTATATGTGTGTACATATATGTATATGTGTATATATATACATATATATGTATATGTATGTACATATATGTATATGTGTATATATATACATATATATGTATATGTATGTGTATATATATACATATATATGTATATATACATTGATACAAAAAAATATGTGCTACTCGAACACTATTAATCTCAAAATTCTACAAAATGATGTTGATACATACAAAATAAATCCTTATAAGGTAGGACATAAGAGAGAAAGCTAACTATGTCATTCTTCCTCATCACTGGGAGGAGGAGGAGGAGGAGGAGGAGGAGCATCTGCTCTTGCTGGCAAACCATGATCTAGCATAATGACAGAAATATAGACACACACTCTATAGCATCAAGTAATATTGTAATATATATAGCATGGTAGTAAGCTGCCCTGGCAAACAATAACTGAGTATTATCTTTCTATCACCCCAACTACTCCTAAAGCTCATGGATCCCTCAATCTTGCTATGTTGACTCTATGTCTTGAACTATGGTTGTATCTATAGCTCACCCATCTATCACTCTGCCATCCTCACTCAATCATTAGATCTCCTCTAACCATCCTGGGTCTACACCTAAGCCTCTTCACTATGTGGCTCTATAGAAGGTTGGTCTTACATCTCCTCATTTTCCACATCCTACTCTCCTTGTCATAAAGGTTGTCCCTCTACATGTTTCCTTTGTGCATCACCTTTGATGGCACCCAAGTTACCCATCTCTCCTCATGATCTCCTATGTGTAGTACCACTCCCACCAGCACCTGGATCCACTCTCATCAGACATGGAAGGATTGAAACCTGTGATGTATATTTTTTAGGTGGGTGTTGTGACTACTACTATGGCTATTGTGGTGCATGACCTGGCTACATTGGCATTGGCATTACCATCCCTATTGGATTTGTAAACTGCAAAAGTGATGACTCCCATAATTCTCTCTATTCTTAGGAGAAATCCCTCTATCTATAACTATTTCCATATGATCCCACTATGTCACATGATGGCCCATGCATCAATCATAGACCTCCTAGGATCTACACTAACTGACCATCCCTTCTTCACCTCCTTAGTGAACTAGGCATAGGCACAATACTCCTACGAGATATCATATGGTCAATTGTACTTTCACCACACATGTGTCAATCAAGCAACCAATTAATGACTGAGAGGAAAACATATATCCGAGTTTCACTTGAGTGTCATCCCATACCACTATCTCTCTCTATGGCTGACATATTACTACCACCAAGTCATCCAACTATGCCCTCAATTGCTTGGTCTTATCCAAAGAAGTCTAAGTCATCTGACCTTGATACCTACAAATGAAAGACTCATGGGACTACCTCATATCATCACAAATGGATCTAGTAATAGGCAAGTGTTCCCATGCTCAAACCTACAAAATATAAATCCTGGCTTCCATACTCTTCTTCCCTCTATACATGATCTTGTGCATCTTGTAAAACATATGGACCAACATATACTAACCCCACCCAAAATTGTTGGCTTCTCCAATATCCTATGTAGCATCCAACCCCAACCACACTCCAACCCATGCTAGCCTCTATCAAGCATCAAATAACAACCAAGGAAGGCTCTGATAACAAATTTTATTCTATGTGTAGCTCTATATAGTTGCACCAGCTCCTCCCAATGAATAGATGTACCCATAATGATCACATCCTATAAGATGGCTCTCAATGCCAATGTACTAGGTCTTAGTTGAGTGTTGTACTCTTTTTGAGGTCCATGTAATGGAATTAAAAGTATCATGTATATGTCCTCTAGTGTGATGGTCACCTCTCCTAGACACAAATGGAATGTGTTTATCTCTGAATGGAAGTGCTCAACTAGTTTTTGTCTCTTGCTTTCATATGCTCATCATTTAGACAAAAATGCATTCATTTAGTTATTGCTTTCCATTTTTCTTAAATTAATTTCAATTTCATTTAGATTAATCTAATATCTTTACATTCAAAAAAATATTAAAAACATAGATTATATTGCATTTACATTCTTTCAAATCCTTCTTACTAGCTTGGTTTGGTCACTGTGTTAGACTATGGTGACTGATCAGGGAAGTATTGTACATACTTCATAAATTCTTTGGGGCCAAAAAAAAAATTGGGCCCTATCTTATCAGGATTTTGGGCCGAAATGTAATTATTAATTATAACCCTACAAGATAAAAATACTTGTGTAAAAGGGCTCTGGGTTAGGGATTATCTCATATTTGTGATGCAAAAATAGGTTCTTACATTAGTGTTGAGTTGTAAGGGATTATGGATTGTAATCAAGTTGTAATCACTAGACCATTATAATATCGGACTTGTCGTTTGGTGGACGTAGCCCAGGGATTGGGTGAAACATGCTAAATCTTGGTATCTTGTGTTATTTTTGTGTGATTTATTATTTTTTGATATTGGTTATATTTTCATGTAATTTTTATTTCTAGATGTGGTTTAATCCTAACACACTGATCTCTCAATCTTGAGAGTGAATAGTACAACCTTGTCTAGTTAGAAGGCAATAGTTCACTTTGTGGAGGCAAACCAAATGGATAATCCCATGTTCATTTTGGGATGTTTTTGACATGTAAAGATCATGTTGAAGTGTTTGTAGATATAGAGGGACATGATTAGTACTCACAACTACAAATCTTTTGTTTAAGTTCCTTATATACTTTAGGCAGTTCCTAAAGTAAGATCCATTGCATCAAGTTGTAAAGTATGTCATTCAACTCAGTTGATGCAAGGCACTACTCTTACTCCTTTAAGTATCTTGAGACAAGGGTATCACCCATAGCTTACCTCTAAGATATTCATGTGTATCATTAGGTAAAGCCTTTGTGAATATATTAGCTATCTATTCCTTTCTATTCACATATTTTATTCTCACTTCTTTTTCTTGAACCAATTCTCTTAAACTATGATATTTGATTGCAATGTGCTTTGTCTTTGTGTGCATCACAATATTTTTAGATATATTTACAACACTTTTATTGTAATGGTAGATTACCACAAGTTTATTGATTTCTTCCTTCATTCCTTTGGGTAACTATTTAATCCATACCACATTTGTACAAATCACTATAGCAACCACACATTCAGCTTCAATAGTAGATTGTGAAATTCAATTATGTTTCTTACTACTCCATGTGACTAATATTTTTCCTAAGAAAAATGTTCCACCACTTGTACTTTACCTATCATCAATGTTTCTAGCCCAAAAACCATCTATATAGGCTCTCAATTTAAAATTTTCATTCTTCTTGTAGTATAGACCATAGTCTTTTATACCTTTTAGATATCTCGTAATCCTTTTGATAGCCATCAAGTGATTCTCCTTAAGATTTGTAGAAAATCTTGCAACAATCCTGATAGCTAGTACAATATCAGGTCTTCTATGAACTACATCTTGCAATTTCTCAATCATAGAGATGTACAATGTTTGGTTTACCTCACCAGAATCATCAATTTTGGATAATTTTTCTCTTGTCACCATAGGAGTGATAACTAGTCTTAAACCTTCCATACCAAATGTTTTCAATATTTCATTTACATACTTGGATTGAGTAATGTAAATACCATATTTCATCTGATACACTTTTAATCCAACAAAGAACTTTATCTCCAAACATAGACATCTCAAATTCTTTCATCATTTCATTTGTAAATGTATTACACAATGTATCACTTGTCCTCCAAATATGATATCATCAACAAATATTTCAGCTATTAAAATTCCTTTACCTCCTTCTATATTCAAGTATAGATTGTTGTCATCAGTCTTCTCAAAATGAATCTTCATAACATAGTTATGCATTCTTTCATATCATGCTCTAGGAGCTTTCTTTAAACCACATAAAGCTCTATGCAATCTACATACCATGTTTTTATTGCTTGGATCAACAAATTCTTTAGGTTGTTTAATGTAAACCTCCTCTTCTAGCATACCGTTTATAAATGTTAAACTTTTTTGTAAGCATGAATGTTGATGATATTCCTATGGGGGAGTATTATAAATATGTTACTATGATGATATGTTATAATAATGACTAAGTTTGTCATAGATGTCAACATAGCAATTTTTTGTGGTATCTGACAAAAGAACAATAGAAAGCTCAAGCTAGTATAGATGGCCAGTTGAATATTATAACTATCTAAGGTTATCAGAGATAGATCTAAGTATCTAGTATATGCAATTAATTTCAAAAGAAGAAATGATAAGTCTAGAAGAAGTTATGTAAGTTTCGGTGATGCTTTTTTTGAGATAGAGTTTATAGAGGCATGTTTTGGTGAACTTGTTATATCTCTTAGCATATTTGATATTCTGAAAATCAAGGTTGAGGAAATGAAGAAGACATGTTGATGATGATGTGGCTAAGTTCACTCATCATAATATTGCATGTACAAAAAGATATTCAAGTTGCTACACGAAAGATTAATGTTATCGCTAAGTGTAGCATGTTCTTAATGTGGTCCTATAATAATTAACTAAGAAGGTCTAACAACCAACTTGGGGATTTTTTTTTATGGACTCAGTATAAAGGAAGGACATTTTTCTTTATCAAGTATGACATGAATTATAAGCAAAGAGAGAACTAAATGTGAAGTTGAGCAGAGTAGTATAGAAGTGAAGGAAACTTCATTACAGAGGTTTTACTGAGTGATCCAAGGTTTGATGTTTGGATCCAAGGTTCATGACCTAGTCTACAAGGTCTGATAGTGATTCGTTAAGTTGAGAGAACAAAGAAAAGAAGAACATAATAGTGTTAGTGAATAGATTGTCTATACCCAAGGAATGGAAAATCCAAAAATATTCACAATAGTTGGGAAGTATTTATATTAATTATTTTCTCTCTACATTTATAGGTACAACTCCCTTTTGTAAAAAATTTCAATGAACTCAATGAAACTAACAATGATTAAATACACACTTTTACCAGAAAGTGTGTAAGGGACTCTCATGTACTCTTAGGTACTGAGGTAGCAATCCAGATGTTTATTTACAAAAATAAATGAAAAGCTCATAGTCTTTTCATCAAAAAAATAATAATTGAAAACTAAATACCATCACAGTTCAAACTAATTATACAAGAAAATAATGAACATAAACTATGAAGAAATAGTAGCAGATATTGCATACAACTGATTATCAAAGTTCGCAAAGTAACAATGATTAAATTGCTTCAAACACCAAATTTTAAAGCACAGTAGAAGATGATATATATATATATTCAAAAACCTTCTTCAACACATAGTCTTTTGAAAGAGTATTTATATATACTATCTTTCTATCACTATTTCAATCTAATTAACTTCAAACAACACTTAACTTTTTCAATATATATCCTAGCTTTCTAATCTCCAACCCCTAACTAGTTAAAATGCTCCAACATTTATAGTTTTTACATATCCAAAAAGGCCTTCATTAAAGCCTATCCTTTTGGTTAAAACAATTACAAATAGTAAAATTAGTTTTTGATACAGTTCCAAAAATAAACATAAAGTAACTAATTTGGTTAAACTTCATTGCCAGTTTTCTCTCGTCAACCATGCTTTGCTTTACCAGCTTCTAGCTCCTGAAGGCATTCATGAATTCCTACATTGCATGGGAGTATAGGTTCTTCAAGCTTAGCAACTTCGATTTGCAAGCGTTCTTTTCCCATTTGAATTCCTTAATCTTTTGATTTTTTTGCACCATGAGGTTCCTATTTAAGTATAACATAGACTTGATATTTGCCAATGTAGTGAAATTGTTGGTTGTAGGTGTTTCATTGTCTCTGATTTTCATTATTGCATCACTAAAGCTTTTTATTAACACCTTAGAGTCCATATTTCCATTCTTGAAATGTGGAATCCCTATAGGATTTACAACACTCATATCTTTTAGGAGCTCTTTGTGCATCCTGGCAATCTCAATTTTGACTAATTGCATTTCCTCAATGGCTTCTTTATAGATAGACTCCTTCTAGCCCATATTATTTTTTAGGATGAATACCATGTATGAATCCATAGTTTTCATAGGATTTTCACCAAGAAATTTAAATACTCCATATATTTCAACTTCATTAACCTAAAATACAATGGCCTAACATCGATTTCGATCAGCTTCCCATCCTGGTATGAGGGTTTTAATATCAGCCAATAGTGTTTCTCCCTCAATGCAGGTAGTAGTGAAGTCCAAGATAAATTTATTGCCTTGTTTGATTATGGAAGCTATCCAGTCTTGCATTGCGTCTGAGAGTAGTTTTCCTCTCTGCATTTGTTTAACTAGCTACTAGTTGTCTACAGAATTAGGATCAAAGGACTCTGGGGTTTGAAACACTACAAGAGCATCTTGATTCATTAATGAATCATGTAGGTAGCCATAGTGATCAGTAGTGCCTTGATTTCTTTCTTTTCTTTTCTATCCTTTTTTGATTGGGTCAGCATGTGGTTCACTGAGAACTTGAAAAAGAAGTTACCCATGTCTCTATTAATGGTTCCTAATTCCATAGTGGTGACCTTAAGGCCTTCAGTATCAATTTTCCCAGATTCATTTTTCTATTTATATGTGGCCACTTTCTCTATTATTTTCCTAGTTATGGGATCTTTGATTAGATGAGCATCACTTTTTAATTTCTTGATCTTAGAGCCATGGGCTGTATATTTGGTGAGAATGTCCTTTACTAGTCTAGACACAAGTTGTAGGTTCCTCTTCTTGCTAACTGAATTAGACAACCAAGATGGGATAATAGGAGTAGTGGAAATTCCTTGGGCTTCTTTGGTAGGAGTCGTGAACTTGGGTTGGTCTGTCCTAGGAGCTTCAATTAGTTGCACATCACCATTGAGATTATCTGAAAAACTAAGTCCATCACATAGGTCCTATTTTTGAGCCATCATCTTTTCTTTTTGAATCTCCTACTGCATGAGTGTCTTGGACTTGGTTTTAGACCTAGTTCTAGGGGTTGTGTTTTGTGTAGGAGATATCATTCTTTTTTGCCTATTTGGAGTCGATGAACTACTTGCAAAAGGAGATGAAACCAGAATGTCAAAAGTTAGCAGTTTAGAAAAAGATTTTTTTTTTGGAGATTTTCCAACTTGTTGTTCATTGATTGTCCTCATGCTTCTTCTCCTTAGCCAGTTATCTATATGAGTGAGGATGGATCTGGTTCTCAAATTTATATCATCTTCTTCTTCTAGTTTCCAAACCACTTCTAGTTGTTTCAACTCACTTGCTTCTTCCCATCCTAGTTCAACAATGTCTAAACCATCTTCAACCACTCCTTCTAATTGAAACTTTAGTTTGAGGGAACTAATTTTTTGAAGTGTTAATCTTGAATGGTCTCTTCTTAATACTTCTTCTTCATTTTTTCAATCCTTCCACAAATCCACAAAATGTGGACTATAGATGATTGGCCTTTCAAACCGAGAACTTGGGCTGTAAATCCTTTTCTATCAAAATCCCTCCTTCCCTAATAGGATCCAAAATTAAAGCCAAGAAAATTGCTTCCAATATCCAAGGTATTAATCATGCTACTACAAGTTAATGGCCAAGTTTGATAAGGAAAACTAATTCCCAATTCTCTTGAGGCAAGTTATCTTTAATTATTGAGAACAACTACTTGCAGACCTCGGCTAAGACAAAACAACCAAGTGCATAGTGAGGAAATTTCATCAGTTCTTCTTCAAACCCACCTACCCTCAAATAGGTGAATTAAGGAAACTGGATAAAATAGCTCCCATAGTTTTGAATTAACTTTTGGGCTTCTAAAGATAATCTTGGCATCGGTGCCTTCTTTAAGCTCACATGCACACTATGTATTACAATGTCATGCACTTTCCTAAAATCTTCTAACATCTTGTCCCTTTGGAGTAGAGGGCAGTATTGGTAGATAGTTATATCTTCATTCTAGGTCTCATGTGGAAGGGAAGTAATATTATTGACACAAGTGATGCAAAAAGTTAGATAAGAAGCCATGTAGAAATTCTCCCTAGATTCTTTAGCATGCTTGAGTTGGCTCTTAATGAAGTAGCAATTACTTCAGCCCAATCTAACAACTATTGTCCCTTTAGGATGACCTCTATATAGTAATACATCCATTCTTCAAAAAGAAAAACATTAGTTGAACCCTTAACCTGATGTAATAGAACCATGAGGTCATGAATATGGGGTTTCATATGATCATTAGCAGATATTTTGGACAGTCTTAAACCACCTCTGTAATTGGTTTCTATCCACTTCCTAGCTAAGATGTTATGGTATTTACTTGGGTTTTCTCGATACTCAATTAGAGACTCAGTAGGGGTAAATGTAGAAAAGGTGCATTCAAGTAAATCCAAGACTAAGGGAATGGTTTCCCTGGAAATAGATAATATATGTTCTTCATCCTTGTTCAAAATGCTTTTAGTCCTTACATCATAGTGATCAATACAAAACTGAAGTAAATCCAGACTCAATAGAGTAGAGGGAAAATCTGCAACTTCAATTAGACTACTAATTAGAATTTCAAGACAACCATTCATCTCATTGGCTTGCTCAAGAAAATTAGTTTGCAATTTTTCCACCTTGACAACTCCAAATTAGTATCACAAATGACAATTTTTTACATTCTAAACTTGAAATATTCTTGAAGAAATGTAAAATCAACTTCATTTCAAGCAAGCAAAATAAAGCCCAATATTGATTCTTTCTTTGAAATGCACGTAGAGGATAGAACAAAGGGAGGTATTTTTTGTATTCTCACCTGTAGTGCGCTGAGAAAAATTAGACCCTTTTTCTTCACGTTATACCTCTCCTCCTTGAACTCATTCTTTCACATGACAAAAAAAAGAAGGAACTTCTACCCTTTTAAAAAGGAATGGAGAACATACAGGAAGAAGTACGCCCTCATAATGAGGCATTCATGGAAAATCAATTGCGGCCAGATTTGCACATTGGAAAATCCATGACAAGACCTCTTCATTTAATAACTTTCCTTTCTGGTTGTCCTTGTGATGATTACCATCCTCTAACACACAATCTATTTTTTGAGTGAAAGATTTCCCTTTCCATGTCATGATTACAACTCTTCTCATGTTTGAGATTAAATCATGACTCCAAATCGTTACCCCATGACATTTTAATTAATACCTCAAGAACCAAGAATCTTTAGGAAATGACAAACACTTTTTGCCCAAGAATCTTCAGTAGTAGAACTTCTTCAAATTCAGATTCAAAGGGGTTCAAAGTGCTTCAAAAGAACACCTTTATAATACATAGTGGGTCCCACCTACAAGAAAATGATCAGTATAAAATCCTTCATTTGAACTTCTTTGAACTACTTCAAACTGAGATTCAAAGAAGTTCAAAGAGTTTCAAATACATAAGAGATGCAATGGATAACACAAGCTAAATTCTCATATGCAAGGTGTGATGGTATTCGGGACATGAGGGACTAAGGAAGATTTGTTTCAACAATTGACTTGGGCATTCTGAGGGAAAATAGAGAAAAGCTAAAATAAAAGGTGACTCAAAATAAGGCTAAAAAATAGTAAATTATATGATTGAGCAGTGAGCTCTGTTGAAATTGCATGTTTGGGCAGTGGGCTCATCTTGCATACGTTGTACTACAACTCCTAATAGGGTTGGCACAACTCCTAATAGGGTTGGAAAAACTCCTAATAGTGTTGGAATCTCCTCTCAAAGTCTCCTAACATGGACTCTATGTACTAAATGTTGTAATAGACTCCTAATAGGGTCCATCCTCTAACAAGTAATATTTATATTAGTACATCATATTATGGGCATCATTCCCACTGGGGTTTTATAGTTGATCAAGGGTTCCCCTAGTTAACATATCTAGTGTAATTGTTTATGTGCATCTTATTATGGTTGTTTACTTTGGTTGAATGGTTAAGTTTTTTAAAAGAAGATAATTTTTTTAATTTTTAGATAATTGATTCACCCCCCCTCCCTCTCAATTGTCTTGGTGGACTATTGTTTCTAACAATTAGTATCAGAGCATCAGGTCCTTGAAGATGAAGTTTAAAAACTTCAGGAGATCCATGACGAACATGTTTAGAAAAGATAGTCAAAAGTCTGATGGAACAAATTATGATAGTTGAAAGGAAAATATGGACACATATGTTGTGTATGGGTCTAGGTTATTGGATCTTGACAAAATCAGCAAAGACAACCATTGTTCAAGAGGATTTAAAATCTTGTACTATAGTAGAAAAAGATCTTTTTATGTGTGACATGAGAGCTAGAGAAGCACTATTAACTGCACTTCTTAAATTTAAATACAATCAGGTAAAATCACTTGCAACTTTACATTTAATTTGGAAAGATTTGGAAACTATTTTTGAAGGTGATGCACATTCTAAGAAGTTGAGGCTACAAAGTTGTATTTGTGTATTTCAAGATGCTAAAATGGTGGAGGATGAATCTGTAAGAACATATATAGGTAGGATATCAGAATCTACAAGTATCAAATCTCAAGGAGGAACCAAAGAAGATGATGAGGTTATATGGAAGATATTTAAGACTTTAACACCACCTCTTAAGTCAGTAGTTTAGATGATACAATTGTTGATATCTTGTACCAAAGATTTCAAAAAAGGGTCATTGCATGGAATACTTGAATCGGTTGAGAATGAACTTAGATAGTCTGGAGAATTGACTAGAATAGAATAGCTTTCAGTGTCTTGAATATTTGACCTAGTCTATCAAGGAGCACAAGTGCTAGAGGATATTTTTCTAATAGCAATAGACCTGAGAAGGACAGAAAGATTAAAGGAGTAGCCCTTCTGGTAAAAAATAAAAATGAGGTAAGAAAATCTTTAAATATTAGACTTGTGATGAATATGGTCATTATGCATCTAAGTGTCCTAAAAGAGAGAAAAAGTATAAGGGAAATTACAAATCTAGAAAAGATGGAGAGTGTTTGTATGCAAATGAAGACTGTGATCTAATGAAAAAGTAATAAGTGGTAGTGATGATAAAATAGGATTTGTGGCAATTAAAGAAGAAATCCGAAAAAAGTAGCTTTAGTGTCATAGGTTGAGAATAAATATGATTGGATAATTGATAGTGTTTGTTCATATCATATTACTAATGATATGAACAACTTTGTTAGCTTCAAAAGTTAGGATGGAAACATTGTCAGAGTTGGAAATAATGCAGCATGTCAAGTTAAAGGTATTGGATCTATAACTCTTGATGATAAATATAATACTAAGGATGTATACTTTTTTGAAGGTTTAAAGCACAATCTTTTGAGTGTTGGACAACTAGTGGACAAAGGTTATTAGTTTCAGTTCATAGAGAAGACATGCATGATCAAAGACAAAGATGGAAAGATAGTTGCAATATGAACCAAATCTAGAGGTAATGCATTTCAGTTGAATCCTACTAAAATTACATGTTTGGTTGCAAAGGTAGATGACATTTGGTTATGGCATAAGAGATTTTTTCATATAAACTTTGACCATATATTGAAGACAAGTAGAATATTTGCAGTTAGAGATTTGCCAAAGATTGTAAAGCCTACTAACATAATTTGCAAGGAGTGTATTTTGGCAAAGCATAAAAAAACTTATTTTCCTAGCAAGTTTACCACTATAGTGAAGTTGGAGATTGTACACATAGATCTTGGTGGTCCTAAAAAGACTAAAGAATTTTGTGGTGAAAGGTATTTTATGATTCTAGTTGATGACTTTTCTAGAATGTCGTGGGTTGCATTTCTTAAAGAGAAATCTAAGGCATTTGATAAGTTTAAGATATTCAAAAAAAAAGGTGAGAATGAATCTAGTATGAAGATTAACCATTTAAGATCAAATAGAGGAGGAGATTTTACTTCAAATGAGTTTAACATGTTTTGTAAAGAAAGTGAAATTAAAAGACAATTATAATCTTTGAGAACCCTTGAATAGAATGGCATTGCAAAGAGAAGGAACAAGTTAGTTATAGAAGCTACAAGAGCTTCGTTAGCAGAGAATGATGTATCAAGGATGTTTTGGAGAGAAGTTATGAATACAACAGTCTACACTATGAACAAAGTTCAAGTCAAGAAAGATACAAACAAGACCCCTTATGAACTATGATTTGGTCAGTCACCTACAGTTAAGTATTTCACAATTTTTGGGAGCAAGTGTTATATCAAAAGAGATGACGATATTGGTAAGTTTGATGCTAGAAGTGATAATGAATTTTTCTTGGTTATTCATTGAAAAGAAAGGCTTATAGATGTTACAATTAGATAACTAAGACTATTATGGAAAGTGTAAATGTGAGAATTGATGAAAAATTCAAGATACAAGAGAGAATAGTTTATTATAATTTAGGTGATGATGTTGTTACTAAGCCAAGGAATGATGAGGTATTTCTTGAGACTAATAATGATTTGTAGAATGAAGGAGAGCCAAGATAGGAACAAAGCTTTGAACCTTTAACAGGGCAACCAGTTGAGATTGCAACTCCTACTTTAGGAAAGAATATGATAAATAATCACCCATTTGAGTAGACCATCAAAAGCAAAGACAAAGGTGTGATGACAAGAAGTAGAGTCAATGAAGAACTATGCTTCATAGCTCAAGCTGATCCTAAGAATGTAGATGAAGCATGTAAAGATGATTATTGGAAACAAGCTATGAAAGAGGAATTGGATCAGATAGTAAAAAATGAAACATGGGAATTGGTCCCTAGACAAACAGACAAAAATGTGATAGGAACTAAATGGGTATTCAAAAATAAGATGAATGAACAAGGCAAAATTGTAAGAAACAAAGAAAGATTGGTATTTAAATGTTACTCATAGCAAGAAGGGATAGATTATGAGGATACTTATGCTCTAGTGGCTAGAATAAAAGCAATAAGATTATTCTTAGCCTATGTA
This sequence comes from Cupressus sempervirens, assembly GCA_028749045.1. Lineage (NCBI taxonomy): Eukaryota > Viridiplantae > Streptophyta > Pinopsida > Cupressales > Cupressaceae > Cupressus > Cupressus sempervirens. The sequence continues at coordinate 750,740,724 of CM053787.1, read as the reverse complement.
GCACAGAAGAAATTCATAGTATATCAAATGGATGTCAAGTTAGCATTTCTGAAAGGAGAACTTGAAGAAGAAGTGTACAGTGAGTAGCACGAAGGATGTTCTTTGATAGATGACAAGACCATAGTATGTAGATTGAGGAAAGCATTGTATGGCTTAAAGCAAGCATGAGATTCTAGTATGCAAGGTTGGAAAAACATTTAACAAAGCTTGGATATAGAAAAGCTATGGAAAACAGTAGTCTATATTGGAAAGAAATTGATGATGGTTTGATGATTTTGGTAATATTTGTTGATGATATCATTTTTGGAGGAAATGATGAAGAAAGTAAGAAGTTTGCTAAGGAGATGAAGAAAGAATTTAAAATGAGCTTGATAGGAGAGATAAAATATTTTCTAGGATTACAAATTGTACATAATAAAGAAGGAATTTTTATTTCTTAGACTAAGTACTTGAAGGATTTACTAAAAAGGTTTGGTTTGGAAACATGCAAACCCATTGGAACACCTATTGTAATTGGACACAGGTTATCTACAAAGGATGAGACACCTAATATTGAGCAGAAAAATTATAGATCTATGATTGGGAGATTGTAATATCTGACTCACATAAGGCCAGATATAGAAAATGCAATTGGAATTATTATGAGATTCCAAGCTGATCCCAAAGAAGCACATTATGTAGCAATCAAAAGGATATTTAGATATCTGAAAGGAACATCTAAGCTCATAATATGGTATGAAAAATCTAATGATTTCACTCTAAGTGCTTATAGTAATGTAGATTAGCTAGGTAGCATGGATGATAGAAAGAGCAGCAGTGTGGAGCCTTCTTTCTTAGAGGTAGATTGGTTTCTTGGCTAAGCAAGAAGTAGGATCATACGTAACAAAGTACAAATGAAGTAAAATATGTTATAGTAGTAAAAAATTGCAATCAAGTCATTTGGATGAAGTAGAAATTGAAGGATATATGGATGGAAATCAATGAACCTATTGTTATACATTTTGACAACACAAGCATGGTAACTATGTCTAAGAATCTAGTGTTGCATTCTACGACCAAGCACATTTATATTAAGTATCATATGTTGAGAGAGAAAGTTATAGAAAAGGAAATTAGATTGGAGTATGTGAGCACTAAAGAGAAGATTGCAAATATATTCCCTAAGCCTCTTCCCAAAGAGACTTTTGAGTATTTGCAACGCATGTTTGGGGTTATGCCTCCTCCTACATCAGAGTAAAAGATGCAAGAGTACATTAGTCCAATGTAATAGAGCACAATTTTTGTCTAGACTGAATGTGAATGCTTCCCATAAGGGGGAGTATCTGTGATGGATAGAGTCATCTAGGACTCTTGTTGGATATCATTTTGAACAGTTTCTTTGGACACTCGAGCTAAGGAAGAATCAGTTGTTGTAGAGTTTGATGCAATAAAGTTGGTTGTTGAAACCTTTGACATTGATGTCAATGGGGGAGACATTCAGCATGAAAAATAGCATGGAAAAATAGTAAGGATAAATAGTTGGAAAAGTTTGGCATGAGTATAGTATGTTCTAAAGAAGTACAACATAAAATGATAGTTTGACAAGAAAGAACATTAAGGTGTATCGATAGGGGAGAATGATTGATGAAGAGGATTTGAAAAGATGAACAGTCTTTTGTTGGTATTCTTGGAACTAGATATTTTTCATTTATGTTGCCATTGATGCCAAAGGAGGAGATTTTTTCAAGCCTAAATGTTGATGATATTCCTATGGGGGAGTATTGTAAATATGTTACTATGATGATATGTTACATTCATAATTGAGTTTTTAATTGATGTCTACATAACAGTTTTCTATGGTATCTGATAGGAGAACAGTGGAAAGATCAAGCTAGTATGGATGGCTAGTTTAGTATTATAACCATCCAAGGTTATGAGAGATACTTTAAGTATCTAGTATATGCAATTAACATCAAAAGAAGAAATGATAAGTCTAGAAGAAGTTATGTAAGTTTTGGTGATGTTCATTCTGAGCTAGAGTTTATAGAGGCATGTTGTAGTAAACTTGTTGTATCTCTTAGCAGATTTGATATTCTGAAGATCAAGATTGAGGACATGAAGAAGACATATTGATGATGATGTGGCTAAGTTCTCTTGTCATAATATTGCATGTACAGAATGATATTAAAGTTTCTAGGTAGAAGATTGATGTTATCTCTAGGTGTAATATTTTCTTAATGTTGTCCTATAATAATTAATTGAGAAGGTCTAATAGTCAACTCAAGGAATTTCTTATGGACTTAGTATAAAGGAAGGATATTTTCCTTTATCAAGTATGACATGAATTGTAAGTAGAGAGAGAATTGAATGCGAAGCTAAGAAAAATAGTATGGAAGTGAAGGAAACTTCATTTTCGAGGTTTTGTTGAGTGATCTAAGGTTTTATGTTTGGATCCAAGGTTCATGACCTAGTCTACAAGGTCTAATAGTGATTGGTTCAATTGATATAATGAAGGAAAGAAGAACATAATAGTAAATTACATGATTGAGCAGTGACCTCTTCTTATAGTTGAAATTACATGTTTAGGCAGTGGGTTCATCTTGCATACATTGTACTACAACTCCTAATAGGGGTGGCACAACTCCTAATAGTGTTGGAATCTCCTAATAGGGATTCAAAGTCTCCTAGTAGGGACTCTATGTACTAAATGTTGTAATAGACTCCTAATAGGGTCCATCCTCTAACAAGGAATATTTATATTAGTACATCATCTTGTAGGCATCATTCCCATTGGGCTTTTCCCTCTAATCAATGGTTTCCTTAATTAAAATATCTGGTGTAATTGTCTATGTGCATCTTATTATGGTTGTTTTTTACTTTGGTTGAATGGTTAAGTTTGTTTAAAGAAGATAAATGTTTTAATTCTCAAATAATTGATTCATTGCCCCCCTCTCAGTTATCCTAGTGTTTTATTATTTCTAACATATTTAACATCTATTTGATAAACTTAGAATCTTTTGAGTAAGCATAGTTCTTACTTCTTCCAATCTTGCAACTGGGAAAATTTTATCTCCATAGTCAATTCCCTCTTCCTGTGCATATCCTTTGCAGACCAACCTTTCTTTATTCCTTGTTACTTCACCATTCTCATCCAAATTTTTTATGTATACACACTTAGTTCCAATAACATTCTTGTCCTCTAGTCTAGGTACATGTGCCCAGGTTTTGTTCTTCTCAATCTAATCAATTTCTTCATTCATGTCTTGAATTCAGTCTTCACTCTCTAATGCATACTTTACTATTTTATGTTCATGTTTTCTTAACAAAACATGTGTCATTTCTTGATTCAATCCTTGTCATTGGTCGATCTTCTTTCCTCCAATGATTTATTCAATAGGATGATGTCTTCTAACATATTTTGATACTATTGGCTCTATTCTTTTTTCTTCAACAATAGGTCATTTAAGGAGTTCCATCTCAGGTTCTTTGTTTACTTCTCTATTAGGTAACTTGGCATTCCTTTCTATAAATCTGATCTCAAAATTAGACTATAACTCAACTTTTGACTACAACTTGGCATCCATTGGATGTGACTTGGTAGTCACTGATTCTTGTTGATTAATAGCTTGGATTTCATAATCATCAGCATTAGTAGACATGCCATCATAGTAGTACACAAAGGTTTTGTAATCTTCAAGTTCCTCCTTTTCTCATCCTCATGCATTTCTATGTATTCATCAAGTTTTACATTGGCACTTTCCACAACTTTGTAAGTGTTAGTATTTAAACACTTATAAGTTTTACTTCTTGTGCAATATCCTAGAAATGTGTCTCTTCACTTTTAGCATCAAATTTACCTTTTTTGTTGTTCTTTAGAGTGTAACACTTGCTTCCAATTACCTTAAAATGTTTGACATTGGGTGAGTGTCCATAAGATAATTCAAAAGGTGTGATATTTGTACCTTTCTTCACTTGTACTTGATTCAAAGTATAAATAGTTTTATTGATAGCTTCTATCTAGTATTTCAAAGCAACATTGTTCTCCATCGTCAGTTTCCTTGCATGGTCCATCATAAATCTGCTTCTTCTTTCAGCTATCCCATTTTGTAGAGTGGTCCTCAGTGTAGAAGTTTTTTTTCTTATTCCTCTATCATTGAAAAAATTATTGAATTCATTTGATGTAAAGTCTCCACCTCTATCAAATCTTAAACACTTTAAACTTTTACTAGTTTCCTTTTCAAATCTTGTTAGATACCACTTAAACATTTGAAAAGAATTAGATTTTTCTCTCAAAAACATCATTGTCATCATTTTAGATAATCATCAACAAATAGCTTGTCACCTTTTTAACTTTGCACATTAATTAGTCCACATAGATTGCTACTGAATTAATTTCAATTAAATTTCAATTGAAGTATGAGTCTTACTCTTAAAATTAGACTTTTTCATCTTGCCTAACTAACATTGTTTTCAAATCACATTATTAGGTTTCTAAATTTTGGAAAATCTCTAACTCTCTTCATCTTACTAATACTAACCAAGTTGTCAAAATTTACATGAAATAATATTTTGTGCCATAGCTACATATCATCAAATTTTACAACAAGAAAAGTTTCTTCACTCATGTCAAGATAAAATAGATTACCTCTAGACTGATCACTACTTCCAATGAGTTCTCCATCAAAATCATATATCTTAGCCTTCTTGTTTCCAAATTCAACTTTGCATCCTAAACTATTCAATTGTGATACACTCACCAAATTATACTTAAGTCCTTTCACATAGTAAGCATTGTCACAAATGATCTTATCCATTAATCTTATTTATCCTTTATACCTTTTATTAGATGGGGTGCATCACTACCAAATCTAACACTATTTCCATTATAATTCTCAAGGGCTTTGAATTTTATTTTGTCACTAGTCATGTGATTAGAAAACCACTATCAATGATCCATCTATCACTTTTGTTCACATAAGATACTAATGCAGTTGCCTCATGTTCATCAGAATCATCTTTCATAGTAGCATCAACAATTTCATCATTATGATCATATGATTCATCATTAGATTCTTCTTTATCAATGTAGTAGTCCTTCTTTTCTTTGTCTTTATAGTCTTTTCTACTTTCATCTCTTTTACCTTTGTATATATCTCCATTTCATTTGTTTGTCTTCTCTACACATCTTGCTATAACATAACCAACTTCATTACAATTAAAACATATGATGGGTAACTTATCTTTGTATTTTTCTTTGCCTCTTTGAAATATCCTAGCCAATAGTGCTTCAAGTTCTTCTAGATCTTCATCATCTATTTCACTATCACTAGCAACATGTTTGACCTTTTTATTTCTCTTATCTTTAGGTTCTTTCAGTGTCAGTTTAGCTTTGAAAGAAGATTCAACATTCTCAGTTTTTAAATTATCAAAATTTGAGAGTTCAAAAAGTAGTGAGTCTACCAATTAGTCCTTCAAGGGTTAGATCATTACCAGGAGTACACCTTAGTTCTTCTATAGAAAAGAATCTAATAGCATAGATAGGTAGAAAAAATTTTAACACGTTGTTGATTGTGGTCTCATCTTCAAACTTTCTGTTGGGACTCAAAATTGAAGCCCTAATTTTGAGTATCATTCAAAAGATCAAGCCTTATAAGTGTTTTTTGATGCATGTGTACCTGACTATCTATTCGAGGCCTAAGAGGTGTTTAATATTTCTAACACCTTGCATTCAGTATATCCACTTGTCCCATTAAGATAAATTGTTATTCTGAGTTATTCTATGAAGTTCCATTTTGAGCAATGTTCAAATCTTCATTTTTGCCCAAGTGTCAAATGAAAGGAGGTCATGTCAACATTTGAATATCTCGCACCCAGTTATGTTTCATGACTCACCACTTTGGGGGTGTTTATTATCCATAACATAGAATCTATGTTTCATATTTTGAGTCATTTTGATATGTTTTGATTAGGTTTTGAATCCCTCAAAGTTGGTTGGTTATTGTTGTCATGCTGATGCAAATTGCTTAGAATTCTAGGAGGCCCTATTTGACTTGTTATAACTTTAACCAATTTGACCAAAATGAGAAAATTCCTTTACATGGCATTCTAGAGCTTAGAGACTTGCTATGTTTCAATTTTGAGCTTATGACAAATTTGTTTTATTAGTTTTCAAATGTGATTCCAAATGCAATTTGTAAAGTTTTACTTGTGTCATAAAGTGCAGATTAGTTAGTACCCCTATTTAAGATGTCATAACTCTGAATTTGTGATAGATGAGATCAAATGGATTATACTATTGTGTTCTACTCTGAAAATACTTTAAGTGTGCTAATTGTAAGTTTTGACGAATCCATCTGCACACTTTCCCAGGTCCATTCCATTTGCAAAAACCATTTTTGCTAGTATTTTCAGTCTACAAATTTTGAGTAGCCCACTTTGACCGCTTGCCATTTTTGCCTCATTATTCATCATGAGCCCTAATCATATATTTATACTCTTTTCATGGTAGTGAACCAATTCCCCAGTTTTTGTCTCCCCAAGTATTAGTTTTCCCTATTTCAAAGCCAATTTCGAATGCAATTTATTATTTTTTGACATGTTTGCTTGTAGGCAGTTCTAAGAGGGAAACTTCAATGGTCAACATCTTTTGACTAAGAATTTTTCATGAGATGAGGTTTGATAGGGTACAATATTGTTGAACAAAAAATCAACATGTTTGATTTCAAAGCCCAGTCAGGTGTTTTTGTCAATTTTTAAAGCCAGTCAAAGGACCTCCTAGCACAAAGTTGACAAGTTTGCAAAAAGATGTAAAATGAGTTTTGAAATTGTTTCCATTGGTTAAATTTATTTTGAATCAGCATCAGATGATTAATGGATTGATTTGAGGGTTCATTTATTTGAAAATGAAAAAAAATTTAGCCGGATACATTTGGGGCCCAACAAATTCCAACAAATTGATAAGAAAGAATAAAGGGAAGAATTGAGCATCAAAGCTCGTACTCATTTTAATGTTCCATCTCATCAAGTGGTTATTTCCTTGAAACACATGATTAAAACATCTTTTATAAGATATTGAGTTTGTCAAAAGTCAAAACACTTTGATGCCTACACGCGTGAAGTTTACTCCATGCTACAAATGTTCCAAATGTTGCTAAACTCCATTCTTATAATAAAAGGGGTACCTAAGACTATGAAAATGGCTAAGCAATTATTTTTTTTATGTTAACTATTCATGTTGAATCATTAAGCATGGGGAAGAACCAAAGATCCTAGAAGTATATCAAGTGCAAGATAGTTTCAGATGGAATAGAGATTACATACCTCCTAGGAAAAGTGGAGATTTAATTACTAAATAAATTCATGTTGTACCAACTGCAATGGTAACTAAGAGAAAGTTAGAGCTAGCTGAGTTGGAGGCCCTTGACTATGGAAAGCCACTAGATGAGGTAGCATGGAATATAGATGATGTTGTTGGATGTTTTGAGTTCTATGCTGGTCTTGATGAGGCCTTGGATAGTAAAGAATGGGCTCTAGTTTCCCTTCCTATGGAAGCCTTTAAGAGTCATGTCTTAAAGGAACCAATTGGAGTTGTAGGACTGATCACTCCTTGGAATTATCCTCTTTTAATGGAAACATGGAAGGTTGATCTAGCCCTTGCAATAGGGTGCACTACTATACTAAAGTCAACAGACCTTTCATCTATAACATGTTTGGAGTTAGCTTCTATATGCAAGGAACAGAGGTGGATGTCAAAATGAGCATTGGGGAATCGAGGTGATGACCCATATTTGTCTCTCCCCATGCCTTTTCATGCCAATGACTCTCAATGATCTTGCACGGTTTGATCAACTAGACTTTATGCATGCAAACTAAGATTGGAATGACGATAGATGTTTGAAATGGATGGCAATTAAGTTAAATAGAGGGGCAGGTGACCAGAGAAGAGTAGGGGTGACTAAAAAAACAAGGTGGTCTTTCTAAAAATGTGAAGCAAAAGTCTTCCCTTGCATCCTACTCACTTTCACATTTTTGTCAATGAAGCTTTGCGAGTTAAGTTTAAGGTGGGCTATCTAGTTTGTGTTGTCAAGTCTCACAAGGAAAAATGTTCATCTTATGCCCCAAAAAATGGTGTTTGTTATGATGGTATATGTAGGATTGACAAATGCTAGCATAAGAAAGGAATTCAGGGGTTTAAGGTTTGTTGATACTTGTTTGTTTGCTATGAAAATGAACCTGCTTCATGAACTAGTGATAAGCATGGGGATCAGTCACAACCCTTACCCAAAATAAATGAGCTTAAAAATGCATCTAATATCAAAGATAGAAAAAGGAGCAATCTACAACAATTTAAGAGGAGTTTTCATGTTGAGTGAAGCAGAAAACCACATACTCAGTGACTTTTCCAATCAACTCACCGTCATTGGCTCCATCGCTAACTAGAATATCAACTATAGTCCATTCCTCAGATGGTCATTATCTACCTGTAGCATTCTGGTATGCTTTCCTATGAATTGTAAATCTCCAAATACTTTATTGACTTTGTGTCACCATGGATCATTGTCTATGGATTTTGCAAAATTGGAGGATCCATTTTGTTGTGTAGGCATTCGAAATGATAAGCTGGAGTTGGAGGAGGGAAAATGGGTATGGACAACTGTCACCAGACAACATTCCAAACCCCATAAAAATATTCCACTTCAAATGATCAAGCTACAACATCTAAGGGGATTTGCTATGGCATAAATGAAGAACAAGGGAGTTGCCCATGCAACAAGAGTGACAGCTTTTGTGGAAAGCACAGTTAGAAAACATTATCCCAATTGAGCGAGCATGGTTGTGTTGTTTAAATACAAAACCATACAATATCATAGTGTCTAATAAGACACAAGGCTTTTAGAGCCTCGACCATACACATGGGGCCCACCTAGCAGATGGAGACCAAATAAATTTGAATGGACATGTTGCCCAAGTCATGATGTCATCAGCCAGTTGGATGAATTGTAATGCAACACATAGCTCAGATTTTAAGAAGGCAGTGATGTTGCAGTCCAAGATCTGAGGTACACGATGGTGACACTTGGTAGATTAGATGGTTGTCACCATGTCACCAAGGAAAGATGTAAGGATAATAAGTATAGCGACATGGTGACCAGCTGATGTGGCAACCACATAGCAGAATAGACACCAACTAGAGGATGACACGTGGTAGTGATTTGGTGCCTAATTGATTGAGTTGGACAAGTCATAAATTGACACATGGCAAAGGCTTCTAAATGTGGCACGCAAATTGAGGCACTAATGTGGTAGAAAATGATGTGTCATGTGGTCACTATGTCATGATGACATCACAAATTGCTGATTGGGATAGTGACATGGCGATGACATGGCTCGATGATGTGGTGGGACAAGTGACCAATGAGATTGTGACACATGGCACCCAGGTGGTGGGTGTCAAGTGAGTAAGCAAGAAACAAACCAATCCAATGATGACACGTGTTAGAGGGTCAGTCAAACATGTTTGACCTAGATGGAAATTTGGAGGGAAAAATGATAATATTTTATTATTTTCCCATGCAATAGAGTTTTAAATACTTTTTGATTTTAAAGCTATAGTTCAGACTTTAGAAAATGGTCAATATTTGCAATAATGCTATCTGAAGCCATAGAAGGGGCCTTTTTTTCATTTTAAGATTCTGGGAATTTTCAATAAGCAAATATGGCACCATTATATATTGCCAAAATCAAGAGAAAATGAGCTTTATGTTTCTGGAATTTACTTTTGCACAGGAGGTCACTAGTTAGAGTTATGCAAGGATTTGTCTCAGGTGCCCAGTTTTCAATTTAATTTAGTTGAGGTAGTTTAGATTTGATTTCTAGTGAAATGATGAACTGAATGAACATAAAAGGTAGCATGAATGTAGTTATGGGAAATTTTTGTCATCTCAAAGTTAGTTAAATAAAGGTTTTATTGGCATTTCAGATATTTTGGTAACAAAAGGGTTTTCATCATTGAGGAAGAGATATTTCAGGTTGTTACAAAAATAATGATGAAACCAAATCAAATTTCATGGGTAGAAAGATGAGAGAGGTATTACAATTGCAAGGAATGGATATTCAAGTGGATACATGTCACTTCCAGATCAGATTTGGGATTTCATTCTTCTTCTATATCTTTCTCTTTTCATCCATTGTAAGGGTTGACAGTTTTTCATTGTGAGACCATGGGTTCCAGTTTTGGAGAAAATTTCTCACTATTATGATACCAATGGTTCTAGTTTTGATGTGTTTTCATTATTGTGACACCACATTCTTCAGCATATTTCTCTTGTATGAATAGGAAGTAGTTAAGATGATATAGCTAGTTTTGATCTACTTAGTGGTTTTATGAATTATTTTACATGCATATGAATGTATAGTTTCAAAGAAATGAATACAAATGAACAGGAATCTCTTAGTTTCATTTCGATTCTCATCTCCTATCTCTATAATCTACAATCTTATGTGGTTTAGTGATAAAGAATTGAGACTCATTTTCATCCCCTTAAAGTTGTATGTCTGATATGTTTTGTTTTTGGAATAGATGACCAAATAAATGCTTGATGTATTTGATAGGGTTGTTGGTTATTTGAGAAGGATGCTTCATAAGAATGAAGTCTTTATGAACACCGATATTTGGTTCACAAGGTGATAAGACAGATCTTTTATAGTGATGTATGGTATATATTACTGGTATTACAAATGTATGTGTTTAATTTGTGGAACTACCCAATATATAAGGAATTGATCAACTACATGATGAACTTGTTCTTACTGCTACATATTTTTGGATTGATTGAAATCAACATCATTAATCAATATTTTTTCCCTTTAATGTTGAAGAACTGAAAAGGATGCCCTCACTTAGCTTAGCAATTTCTTTGGCCATGTTAGTAGCTATTCCATATCTTAGATCTTTGCATAAGTGTTAGAAGATTAAGGGTTTTATCTACTTTGTTTAGATTCAATGTATGCTTTTGACAACTGGTACCATATGAATAATCTACAGGTCTACCTACTTAGGTTTTGTAGAGCCTAAAGCAAAAGAAGGGTCTAGCCTTATAGTTGGTGTAGTGTTTGAAAGGGTATGTTGAAGATGGGAAGTAGCAAGCCCTAGATGTATCTTATTCTCATCGAGGTAATTTGAAACTGAGATGTTTCAAAACACCAACACTTTCCATTTGATCCTTTAATTGAATTAACAACATCTTTGACTCTTGCACAATTTTGAACTATAATCTCACCTTCTTGCCTTCTCATATCATCAAATTTTTCTCTTAGACTTTCTAATTTGGCTCTTAGAACATTCTTATCTCCTCCATAAATATTCTTTAGGTCATCCCACATTTTTTTAGCAATATTACATTCTTTAATGTCATCAAACTTTGAATAGCTTAGGGTAGATACAATATCCAACATTATCTACTTGTGTTCTTTCTTTTCTTTTAATTATTGAGCAGTAAGGGTTCCAGTCACTTCTATAACTTCAATAGGCATAGTTGACATTGCAAAATCTCTAAGTCCTTCTAGATGTAGCTTCATCAAACTTTTCTATGCAAGAAAGTTTATCCTTATTTAGCTTGGGTGCCTCCTTTCTATACAACTTGATCTTTAGCTTCAAGTACCTTCAAACTGTTTCCACATAAACACCAATAGCTTTGAAACCAATTGTTGGAATAGTTTTGAATAACTAAGAGGGGGGTGAATCAATTATCCAAGGCAAAAATGTATAAATAAAACTTTTTAGTACTCACCCAACATATATGTACATGCATTGATTATAGCATCCATTATCTTCATTGTTGGATACAATTGTTCAATTGTGTGTTGTCTTTGATGTTACACAAATGTCATATCAGTTATCTAATAGAATCTACCGAGCTCAGTTGGTCAAAAAATTAAATTAAAGAATCTATCGAGCTTGGTTGGTCAGCAAAGTGAATTACAGAGTCTACCGAGCATTCCTAACAATACTCTGTGGAAATAATTTCTACTGAGCTCACTTGGGCGTCAAAGGTTTTTGTAGCAAAAGTCAATTTCTACCAAGCTCACAAGGTCAGCAAAGGAAAGTTAGTGTTTACCAAGTTCACTCAGTCTCTAAGGGATTTTGCAGAGTTTTTAGTGTTCACCGAGCTTCAGTTCGTTAACACTAGAAATCATTTCTTGAGTAGTGTTTACCAAGCAAGGTCGGTCAATGAAGGATTTCATTATTTTGGGAAATAAAGTTTAATTGTTTCATGTAATGACTGTAGTCAACTAATGTAATGATTATTGGTAATTGTAACTTTTAAATGAGCTGACTTGAAAATTTTTAAGGTATAAATAAAAGGTCAAGATGTGAATTCTAAAGTGTAATGAGCAAGCATGCAAGTTTATTAATTTTGAAGGTGTGAGTGAATTTTGAAGAAGGATCAAATATCCTTGAAGAGTAGCAAAGTTGTATTCGATCAGAGAAGATCTAGTGAAGTAGAATAGAGATATGTATTAGCAATTCAATTGCATCTCATTTAGGTCAACTCATTGTTACTTTCTCACAATTGTAGCAGTGATTTCTAAATCTCTTAATAGAGTTGGTTTTACAACCATTTTGTAAATCCTCTAACAAGGTGGACAGTTCTACTAAATTGTTCTAAAGTCCTTTAACAAGGTGACTCCTAGTAGGGTGATTAAATCTTTTAACAAGGTCACACCTAACAGTGTGTTTTGTAACCTTTAATAGGGTTGGCTCCTAACAGGGTTCACTTTAGAAGAGTGACAATTGGTAGCTAGTTACTTGGTGGTTTTTCCCATATTGGGTTTCCACGTTAAATCTAGTGTCTCTAGTTTTCATGTTATTTCTTTATACATGCATGTTAAATCTCTTTGAATGCTTAAAGATTATTAATTAATTCATCTATCGAGTTACAACATTTTTCTGTGTGACTATTGAGTGACAGTAGTAACTAGTTTTATAAGACATTTAAGGGATCTATGGATTTATTTTTGTGATAACTGATTCTACCCCCTCGCCCCCCCACCCACCCACCCCATCCCCCTTAGTTACTCCATCTATATTTCCAACAATTGGTATCAAAGAATTTGGTGCTTGGAAGAAAGATTTCAAGGATCTAAGCTAAAGATCAGGATGTCTTACAAGAGGGAAATTACAAGGCTTAATAGGGATAACTTTTCAGCATGGCAAAGTCTCATGAGACTCCATCTAGCTTCCATTGGAGATATAGGATTGAAATATCTTGATGAAGAATATGTAACTCCTTTTGGTACACTATCTATCAATGACATTGCTAAGAAGAAGACTCATAACACCATGATGATAGACATTACATCAGCCCTAAGCTATGAAGAATTTGATATATCAAGGACTGCAAAACTACCTTTGCTATGTGGAACAAGCTGAAGGATATCTATGGAGGTGATGACAATGTAAGGAGAGCCAAAGCAGAAAGTCTAAGAGGAAAATTTGATCAAATGAGGATGAGAAAGGATGAGAACATTGCCAAGTATGTTGAAAGAGTCAAACTAGGTGTCAGTACAATCAAAGCTTCTGGAGGAGATATCAAAGAGGAAATAGTTGTAAGTAAAGTTCTTAGAACATTATTTCCCATTTATGCAATTAGAGTTTTTGCAATTCAAGAAAGAAGATGTGAAGCCAATCATAAGATAAATCTAGAGGCCATAGTAGGAAGATTGACTGCATTTGAGCTAGATAACTATGACAACTATGTTCCAGCTTTCAAGAACATTGAATCAACATTTGAAGCCAAATTTTCACTCAAAGAAAAGGACAAGAAGATAAAGGAATCTCAGTCAGAAAGTGAAAAAGAATCAAAATAGAGTTTTGAAAATGATCTTGAGGTGGTTGAAGCTCTACTTGCAAAAAAAATTCTAGAGGCAAAGGAAAATACAAAGGTAAGGTTCCTCTAATCTGTTTTTCATGTGAGGAAATTGTTCATATTGCTGCTAGGTGCCCAAACAAGAAAAACAAGGATGAGAAGAAAGGTCACAAGTGTAATGGCAAGAAAGACTTCAAATCATTCAAACACAAAGGTAAGAAAACATGTTTCATGGCTAAGGATTCTAAAGACTCTGACAATAGTGAAGATGAAATTGTTTACATTTTTGTGAAAGATAATTCTGATAATGATAAAGAAGATAAGATGGCACTTATCTCTCATGTAAGCAAAAATGATACATGGATCATAGATAGTGGATGCTCTCATCATATGACTAGTGATAAAACAAAGTTTGAACATTTTGAAGACTATGATGGTAGTAGTGTGAGGTTTGGTAATAATGAAACTTGTTGCATAAAAGGAAGTGGAAGAATCTCACTAACCAAAGAGCTTGTATGTGATAATTTCTATTGGATTGAAGGACTAAAACACAATCTATTGAGTGTAGCATAGCTAATCAATATTGGATTCAAAGTAGAATTCATGCATGGAAAAGCAAGACTATTGGATGGCAAAGGAAAGCTGATTGGATTAGGCATACAAAAAAAAAGTAACTTGTTCTATCTTGAACTTGGTGAATGTCCATGTTTTATTGTTCAAGTTGAAGAAAGTTGGTTTTGGCACAGAAGGTTATGTCATGTGAATTTTGATAACCTGGTGAAAATAAGAAAATTTAGGAAAGTAAGAGGCATTCCTACTATAAAGAAACCTAATGTTGGTCTATGCAAGAATTATCAGATTGGTAAGATGGAAAAGACTAGCTTTAAAAGTAAAAACTATTAGTCTAAATTTTTTTTGGAAATTATGCATACTAATTTGTGTGGACCTATTGGAATTGAGAGCTATACTGGAGAAAAGTTCTTCATTCTTTTTGTTGATGACTACTCTAGAATGATGATTGTCATGTATCTGAGAGAGAAATCAGAAGCATTTGAGAAGTTCAAATGGTATCTAGCCAGAGTAGAAAAGGAAATAGGGAAAAGACTAAAATGTTTGAGGTTAGATAGAGGTGGTGAATTCATCTCCCATTAATTCAATAACTTTTGCATTGAAAGAGGAATCAAAAGATAGGTATCAGTTCCTGGAACTCCCGAATAGAATGGAACTGCTGAAAGGAGGAACAAATCCATCATGGACTATGCAAGAACTCTAATGATTAAAAAGAACATTGCTATCAAATACAGGAAGGAACCTATCAACACTGTAGTTCATACCTTGAACTGAGTACAGCTGAAGAAGGACTCATTCAAAACCCCCTATGAGTTATGGTATGGCTATAAACCCAATGTAAGTTACCTAAAAGTATTTGAAAGTAAATGTTACATTTTGAAAGAATTTAGAAAAGGAAAATTTGATCTGAAGGGTGATGAAAGCATATTTTTGGGATACTCTTACAAGAGTAAGGCATATAGATGTTTGAATTTATCTACTCACAAAGTCATAGAAAGTAGACATGTAAAAGTTAATGAGTTTGCAAAGAGGGATGAAGAAGAAAGAAAAAGGAACCAAAAGATTACAAGAGATTTATTTTCATTTAACCTGATACAGTGCTAGATACATCTATCAATCAGGAAACTTCTACTCCTGAGTCTTCAGTCACCGAGTTGCAAGAAGTTCAAAATGAGTTGCAGGAACCTGAGTCACATTCATATACTACCGAGCCAATGCCTATCAAGTCTGAAGGACCCAAGCAACAGTCAAATCAACCAGAACCTGAAGTTGAAATTCAAAATGAAAACAGTGGAACTCATTCAAAAGGAAAGGAACCTATATTAGCAAAGTATGTCAGGAGACATCATGCACCAGATCAGATTATTGAAGACAAATTTGAAGGTACTATGACAAGAAGTAAGCTAAAAGGTACTTGTTTACTTGCTGATTTTGAACCTAGAAATGTCAAAGATGCATTAGAAAATGAAAGTTAGATTGAGGCTATGAATGAAGAGATGGAGAAAATAGAAAAGAAAAAAACATGGACTCTTGTACCTAGGCCTAAAGACAAAAATGTGATTGGAACTAAGTGGGTATTCAGAAATAAGTTGAATGAAGATGGTAAGGTATCAAGAAACAAAGTTAGACTAGTATGTAAAGGCTACTCTCAAGAAGAAGGAATAGACTATGGAGATACTTTTGCTCCTGTTGCAAGACTGGAAGGTGTCAGGACCTTACTTGCATATGCTACATACAAAAGATTTAAATTATATTAGATGGATGCCAAATCTACATTTCTCAATGGTATTCTAGATAAAGAAGTCTACATTGAACAACCTAAAGGTTTTGTTGATCCAAACAAGAAGGGCATGGTCTGTAAATTACACAAAGCATTGCGAGGTCTAAAACAAGCCCCTAGACATGGTACGAAAGATTGCATAACTATCTTATTTAGATTGGTTTTTAGAGAACTAATGATAACAGTAGCTTATATATCAAGGAAGGACTAGATAACAAGATTATTTTGGTAGAAATATTTGTAGATGATACTTTATTTACAGGAAATGATGATCTATGCAAATAATTTTCAGATCAAATGAACAAGAAATTTGAGGTGTCTATGTTTGGTGAGATAAAATTCTTTGTTGGTCTTCAAATTCAGAAAAGCAAGAATGGTATCTACATCACTCAATCTAAATACATCAAGGAGATACTCAAAAAATTTAGTATGGAAGATTGTAAACTATTTAGGACTCTTATGTGCATTGGACTAAAGCTTAACAAATATGATGAATCAAAAGAGGTAGATTAGACCTTATATAGATCAATGATTGGAAAATTGTAGTATGTAGTTCGTACAAGGCCTAATATTGCTCTTGTAGTTGGTATTGTAGCAAGATTTTTAGCAAAACCAAGATAAAATCACATGATGGCAATCAAGAGGATCTTGAGATACTTGAAAGGCACTGAAAATTATGGATTGTGGTATAAATTTGGAGGTAATCTAGACTTGAAAGTGTTTACTAATGCTGATTGGGTAGGAAACATTGATGACAAAAAAAGCACAAGTGGAGGAGCATTCTTTCTTGAAAAGACATTGGTTTCTTGGACAAGTAAAAAGAAAAAATGTGCATCCCAATCTATAGCAAAAGCAAAGTATGTTGCAGCAGCAATGAATTGTTCTAACATTGTTTCATTTAAACAGTTGTTAGAAGGCATGAAGGTGGAAATCAAAGAACTAGTTGTTATGTTTTGTGAAAATACAATTGCTATCAACATATCTAAAAATCCAGTAATGCATTCATAAAACAAGCACATTGCAATAGAGTGTCACTTTGTCAGAGAATTGGTGCACGACAAGGAGATCAGATTGGAACATGTCCATACAAAAGAACAAATTTCTGACATATTCACCAAGCCATTACCTGAGGATGCATTCTTGTATCTAAAAGGTAAGCTAGGGGCTATTCCCCTATCTGAAGTTCATTAAAATGAAGTTTTAGTGATGCATCAACAAGAACCAAGTTGGAGATCTATCAGTTAATGCAACATAGTCATGGAAACATTGCATATGAATTAGTACTTAAGGTACATTGCTACTCATTTGGTTTGTGTTGCCTTTGGCATGTGTTGTCAAAGAGGGATAGTATACTGTCATAACTTTTTGAAATTTGAATTTGATTATGGAGAGTTTCTTGTTTAGAAAAGATGCTATGTAATTCCTTCACAGAGGGAGATTATGGCATTAGAGAAGTTTGTGGCATAAAATCTAAGAGAGAGAAATGTTCTGTCAAAAAAAGACTTGTTTTCAAATTTCATCTACTATGGCATGTTGTGTTGCCATCAACGCCAAAGAGGAAGATTGTTGGATACAATTGTTCAATTGTGTGTTGTCTTTGATGTTACACAAATGTCATATTAGTTATCTGACAGAATCTACTGAGCTCAGTTGGTCAACAAAGAAAATTACAAAATCTACCGAGCTCAATTGGTCAACAAAGCAAATTATAAAGTCTACCAAGTGTTCCTGAAAATACTCTATGGAAATAGTTTCTACCGAGCTCACTTAGGCATCAAAGGTTTCTGTGGAAAAATTTAGTTTCTACCGAGCTCACAAGGTCAATGAAGGAAAGTTAGTGTTTACTGAGTTCACTCGATCTCCAAGAGATTTTACTGAGTTTCTAGTGTTCATCGAGCTTCAGTTGGTTAACACTAGAAATCATTTCTAGAGCAGTGTTTATCAAGCAGGGTCAACCAATGAAGGATTTCATTGTTTTGGGAAATAAAGTTTAATTATTTCATGTAATGATTATAACCAACTGATGTAATGATTATTGGTAATTGTAACTTGTAAATGAGCTAACTTGAAAATTTGTAAGGTATAAATAAAAGGTCAAGATGTGAATTCTAAAGTGTAATGAGCAAGCATGCAAGTGTATTGATTATGAAGAAGGTGTGAGTGAATTTTGAAGAAGGATCAGATATCCTTGAGGAGTAGAAAAGTTGTATTCGATCAAAGATGATCTAGTGAAATAGAACAGAGATCTATATCAGCAATTCACTTACATCTCATTCAGGTCAACTCATTGCTACTTTCTCACAATTGTAGCAGTGATTTCTAAATCTCTTAATAGAGTTGGTTTTACAGCCATTTTGTAAATCCTCTAACAAGGTGGACAGTTCTACTGAATTTTTCTAAAGTCTTTTAGCAAGGCCACTCCTAGAAGGGTGATTAAATCCTTTAACAAGGTCACACCTAACAGTGTGTTTTGTGACCTTTAATAGGGTTGGCTCCTAACAGGGCTCACTTCAGAAGAGTGAAAATTGGTAGCTAGTTACTTGGTGGTTTTTCTCATATTGGGTTTCCATGTTAAATCTGGTGTCTCTAGTGTTCATGTTATTTCTTTATGCATGCATGTTAAATCTCTATGAATGCTTAAAGATTAGTAATTAATTCATCTACAAAGTTACAACATTTTTCTGTGTGACTACTGAGTGATAGTAGTAACTAGTTTTATAAGACATCTAAGGGATCTGTGGATTTATTTTTGTGGTCACTAATTCACCCCAACCCCGCCCCCCACCCCTTCCCCAGTTACTCCATCTATATTTCCAACACTTCATAACTTTGTAGGTTACTATCCTAGGTCAAAATAACCTTGCAGAAATGTAAACATGAAACGTTACAAAGTCATTCACACAATTTGACACAAGAATTTTACATGGAAACCTAATTTTGGAAAAAAAAACTAGTAACATGCTACCAATTTTCACTCTTCTGAAGTGAGCCCTATGAGGAGCCAACCAAGTTAAAGGTTATAATGCACACTATTAAATGTGACCTTGATTAAATGATTTCAATCACCCTATTAGGAGTGACCCTTGTTAGAGGATTTTAAAACATCCCATTAGAATGTCACATGGTCAAAGGATTTACTTATGACTGTTAGGTTAACCTTAATCAAAAATATTTATCCAGACTGATACAATTGTTAGAAAGTAGTAGTAGGACTTGATCTGATATCAAAACAACTCAATTGTAGATTTCAAATCTCACTTTTAGTTCTCTATTCTACTTGACATTCATTCTCCTTTGTCTATCATCGCTTGTTCACCCTTCAAGCTTTCACCTCCTTAAGCCTCCATGCTTAGTATTGTAGTGCCTCTCCCATTTGACTTTTGTAAGTCATCCTGATGGATGCACCCTTGCTAATCTTTTTTTGTGATGGATCATGATTGTGACCCTGAGTGGTCTACATTGTTGAGGTGTTTGGATTTATGTTTCTTTATCAGTTGCGTTGATTATGCTTTTGACTGATCTTTGAGATTATGATGTGATTTTTGGTTCATTGAGATTTGTGCCAATGGTTACCAAGATCGATGTGGTATCATGAGGTTGTTCCATGATTACCCTGAGATGTGTGCAGAGATTGCACTATGTTCTTTTACCATGCTACACTGGACTAGGTTCCTGTAGCAGTGGTTAGTCATGTTTATGACTATGTTTTCTTATGTGTTTTAAATGCCTTTTTAATGCTTAAGTAATTAGAATGGATTGTTCTTGTTGGATTATTTGGTTATGTGCTGCGGACATTTACCTTGTTTTATTTTGATCTGAGAGATATCTGTTCTTATGTGATGTTTTACATTTGAGATGACTTGAGGGTCAAATGTTACTCTTTGATTCCAGTATCATAGATATTAGGCTACTATGTTGTTCAATTAATCATATTGCATGATGATGTCATTTTGAGATGACAGTGTGTTTTATGATGATATCTGGTTATTTGGTATTTGGACATACCTCTGATTATGTTATGTGATGGATTTAATGTTATGGTTATTTACTTCATTCCTACGTTGTTATGCTTTATGCAAATGTGAGTGATGTAAATAGATTATTTTAATATAATTAATTAAATGGCTAAATTAGGTGATTTAATGCATTTATTGCTTCGGCTATGTTATTATATGCAATTGCACTTGATCGTGTTGTTTAGTGTGCAGGATTTATATCCCTGGCAGTGGCACATGGAGTTAGTGATTCAGCCTTTCATATTTTACCAATGTTGTCCTTGTATGGTCGACATATCCTTTATTAAAATGTTTAATTTAAACCTTTCGGTGATTATTAAATTCGAACTTATGTGATTAGACCAGTAAGCGTGTTTGTGCATTTAGAGGTTTGCATTGCCGCGAAAGTTGTTTAAGGAGATTTATGTGTTTTTGGGTTTTTGGGCTTTTTAATTGATTTATTTTAATTTCTGGCAGCTTTGCCATAGATGAATTCCTATTTATAGGAATAGCCTATTTTCGTTTGGGTCGATTCGGAGTTTAACTAGATTGGCTGGTTAAATGCCCTAATCGATTATTCACCCGAAAAGTGAATAAGTATCCAAAGAGGAATTTAATTCCTCACTTCTCACTTTCAAATTGGAAAGTTGGAGAGTAAAACCCAAAATCCTCTTCATGAAGATTTACTGTTTTGTTCGTTGTGGGAGCTACGAGCATGGGATCGTTGCGAGGTTGAGCTTATTGGATCCAACTCAGGAAAACCTTGGATTGCCGCAATTTTCAGCCACTTCTGTGGGCATTTTATTTTATGGTTCAGATTTCCGTTTTGCCCTTTTGGCTGTGAGGTAGGGCTTTCTTGTTTTATTGTTTCTGCTCTGTTTCTGCTTCTATTTTTGGTAGTCATTTGTTTGGAGGCTGAAAACTAGTGTTCCCCTCCATTTCTATATGCTAGTTCTACCCGGTTGGGCGAGTATGAACATTTCCCTATTTTTTGGGATGAGGGTTTGAAATTTTACGTCGTTATGCTGGCCGATTTTGCATACGGTGTTCGATTCCATTGATTTTTGGATTTTTGGGGTTTTTGAACCCAAAGGCCAAATGGGTTTTAATTTTGAAGTTTTTCAAATTTTGAGAGTTTTTACCTCGTTTTGCGTGCCATCCTATTTTCTTGAGTTTTCTTGGCACAATGTGGGTCATGGACTTTGATGATCTGTTTGGATATCAGTCAGACCACTTTTGCACTTTTATGTTGCATTGGGATGCGTGTTGCATCCGTACTCCCGACGTTGTGTTCAGTTGAGTGATTTTATACTTGTTATGGTTTTTGTTGGACCTTTGCTTTTGTTTCGTGAACACTAGGATTCGTGTAGAATCCATACTCTCGGATTGAGGCCGGTTGAGTGAGTTCACGATGTTTGGTCTTGTTACATCATTGGGATTCGTGTAGAATCCATACTCTCGAATTGAGGCCGGTTGAGTGATTTCATGATGTATGATTTTATTGGCTTTGGGATTCGTGTAGAATCTGTCCTTCCCGTGTTGCTTTCAGTTGGGTGTTTTCTTTGCATTGTGTTCTCATTCCTGTCCTTGTGTTATGATATTCGTGATGGTGGTGCGCCACACACGAGTACGTGCGCGTACATTTGTTGGGTGACTTGCAAGGCCCAATCTTTTGTGGGTTTGTCGAAAGTTATGATCATTGGGGTTGGGATGGGAGTATGCATGCCCATGGGCACTTGTCGTAGGATGAGCATGGGTAGGGTAGGGTAGCATATGGAGAGGGCTTCTATCTCATAGCCCAGCGATCATGATGCCATGGGTATGGCTGAGAGGAGCTTGTTTAAGTGATAACTAAAGAAAATGTGTGACTGGTAATAAAACTTAAGATAATAAAATATTTGGGGTGCAAGAGCCTTTCCGTTGAGGGATGTTGAATCTGCGCAAGTCCTAGCTTGGGCTTTTTGATGCCAAGTGACTCTCCATGATGTTAGTCCCTACATAGTAGCCTATTGAGTGTTTGACCAGGACATGTACTCCTTGCATTGTCTTAGGTTCTTGGTTCAACCATCATACTGTCTGTCGTGAGTGTTAGTCATGGATGTTGTGATTTTTGTGTGTTTGTGGTTGGATCTTTATCTCCATTAGCACGACGGGTGTGGACCTATGGGTGCCATGTGGTTGGGAGGCGTAGCTACCTTCACCACTGCTAGGGATCGGTGTACAGAGACGATCTTTTGTCCTAGTGCGACTGTTGCTGGATGTCTTCACTTGGTACTTCGAGTTTCGGAGTATGCTTTCTTGTGATTTATGCTTTCATTGGGATGCTTGTATATCATGTTTAGATGATGTTATTTTATTTGGCGTATTCCCTTATTATGATGTTTAGCATATGATTAGATGATGTGATTTGCTTTAGTAGTATATATGTTGCTTACTGTTGTTTAGCATGTGATAGGTGATGTTATCTACTGTAGGATTATCTTATGCGTTATCACTAGCATGTTAGATTTTCTTATGTTGTTATTATGCATGTTTTAGTAGTGACGTCCCTATTACGACAATACTAACGATTTGGTCGATGGGTTGGGATGTTACGCGCGAGGGATGGCTAGGATCCACGATGGTCTTATGATGCTATTGACGGTTGGGAGGAACTGCGTACTTAGTTTGGTTCTTCAGTTCACTGTGATGTTTATTTTAGTGTGTTCTTTGCTGATGTAGTTTAGATGGATAGATGTTCTCCTTTTTGTGTTGTTCTTGCACTCGAGTGTTCATTCCTCAAGCCTTTGTGGATCCGGTACTCCCTGGTGTGGAGGTTCTTTGCTCTAATTTTGGTCCTTTTTGCTTCTGAGAGTGTTTTCATGTTTCTATGGGCGACATTTGTTCAGCATGGTGCGACACTTTAAAAAGTATCACACGCCCATGCAAACTATGTCATACGACACTGTAAAGTATCGCACGCCTTCATGAGAAATGTCGTACGACACTGGAAGAGTGTCGCACGCCTTCTTGAGAAATGTCGTACGATGCTGAAAAGTGTTGCATTCCTTCTTGAGAAATGTCGTATGACACTGGAAGAGTATCGCATGCCTTAAGGAGAAGTATCGCCCTCCCTTAGTAAAAAGTGTTGCACGGTTTTTGTGAAAAACCTGTGCGTGCCATCAGTGGGCACTTTTCTTCATGATCCGATCTTTTTGAGAGTGGTTTTGGATACCCTTTTGGGCGTTCTTCGACCCTATGCTATTGCATTTTAAATTTTGTCAGTTTCTTTTGAAATCGAGTTTTTGTGTTCTGTTTTAGTCTCTTGGGATTTAAAATATATCGTTTAAGTATAAGTTGACGTATATTTCTTATACTTAAGATATATTTTAATATATGCGACAAATCGTTTGAGATAGGTTTCAGACCTCTCGGAGATAAGTTATGGATTCTAGGAAATTTTAGGGCTTCAGAAATCCAGACTTAGCCAATTTTCAAGGCTTCAGGATTTCAGGCTTAGCCAAATTTTGGGATTCTGCATTTTACCCCAGCTTGGTGTTTTGTTGATGAGTGGTCTTTTCTTGTGCCCTCATCTTGTTGTGGTGGTTGTTGGCTTTTGTTTGGGTGTGTCAGTTGGGTAGTGGCATTTAGAGATTCATTGGTTGCTGAGATTGTGTTGAAGTCTTCTGTTGCGATCTTTGTGATCCCTGTATGATGTTGTCTTGTGCATTCATACTTGTAAAAAAAAAAAATCTTGGCTTGATTTGAATCCTTGTTTCCAAGGATCTTCGGGCGGGGCATCACAAGTATTCCAATAGTAAGTTCTTTCCTTCAGCCACCGTATGAAGCAACACCTCCAGACAACTTGTCTTTCTTTGGCTCACTCTCTAACATTTTTCTTCTGGCCTTGTATCCCCTTGAATAGATAATTTTTGTCTTTTGTTAGATTAATTAAATCCTCCCTTCTTCCAATTTTTTTCCCTCTAGAAACTTCTCTTACAATCCTTACTCAATTCATCTCAAAATGATTTATCTTGAATTATGTGTCACCAACTCATCAAGCTTATCTTCAACACACTTCACACAATTCAGGAAATCAACTTTGTTGGCTCAGATTCATCAAATCTTTGATCAAACTATTTTTGCTATCACTCAACAATAATAGTCTTCTGATGCTCATTCAATACTAGGTTGTTTGGCATGAACTAAGTCTTCACTTGGTCATTACTACCATTCTCTAACTCTTGACACTAACTTTCTAATGTTTGGCACTTACTAGATTTCTTCTTTGCTTGGCTATAACTAAATTTCTACTTGGCTTGAACTGAATGCTTGACTTACATTGTTTGCTTGGTTAGGCTTGGCAGACACATTTTATTGCAAACTCTTCTTCTTGTCTTAGCTTAAGTATCCTTTCACTTTAGCCTTAAGTAGATAAATAATACATTATGTCATTAAATTCCCATCTAGTCTTAGTTCTCCTTTTATACACCATATAACTCAACCTTTCTCTATGTACACTTGTTAACCTTTCTTTTCAAATCTTCTTCATCAATTAATCAAATGATAGCATTTAGACCAAAAAATAATTGTCTTGCCAGCAAGTAGCAGGTTTGACATTAGTGAAAAATAATAATTGTTCCATGATAGGTTCCAATACTTCAACAATCTTCTTTTTCAATAATCTCCCTCTTTGGCATTGATGGGAAACCAATACTGACAACAATACCAAAAAGAAACTTAATACCTTTTATAGAAATCTCTCCATCTATCAGCACGTGTCCTTCCTCTGTATAGTTTAATATTTGCTTTGCAATCTCTCTCCTTCTGATAAACTCTTTCAATCTCTCCCTTAATGTATTTAATGTAATTCTCCCTTGGAACTCTAACAAACTCTCTCTTACGATATTCAATATAATTCTCCCTCTTTGACAACAATTCCAATGACTTGTCATCTATACATATAGATATCAACAATTCAGGTTGTCCCTCTAACACCTTACTTGTGACTATAAATCTTTTGTTTAAGGTCCTACACTACTTTAGGCAGTTCCTTAAGTAAGATCCATTGCATCAAGTTGTAAAGTATGTCATTCAACTCAGTTAATGTAGGGAATTAATCTTACTCCTTTAAGTAGCTTGAGATAGGGGTATCACCCCTAGCTTACCTCTAAGATATTCATGTGCATCCTTAGGTAAAGCCTTTGTGAATATATCAACTATTTTTTCATTTGTATTCACAATTTCATTTTAACTTCTTTGTCCTAGACTAATTCTCTCAAATAATGATATTTGATTGCAATGTTATTTGTCTTTGTATGCATCACAATATTTTTAGATATATTTAATAGCACTTGTATTGTCATAGTAGATTACCATAGGTTCAATAATTTCATCCTTCATTCCTTTGAGTAACTTTTTAATCCATACCACATTTTGTACAATTCACTGCAACAGCCACATATTCAACTTCAATAGTAGATTGTGAAATACAATTTTGTTTCTCACTAGTCCATGTAACTAATCTTTTTCCTAAGAAAAATGCTCCACCACTTGTACTTTTCTTGTCATCAATGTTTCCAGCCCAATCAGCATCTTTATAGGCTCTTAATTCAAAATTGTCATTCTTCTTGCAGTATAGACCATAGTCTTATGTACTATTTAGATAGCTCATAATCCTTTTGACAGAATAAAGTGATTCTCCTTAGGATTTGCAAAAAATCTTGCAACAATCCCAATAGTTAGTGCAATATTAGGTCTATTATGAACTACATATTGCAATTTCTCAATCATAGACCTGTACAATGTTTAATTTACCTTAGTAGAATCATCAATTTTGGATGATTTCTATCTTGTCACCATAGGAGTGCTAACCAATCTTGAATCTTCCATTCCAAAAGTTTTCAATATTTCCTTTACATACTTGGACTGAGTAATGTAAATACCATATTTCATCTAATACACTTGTAATCCAACAAAGAACTTTACCTCTCCAAACATAGACATCTCAATTTCTTTCATTGTTTCATTTGCAAATGTCTTACACAATGTATCTTGTGTTGCAAATATGATATCATCAACAAATATTTGAGCTAGTAAAATTCCTTTATCTCCCTATGTCTTCAAGTATAGATTGTTGTTGTTATTAGTCTTCTCAAAATCAATCTTCAAAAGATAGGTATGTAGTTTTTCATACCATGCTCTAGGAGCTTGCTTGAAATCACATAAATCTTTGTGCAATCTAGATACCATGTTTTTATCATTTGGATCAACAAATCCTTTAGGCTCTTCAATGTAAACCTCCTCTTCCAGTATACTATTCAGAAATGTTAACTTAAGATCCATTTGATAAAATTTGAATCACTTATAAGCAGAATAAGTAAGAAGAGTTTTTACTCCTTGCAATCTTGCAACTGGGGAAAATGTCTCTCCATAGACAATTCCCTCTTCTTGTGCATATCCTTTGTAGTCTAACGTTGCCTTATTCCTTAATACTCAACCATTCTCATCCAATTTTTTTCTATATACCCACTTGGTTCCAATAACATTCTTATCCTTTAATCTAGGTACAAGTGTCATGGTTTTGTCTTTCTCAATCTGATAAATTTCTTCATTCAAGGCTTGAATTTATTATTCATTCTCTAATGCATCCTTCACTATTTTAGGTTCATGTATGCTTAACAAACATGTATCATTTCTCAATTTATTCCTTTTTATTGGTCCATCTTCTTTTTTCTCCAATGATTTTCTTAGCAGCAATACATTCACTAAGAAATTGGTTTGATAATTACAAGGACTCCATGAGAGGAGGATCTACCTTGAAGCAATTGTTATGATTCAATGCAAAACCATTTTGATAAATGATATTCTTGGACCTCAAAGTTTAAAATCACAAAATTATGTCCTTTTGCATTATAAATTCAAATTTTGGGATTCAAGCTCATGTTATGTGGTTTGTTGATGTTTTTTTGGCAAAGGGTTGAAAGGGGACCCCATTTATCTAAACTTTTGAAGGGCTTTACCTTGATTTAGTTTAGATTTTTGGAATCGAGGGTAGGATCTGCTCTTTTCCAATTATTAAAGGTTCAACTAAAACCATGTAGTCCAAAATTTGAAAGAGGTTGAATTTCAAAGACTTGTCAAATGAGATCCTAAAAATTTGGGATTCTATAGGTTCATTTACATTCTTTAGTGGCATTTTCTATACCCTTGTGTAAGATATGACTTAGTAATTTTTAGCATTGATAAGGTTTAATTTATGGTCTTCAAGGTTTACTAAGTCCATAATAAAGACTAGTGAAAATTTTAAGAGTGAACATGACATGGAGACGAGGTACAGGACAATTCCTAAAATGAGGCTAGATTTTATACATTAGGTTCCTAAGGCTATACAACCTCCAAACCTAGATCATTAATTGGATTTGAGGTGAAAAAATGTTGAAACTTACAAGGAGATCAATTTAGTCCTACTCTATGAAAGTGAGAAACCCTACAAAATTAAAAAGGCACAACAATGTACAACACCTAGTGAAGGTTTTGTAAATGTGATTACAAGAAGAGTGGGTTTGACCATGGAGGAGACTTCGTAGTTAAGCGCACTCAAGCCGGAGTAGTACTAGGACGAGTGACCTCCCAAGAAGTCGAGTGCTTCACCTCTATGAGAATCACCTAGATCCAATGAGTGCTAAGTGTTCCATTTATTCTCATGAGAGATGGATTCATGTTAAATCACTACTCATAAAACATGGGTCAATAAGTTTGACTCAAAAACTACACAGTGAAATCCTGATGGCAATATCACAATGAAAAGACCAACAAGAATAGTTGAAAGAATACTAGGATCTAACTCCCAATGTGCAAGCACAAGGAAAGGGCACACATAGGCACTGAATCCATGAATGAGAAAGCTTTAATCACACACAGGGTTGCAAGGAAGCTTACATGGTTTCACAAAAAGATCTCTCTAAATGGAATGTGGGTGTAAAATGAACCCTATTAGGCTTTTTGTGTCATTGTATGGGGTGTACAATAAATGCATCTTGGATGGTTATGGGGTTTTAAACTTTGGCATACACAAAGGAAACTGGGATTTCAAGGCTTTCAAGAAATATAGGAACTACATGTTTCTAGATCTTCAAGATCCCAAAGTCCAAAATCCCAAAGGGAACAAAGGGAAACAACAGAAAACGCTAAATGGGGATAGAGTGGGTGGAATGGCCATTCCTATTAGAGCCCAAACAAACCATGTGGCAGAAGCTAGTGCGGCTCTATATGGTCTTAACTATGCAAAAAATTTGAATTTGAATAAGATATGGCTTGAGGGGGACTCCCTTAATATTATTAATTGTCTTAAGAAAGTTACCATTCGTTCTTGGACTATTAATAATATTATAGGTAAGGTCATTGAGCTTATCAATTCCTTTGAAATTTGTGTTGTCACTCACAACTATAGAGAAATGAACCAAGTTGTTGACTAGGTAGCTAATGTGGCATGCAAGAGTGATGACAAGTGAGGGGTGTTTATTGATTGAGCATGACAAAGCTAGAAGTAAGCAAAAGTGTTTCAGTAATGATGAATACGCCAGAAAAGAGTAATTATTATATGGTTAGAATTGGGAAGCAACATGCTATTATGAGAAGGACAGTTTATTACCAATCAATCAATGTGACATGGATTATGGGTCTTTTTTCCCATTAATCTCCTTGGCTACGATATCAACCATAGTTTTCTATTGCAGAGGGTTTTTTTTAGAAGAAAGAAACTTCATCCTAGAGACAAAAAGATGGGAGGAAAGAGGAAAAGAATTGAATTGGCAAGTTGCAAAGAGTGGAGGAAAAAGGGAATCTGGGACATTTTGGAGCAAGGGAATTTTACTGTTTTTATGGAAAAATTGAAAGGAAAAAACCCTACTATAACTGAGTATTTCATAATGACATGGAAAAATGGGAGTGTTTTGGTGGGGAATAAAAGAATGGAGGTCTTTGAAGACATCATAGCTGAAGCTGCAAGGCTGAATATGGAGGGTATCAACTTCTATTGGGATAGAAAGCTCTCAGATCAGGCGGTTGATGAGTTTGCAGATTCAGCTAAGGAAAGTAACAGACTGGTGAAAATAGGTAATTCTTACTTTACCCCGATTCCATTTTGTGCCCTTGGAGATATGTGATGTTTGTGATTATTGAGTATCTTACTTTAGATGGGTGCTTCACCAAGATTTATGGTCACCATTTTATGTTAGTTAACCATTTTAGGTATAGGGTTAGGATAAATTTTCCTTTTTACCTCAGACAATCTCTGGGTAATTTGATTCTTGCCTTTCAAAATGACCCTGAGGGAGATCACACATGCCATGAGGGGTTAATGGTTTTAATAATGAACCTATTAAAGTTTTAAAAAGGTGGATAGGCCCAGATAGAGTAAGAAATCACTTGATTATGAGACTAAGGGCAGTGATTCTGAGGAGGACTTTGATATAAATAACGAGGATGAGGTGGATGAGGGTGATTTAAAGAAGAACAAGAAAGGGGATATGGGAAACTCTTCCAAGAAGAAAAGGAAGGCTAAGTAGAGTGAATTGGATCAAGACAATAATTATGAGGAGTAGAGGAAGGGCTTTCAAAAGAGAGGAACCTTGGGAAAGGTCTCAAGAAATAGGGGAAAGGTGGCGGAAAGGGATTTTGTCCTCTCTGACGATGAACCCTTAATTACAAGGATGGAAAGAAAAAGGAAAAAGGTGATTGCTCAAGATGCAGGGGATGACAATGATCTCAATGAGGTGGACCTAGATAGAAACAAACAGGGGGAGCAGGAGGACTACTTTGATAAAAGGGAAGAGGATGAACAAGGGTTCTTAAAGGGCATCATGGGTAACCCAAAATCGATTATGAAGGATATTGGTACACTTAAACAACAAATGCAGGATATATCAAGGGACTTTGATCAACTCAACAAGACGGCAAGGGGGGAGCATACGTTGGGTCAGCACATTGATAAACTATCTGAGGTTATTGGCAATGCGGAAGAGGTAAAAATTTGATGAAGCATGTGCCAACAATTGAAACCAAAAATAGGAACCTTGACTAGTGAAGCAAAGATATGCAAAAAAGGATGGATGGTCTGGTTGCTAGAGTGAGTAACATGGAAAATATAGTAAAAAAACTAGTAGATCAAAACTACACAATTTTGAAGATCATGGCTGATAACTTCAATACCCTACTGAACAAGATGGAACAGAGTAAAGGCCAAGACTCCCTTCGTGTGAATGAGGACTAGGGCCCAAGCAAATGCACAAGGGCCAATTCCAAGAAGATAGAAGAAGTGGAAGCCAAAAAGCTGGATGATATGAAAGCTTCTATGAAAAATATAAACATTCTAGTAGATCAAGTTGCAGACATACTGAAGACCCTGTAGTTGTCTAGGTGTTGTCCTTTTGCTTTTCTTTTGCTATCTCTTATGCATAGTTGTACTTTGGCCTCCTAGAACTATGACTTTTTCTTAGTGGTCTCAGAGGCCTTTTGTTATCTAAACTTTTATATTTGTATTTCTTTGATACTTTGCTAAAGGTTTCAGGTCCTTTAAAACTTGTTTTTACGTAATCAAAACAAAATAAAACTCTAAGGTCCAAGACTCTGAAGGAGCCTAAGGAAACCCTTGGATACTTTGGAGCTTGGGATCCCACAGGGAAAGTCATGTGAAAGAAAACAAAGGAAAAAAGGAAAATATAGAAAATGAAACATTAAAGATGGGACCCAAATTTTAAATTTAAGTAGGCATGGCATAATACAACTGTTGGTCATGAAGTTTTGCTTTTAAAGAAATGAGCCCAAAATTGTATTCTAGAAAACTCTGAACTCATAAAATTGAATATGAAAAATATAATTCAATCAAAATAAGAAGGGTAAATTGATCAAATATCAAAAACTTATTTGCAAACATATCATATGATGTTCCTTAAATATTGGATATGGTAGTATGCTTGTAATTGATAAACTCTGACACGATTTATTTACGTGTGAAAGGATATTTATTGTTATGCTAGAAGCACTATCTACATTTAGGGGAGAGGATCGTGTGAATTTCAAATTACTCCCAAGTTTCTAGAGAAGCGTACTCGGCAAGTACCTTACTTATAACTACACTTTTAGGGGCATGTTATCAAATGTGGTGACACATTAGCATATGTTTTTGCTATTGTGTCCAAAAAGGCCCCAAAAGAGTGACACTCGCTCTCGCAAACTAAGTCATGTTTCCTTGGTGTAGTGACGTGACATTACATAATTGACTACTTTTTAGATGTAAAGATTACATTTTAGTCAATGTGTGTTCACACTAACAACTTTAAAAACAATTATTGATACAATATTGTGTAGAAGTTTGAGATTTACACCAACAAATGCTGTAACAATTATTAGACCTATCTCAACTAATAGGTCATTTTCCCTATAGAAAACACTTGTTTTCCTATTAATTGTGCATGCATTTGAGTTCATGTCCAATTATGCAAGGCATACAATCTTGGGGTGGACAAGAATGTTACGAGACTTTCACCGTTGCTAGTGCTGATGTGTCTCTTGCACTTAGGTGCAACTGGAGTGGGATCAATATCAAAATGTAAAACAATTAATTTTAAGGATTAACTCATAAAATAGTAGAGTTATTGAAGTCTTAATGAATTCATATTTTCGAATTTCAATGAAGTGTGCAGAAATGCTTCCTATACTAATGTATTGAGAAAAGATTGCGCAAATATTTGAAGAAAAAGCTGAATACAGAAAATATAAAAATATCACATAGATAAATGCTCACAACACAAGATGTATGTGGGGACAACTCATCAGGAGAAAAATCCCACTACAAAACCCTGCTCAATATATTATAACAATGTAGTTGCATACGCTTGCAGAGCAAGTTTCATCCATAAATACACTAATAATTTTTAGAATAAATCAGATAAGATAACGGTATCTCGAAATGATCATACAACAACAATCCTAACACTTAATGAAAAACTCACAATCCCTGACAGCAACTTTCCATTAACCTTATACAGAAACTGGGCATAACGAGATAATTGAAGAGATATTCCACAAGCATTTTCTGATGGTAGTCCTCAATATGTTCAAAAATCCAGCAATGTATCCATCTCCTCCACTGCTGCCAATAGAAATCCAATTCTTCAGTAGAATTTTCAATGTCCACCTCCATTTCCCATATCCATTGAAGGCTTCATGACTACAATCCCAATTCCTAAAGCCATTAATATAGAATTTCACATATCCATTTCCTTTCTATTCATTTCTTGATAGTGCGAGGATTGCCAGAGTGATTTCTCCATGTCCTCGTTTGCAAAGATAGACTCTGGCGCTTACAATCATCAAAAGTTCAAAGCATATCCCTTTTCATGAATAGGAGATCCTTAGTTGACTAAGCTCCCCTGTTTTCCTTCCAATTGAACTCACCTAGATTGGACGGAAGTTAAATCTTTCTCATTATTGGGAGAGCAGATGTTATAGGTAGAGTGCAAGTAAATGTAATTTGCAGTCTGAAAAGAATAACTTCTTACAATGTAATTGCTTACCCATTAGCTCCCCTGATATTATTCAGCTGAGAGATCAAACATCTATCGGTGCTGAGGAACTACGCAGAAACACTGCGATCAGAACTTGGGAGAAACTTTTGTTGAAATCATTTTGCTGATCAATATTTTGGGGTTCTGCAATCATAGGCAATAGTTGTAAATGCACATAGGAATATATTCGAAGGCCTAAATAAATGAGATTTTATTGGATAAATCTTATAGCATATATAAATGTAATAAATAATGACTCTTGTTCTGGCATTCAAAGAATTCCAATATTGGAAAATAGACCCTTATATGAAGAAAAGAAGATTGATAGCAGTAGAATATCCAACAAATAAATTGGGTTCCTAAATTCAACTCCTAACTAATTTAAATCATTTTTTTGTATATAACCTGAAGCAGAAACTGGAAAATCAAATAGCAGTCTTCAAAGGGGGTTTAAAGCATTATAGCAGGGAAGCCCAGTGATAAGCAGTTTAGATCTCATCTCCGATACATACATATGTAACAATATCGGCCTTGTGGTAAGCAACAATTCCATTCAGGCTGCTCCCTATTCCAGTCCATCTTCCCATAAAAGGTTCTGACGCCTCGTAACTTCTAAATTGCCTTCAAGGTTCCTTATATTCCTGTACTCAAAAGATTACACAACAGTTCCTTCTAAAATGTGCTGCATCTTCAGATGTTATTTCATAAGAATCTACTTCATGCTTCCTGTAGAAGAAGCAAACAAGATCAGATGTATCCACCGCAAAATAATCTCGAGGAATCAAGATAACAACTTGGTAAATGAGTTTCTTAGAGGTTGCAGACAGTAACAGCTTTCCAATGGCAATGCCTTCTATTTCAATCTAGCCAAGGAATTGTTACAATGAAAACTTTAAAATCTTTCATAACTTATTATCTATCTTAAAGTATTTCAAGAAGCATTCTCTGAACCTACACTATCAATTTGCATAGATTTTTAATGGTCTAATCATGCCTTCTTCTCAATACCTTATATTGATATTCATACACATCTGTGATTTGAAATGTGATCCTTAACATTGTAGATAACTATTCAGAAAACCAAAATTATTATAAAAAAAAATGTCTAATACAATTTCAAACTTCAAAATGTAGAATATATTCATTACTATCAAAGACGATCATTATGTGTTATAAAATTAAATGATCTATCATAAATTTGTTCCTATTTATAATTTAATCATGATTTCTATTACCTTGATTCATCAGTTTCTAACAGATTCAGAAACTGCTAAATTACGTTCTCTTCCTATTGCATCTATCTCTCTCTTAACCTAGAATTCTTCCTATTACACCATCGCAAATGCATACGGCCAACGACAATTGAAAACATATTATCTTTGAGAAAAAGATTTACAATTGGTTTTTATATTAAGTTAATTCAGCACTCGTTACCTTTGGGAAAGCTGATGGAACGCCTCCAGTACGCTCCCTTCATTGCCCATCAATGACCATGCCTCTTTCACTTTTACTTCTTTTCCCTCGCAGAATGCCTCAATCTGGTATCGTTTTGACTGAAGCCAATTTGAACCTTCCGGGAAAATGCCCATCCACAGCCATTTGCCATTACTCATTTCGGTATAAAAATGATTGTCATTGTCTGTAGATATATGGAAGCATAAGTTAGGATGAACATCTTCTATAAAGAAGCATATCAGAATGGCATTGGCGGCACTCTCCGGCATACTCAATGCCAGGCCTCCTGATGACGCATACACGGCCACGTTTCCCAGAGGAAAAGAAGTAAAGAAGCTTTTCAACGAGTCCACATCAATCACCGCTCTCGTGCATACTATCACTTCCCTTCGCCATTTTTGCACAATATTTGCACTCGCTTCCCTCTGCCATTTCTGCACAATATTTGCAAAAATCATAAGCAACACAAAATCAAATGCCTCGTAATAATTAATGGACTTTTATATTTTTAATTCAACTAATTTCTTTCACCTGAATGTTACTGATGGATGGTTCAATAACTGATCTATCATTTGCTACGACTTCCAGCGCCTCCAATGTATCATTGTGCTCCAAGTTGAACATACACACCCTCTTCGAGCACGTATGTACTTTCAATTTTTCCAATGATGTCGATCCTTCTAAACCTTCTATTCTATCCAATTTGTGGCATCTCTTTAATTTAAACTCTTTTAGACAAGTTAATGCTGCAAGACTTGGCAGGGTGTTCAGTTCCATACAGCCATCTATCATAAGTGTTTCCAGTGACCTCAAACCTCCTAGACTTCCTATCTTCTCCAGTTTGTTGCAGCCGACCAATGCAAGCTTCTTTAGAGAAGTTAATTCTGCAAGACTGGGAAGTGTGTTGAATTCTGTACAGTCATGCATTCTGAGTGTCTCCAATGACCTCAGGCTTTCTAAACTTTCTATCTTCTCCAATTTGTTGCAGCCTTTTAAAGCAAACATCTTTAGAGAAGTTGCCTCTACAAGACTTGGAAGGGTGTTCAATTCTGCACAGTTATGTATTATGAGTTTCTCCAATGACCTCAGGCTTTCTAAACTTTCTATCATCTCCAATTTGTTGCAGCGTCTCAAATCAATTATCTTTAGAGAAGTTGCCTCTGCAAGACTTGGAAGTGTGTTCAATTCTGTACAGTCATAAATTATGAGTGTCTCCAATGACCTCAGGCTTTCTAAACTTTCTATCTTCTCCAGTTTGTTGCAGCGTCTCAAATCAAACATCTTTAGAAAAGTTAATTTTGTAAGACTTGGAAGTGTGTTCAATGCTGTACAGTCATATATTCTGAGTGTCTCCAATAACCTCAGGCTTCCTAGACTTTCTATCTTCGCCAATCCATAGCCCTCACTAATAAACAACTCTCTTAACTGCGAAGGCACCTGCAACCAATTTTGCAAACAAATTAACATACTTAAAATAAAAAATATTTCGGTTTGCAATGCAAGATACTTACATCCACATCACGTTCCCACAAATCTTGTAATTTTTGAGCTTTATTAAGTCCTAAAACTCTTAAATTTTTCAATGAAAGCCACGATGGAAATCTTTCATGCTCAAATGTGTCACAGCGAAGGAAGAGCAGTTCTCTTGATATTTCGCTACATTGCTCATTAATAAAATCTCCGTTGTCAAATAGAATCTTCAGTCCAAGCGAGCCAGGTTCGAGGATACATGCTCCTTGGCTTGTGTTTAATATGATCTTTCCTTCCTGCCGGTAACAATTCTCACCAAATGCATCTGCCATTCCTCGGACTCGAATTGCTTCCTTCAAGTCAAAGTTCTGAAAAAAAAAAAAAAAATTTAAGGCAGGGGTCACTGAGGAACTGGTTCCCATGAGGCCAGGATTAATAAAGTAATGAAAGAAAGACTTGGCTTCACCTGTTGATGCTGAATCTCGATAATCTGCTGTTTAGACCAAAGACGATAGGGGGAGCGTTGATTGGCAATCTCCCTTCCCAAATCACTCAAATGATCATGCATTCTAATGAGATCCCCCTCCTTTTCAACAAGGCATTTATTCACAAGCCTTTGCAAACCGTGGAGACCATTCCACCCCGATCCATCCCATAATGCAATGGCGATACTGCTACTCACCACAATGAAGAGACATGCTATATCCAGAAACATCTCTTTCTCTTCTTTATCGAGAGCATCGTAGCTTATTTTAAGCCTCGATTTGATGTCCTCTGGCACTATTCTAGACAATTTGTCAAACTGAGACTGCCAAAAAGCCTCACTGGACTCCCCACAGAGTAGACCCCCTAAGACCTTGAGTGACAAAGGCAGACCACGGCAAGCATCTGTGAACTTTCGAGCAAGTTCCTTGAATCCCAACAATGGAGAGGGTTGTCTGAATGCATGCCAACAGAAAAGTTGATGTGAATGGGCGGGATTAAGTGTTCTCATATTATATACAGCTGAGATGCCCCAGGCTTTAAGAACATGCAACTCTCGTGTGGTAATAATAATCAGACTTCCCTGGCCAAGGCTGTCCCTTGCTGGCAGCAGAGCATCTAGTTGGTCTGTGTGATCCACATCATCTAAAACGATAAGCACAAAAACAGACCTCAAACGGCTTCTTAGAATCTCTTTGCCTTGGTCTACATTTTTAATATCATTGCTTTCAAGGTCAAGGCCCTTGAGAAGCTCCATTTGTTTCTCATGCAAAAGCTCTTTCCTTGCAGCTTCACGAACATCAAAAACAAAACTTGACCTCTCTATAGTGCAGCTTTTATCGTTATAGAGTTGCTTTGCAAGGGTGGTTTTTCCTACACCACCCATACCCCAGATCCCCACAATTTGTGTTGGTCCAGCGACTACAGATTGAAGTGTAATTTTGTTATGAAAGTCTTGTTGCAGTTCATCCAAACCCATGGGATGCTTGGCAACATCTAATCTCAGCTTCTTCAGCTCGTTCAATACACGATTCACCACATTCATCACCACCACCTCCTCATCTCTAGACAATCACCATTTGGAACAAAGAGAAGATTTTAAAAAGATTAAAATTTTTGTTAGTTGAATCAAGCAAATTCTTTAATCAAGTTTATAAAGTAAAATTTAAAAGACTATAGCCCCTCATAGAAGCTGTATGATTTGGAATGTTCTCTATGCCCCTCATAAAGGGGTATGATTTGGAATGTGCTCTATGAAACATAGAGTAACAAGGTTAAATTTAATATATACTGTACCAAATGCATCTATTTTATTTTAATTTAAGATTATATTTATATTATATCCAATTTAATTTATTGTTAAATTTATTTTATTTTATTATATTAGTTTTTAAATTATTTTATATATATGTTTTGGTGTATGAGGGTAACTTATGTGGTGTATAGTAGGAGTTGTATAGCCAATTCTTGTATTTTGTATCTTGTTAACAATGATCTGTGCATATTATTATAACATATTTTGTTCTAAATGAAGAGATACTAAAGTATAAACAAGAAATATCTTTTAAATGGAAAATTTAAAGATAAATATATTACAAGAATATAAATATAAGCTTCTTTGATTGTATCAATGTTTTTAACATCAACTTTCATTTGGAAAAATAATTTATATTTATATTCTGATGAATTGTAATAATCTATTTATCTGATCATCTGATCATGTAATCTCAAATATTAAATATTAAAATATTATTACACAATTAAATTAAAAAACAATTTAGATTAATTTACTCTTAAATGAAAGTACAGAAATTTATAATCCATTACACACAAAATATAAATTAATTTGATTCTCAAATCAATTATTTGAAAACTTTCATATATATATATATATAGTATAATCGGCTTCAGCAGGACAGGCTAGGTATCTACATAACTATGTTCACTTTCTACTTCATTAGGATTCAGGCATCATGTTTCTATCGCAACAACTACAAACTTAACGCTGAGGCCAGCAATAGATCGATTTGATGTGCTAAATGTAGGAGAGATTTTATTTTGTACTAACCTTAGACTATGAATTATCTCGCCGTTATACAAGGAAGCTTTCTGTAGTGCCAACTTCCAGCTTTGAAGCAATTCTGAGCTGTATCTGCATAGGTGGAAAACAATACAAGCACAATGGAAAAAACTTAACAGGTGATATATGACAGATAAAAAGACGAAAATACTAATAATTAGAACATAAGTTAATAATATATTTCTAATTTTAATTAATTAAGATTTAGGGTCAAACAAGAATCCAGCAGACAATACAGGGGAATAGTATTTGAGCTTTACCTGCCCTTCACTTCATACTGGGAGAAGGCATCCACATAAATCCCTTTTCCTTCAATCGCCCATCTGAGATCAGAGGGCTCAACATGATAGAAAATGGGGATAAATTTGATTTGAGGTAGTTGCAGTATACATTTCAGCTCAGCCAAACACCAAGGAGATCGTGCATAATTCTCAGAGAAAATAGCTATGTTGAGCGAAGCACTACGTATTGCTTTTTCTAGGGTTTCAGGGAAGAAATCCCCAATCTTGAGTGCATCTTTATCTAGAAAGACTCTGAGTCCAGTGGAATTTAATTTACTATAGATAATAGTGGCTAAACCGTGTTTCACATCACCCCCATGATGATTTATAAAGACATCGTAAGGATATTGTGACGAGGAGGCTTCAGCAGGAGGAAAAGGGGTGATCACTAAACTATCAAAAAGGCCTGCCATTATGATCAGATGTACACAAATTGAAACAAATAAGAACGCTGAAATGCTTGAAAGCCTTACGGACGAGTGCTTGCTGATATAAATTGAGGCGATCAGCAAGCAGGAGCAGAGATGAGGGGCAAAAATGTTAATACAGAAATGTGTGGTATACAAAA
Organism: Cupressus sempervirens; assembly: GCA_028749045.1. NCBI lineage: Eukaryota > Viridiplantae > Streptophyta > Pinopsida > Cupressales > Cupressaceae > Cupressus > Cupressus sempervirens. The sequence goes on along the minus strand of CM053787.1, from coordinate 750,701,647 downwards.
GGCAAATCCAATGGAGATATTTAAGAACAGAGACGAAAATAGCGAGAAAATGCGTAGCGGAGAGAGAGAGCACAACATTTAGGGAAAAGGGCAGGAAAGCCGGGGAAATCGAGAAAAATATAGGAGAGAGAATTAGTTGATATCGTTTCATGGGGGAAAAGTGCAGGAGATGTGGAGGCAGCTGCTTTGTTTCATGGCTTTACGTGGGGTCTCCTTGATATGTAATATAATGAGATGTTCTTTGTTTCTTGGATCTCCTTGAATGTATAATATTACCTGACGGAGAGATGTATGGATTTTTTTTAATGTGTCATACTAAGTGAGGTATTTTTAACAATTTTGAGATGTATGGATATTTTTAGTGTGTCATCCTAAGTGAGGTATTTTGTTTGGGGTTTTCTTGAATCTCTACTATTGAAGGAGATGATTCAAAATCTGAACATGTTCTAATGGTTGTTGTCTTTATTTAATGTTCATATTGGTTAGTTTATCCAAAAAAATTTGACAATATTGTACTAATAGTTTTAATTTTGAAGTGGTTTTTGCTAATGATGACTTTTCATGCTTGAATGAAATTTATTTCTTATTTTAAAAAGCAACAAATCATGTGATGCCACATTAATTGTATCATTATGACGGTTTCTAATGCACTATGATTGGTCTCACATTTTTGGACATTTTGGAACACTTGGCAAACAAGCATGTTGATGTGACATCACATTTAATGATATGACCTTGAAACCTTAGATATAAGCAAGGCATATGCCAACTAAGTTAAAAACACATTTGAAATTCATTTAAGATTTTGAGAAGCCTCAAGTTAGGATGCTCAACTATTGGGTCCCCTCCCCTATGTAAGAAGATAAGTAGAGCAAATATGTATAAAGAATTTAATAAAGAGGATCTAGTAGTCGAGCATCTTAGCTTTACATTTCTTAAAATCTTACATGGAAATTTCAAGCCACTCCCAGTTTTGTACAACAACTTACTTGGCAAGCCCCTTGTTTGAAACTAAGATTTTAAGGCTATGTCATCAAATATGCTAGCATTCTTTTTGCTGTGGTGGCCAAAACAACTCCAAAAAAAGTGAGATCAATACTTGCAAAGGAGACCAATACTTGTGTTGTTGATGTGACGTCACATGATTGGTCACTTTTTAGAACTAAAGGATAATTTCATGCAATTATTGGTGTGATGTTAAAATTAGCACTTGCACGTAAGGGAGGTGCACCCAAAGAAGGTTCAAGTGATATGTTGATACATGTTTGATTCTCCAACATTACATAGTAAAAATAATAGTATAAAAGTGTAAGCAAATAGTATAAAAGTGTAAGCATGTGTCATTGTAGTAAGTAGCCAAGTACATAATAGCATCCAATAATGTCTATGTTTTTTAGTAGGCTCTCAAAAAGTGTAGCATTCAAATGCATGGAAAGACATTAGAAAAATATAGTATTTGTAGGTATTAATCTTCCTTATTTACTTTGAACCTATCAAAAGTAAATTTCTATAATTCATATGTGACAATAATTTTACTGAATTGAAGAAAGGGAGTAATTTGAAGTGTAGTATTTTAAAAGTGAGGGTAGACATAACTTCACATGCATGGGTGCATTGCAAGAGTAGTTATAGATGTCTGACTTCTTTCTTTCTAGAAAACATATAAGTAGGTAAGACAATAATCAAAACTTGTAGGATTATCAAAATGGGTGCACATGTAATGCGTAAACTATCTTATTGTTTGGACATGACGAAAATATTGAAATATAAGACAAATTATCAATAAAGGAATACAAATAGTACCAAAACTAGACATTGCATACCAAAATTGATATTATAAGCTTTCTAGACATAAATTATAAGCCCATAAACCAATAGCTTTCAAGATTTAAAAGATAAATTGCATTTGTTTTATTAAAGGGAAAATTGATAATTACATCAAACCATAATGTTGTTGGCATTGATATACTTCAAATAGCCTTGAATTCCATATAATTATTATTAAAAATCTATTAATGAATAACCTCCAGAATGTAGTGCTTGCCCCTAGTTCACATTTTGCTTTCATTGCCAAACTCTTTTAGACTAGTTTTATGGTTGATATTTAGTAGGATTACTTTCAAATTTTTAGATATTGTTTCAGATTTATTTGATTATATGATGAGATTACTTGGTACTCTACATTTCATGTATGTGTGATGATTATTCAGTAATTTTAGTTATTGATGATACTTAACTTAGATGGATTATCATATGTGTTTCTTATTGATACTTACCCCATACTGCATGTGTATGGTGTGCGTGTTTGCTTTCTTTATGTATGGCGTTTCTAATGTGGTTGGAGAAGGGAGTCGTAGTCACCTACTAGTCGAGATCTACATGATGCACCACTTCCTACCATTGCCTGTTTAGCTTAGAATATTGTGTATGTACATGCGTAGATTTTATGCAGGTTGTAGGTATCAGGGATCGACTTCCTTGAATTGCCAAGATGAACATACCCTATCGCATTATCTCAATGGTAAAAGAGGAGAGATAAATTTTTAAGTCCAAATCCTAAACCCTTAAGCCATTTGTCCTAATTGATAATTAGGACAAGTATATGAGTTGTGTACCCTCTGAATGCGTCAAATGACGTTAATTTGTGATTATAACCCTTTAGTTTGGTTTTGTATGTAATTTTTCTATGATGGATTTTTGTATGTTGTTTTATGACTCTTGGTAAAAAATTTATTAATTAAGTCTAATTAAAAGATTAAATTAAGGATTTAATTTAATGAAAAATTATTATGATATTTTAATATTTAATTATATTTAATTAATTTATAAATTAATTAAATAAAAAGAATTAAATTTGAAAATAAAAATTATAAGGATAATTTTAGAACGTGATAATATTTATTTAATTTAATAATAATGTATTTAGAGTTCATTTTTAAATAAATGCTAAATATTATTGTTATTTAAGTTAATAAATATTTTATCAATTAAGTTTCTAAAATAAATTAAAAAGTAAAAAAAAAATTAAATTTATAAAAAGTTTTGAGGTCGCATGATGCATGCATGAATTGTAAATAGAAAAAATTAATTAAATGGATAAAACATGTGAACTTAATAAATATATTATTATAAAGTGCGCATGAGTTTGAAAAGTAATAAATTAATTGAAAAGCGAAGTTAAATGAAAATTAAATAAAGTAATTTAATAATTTAATGAACATACATGGAAAAGATTAAGAAAGATAAATAAAAGTTAATTAGAGTTGAAGTCTTGTGAGCAAGGAGTCCTCTCAGGTGAATGCACAATTAGTGCCCCAATTTGAGGAGAGAACTCCTTATCACCAATGGAGGGTTCATTTTCGAGAAAGATGAATTTGGACATGAATTTTGGAAGCAAATTTTAGAAGGAGAATTATGGAAAAAATTTCAGAGAAAGGTTCTTGAAGAGGAGCGAATTCTCTCACAGTTTTCGGGTGGTTGCGTATTAACATGAGACTCAAGTAGGGTCTTGTGTTTTGATCACTGATTAATTACACAATTATCCTTTCATATTTTCTTCATGCCTATGGATTGTAAATCTGAATTCTCTATGATGAACCCTTAAACATTTCAATATTGCAAATTATTAGATGCTTGCCAATATCTTGTGCATACATAGAGATTAGAAAAGTGAACAAGAATCCTCATTTGCTAGATTTAAGAAATTAGGATTTAATCAGGGAGGGTTTGAGATTTAAAAAGAAAATTTAAAATTAAAGATTTTAATTGGTTAAATGTATTTTCTGTATCAGGTTAATATTGAAAACAATTTTTTTTAAAAAATTATATTTAAATTAAAAAAAAAAAAAATATATATATATATATATATATATATATATATATATATATATATATATATATATATATATATATATATATATAAAGAGAGGGTTTTGTATATTTATTAATCTTTTTAAAATAAATTAGTTTATTAAAAAATGTTATGTAAAATAAAAATTATTTATATTTTTTCATTTATTTAAAAAAAAGAGAGTGAGTTTTATTAAAAAACAAAATTTATATATATATATAATTGGGAGGAGGTGGGTTCCACCATATATATATATATATATATATATATAATTGGGACGAGGTGGGTTCCACACCCCGCCCCCCGCCCACACTTACCTTTCCGCGGTGCTTTTAAAAGTGTTGCATGACAGCCACGTCTGTTGTCATAGCAGCAGGTACTGCCTTTATGGCAGCAGCCCTTGGGGCTGACTGTGCGAGCCTTAAATGCTTATACATGCATTTTTCTAAAAAAATTGTTTATAATTTTTATAAAAATTTAATTAATATTTAATTAATGGTTTTTATAATTAATTTTATTAATAATTATAATTATTAATTAATGAATTTTGTTATATAGTTATTTTAATTAGTTATTAATAAATTTTATTAATAATATTATTAATTATTAAGTAATTATTAATATATTAATATAGATAATTTTATAATTTTAATTGTTTGTAATTAAAATTAGTTCAATTAGGTGTAATAAGAAAGATTATCAGTTTATTGTATTATTATTATGGGTTTAAATAAAGATGTAATTATTTTATTTTAAAATTATTAGGTATTATTTTGATAATTAAATAAATAATTACCCTTTATAGTTATATTGATTTATTTGGCTTAAAATCAAAAGTAAGGTAGTTGTACATTTTATTCGAATATAAAATGGGTTAATTGTAAGGGTTAATTGTGAAAACTTATTACTTGAAACATATATGAAACTGGAAATGGAAACCTTACTTTAGTTCAACAATATTTTATCATTCAAATCCAAATGTGAGTCTATGATGTTTTCTATGTACTGTTTATGCTTTGGGGTGTTGGGCTGGGATTGTTTTAGTTTGACCAATTTAGGTTGTTACCAGAGGCTCGAGGGTTGTGTGAGTGTGATGTTATGATGATTTGTTCTCCATCTTTCTTAACCCAACCATGGTGATGTGTTGATATGCTCTATGATGTGTGTGAATTATTGATTGTTATTGTTTCTAGTCTTCTTGTGTAAAGCTGAGGTGAATGTATATGAGATACCTAACTTAACCATTTTTTGAGTCATTGATCAGTTATATTTGATTTGCTTTCTAGTCACTTTAAGAGGACTGAGGTGTTTTGAATGATTTATTCTTGATGATGTCATGTTGTGACATGTTTGACTTGACCATTTTGGAGTCTTTGATCAGTATTATTTTGGGATGCTTTTTGGTTGCTCGTTGAGAACCAATGGATTTTGTGATTTACTTTGGAATACGTTCTGGTTGCTCATTGAGAACCGATGGATATTGTGGATTATCTTTTGATGCTTACCAGTTGCTTGTATAGGGCTGAGGTGATTTTACTATGATTCTTTGATTTGTGATTTCATGAGCTTAGGGTGGGTTATCTATGTGTAGTGTCGGGAAGTGACTTGCAATGGGGGCCAGGGCCTTAAGAGGTTGCTAGTGTAAACCCATTGTAAGTTTTTTTAATAAGTGAAAACATTTACACTAAATGAGAGAAAAATGAACCTAACAAGATAATTATATGTTCTCTCCCATGCCTCGAGTGCTAGTACAGACTAAGGTGAGAGTTGGGAGAACGCTTGGTTACGACCTTGCATTCCATAGTATGCCTCATCAATACGAGAGGGTACTAGTGGCTACAAGGATCATTTGGGACCCGAGATCCCTAGGGGATTGCTCGGGTAACTTCCAAAGTGATTCGTGCAATGGCACTTTCTCGCTTGCATAGTAGATTTCCTACATGTCTTTGTGTGCCTCTGGGTTTAGATGTTGATCTATGTGTTGGAACCTTTGAATTAGTATACTTTTAGGATTTCTTGGACTTAGAGAGTATTTGTGTTATGTGATTTTATATCCTATTTGGGACCTCAGACCATCTCCTCAGTGCGGTGGGAGTGGGCCATTTAGATTCCACGTGGTCCGGTGGTAGTGCTTTTTACTCTTACCATTGAGATCCATCTGTAGTCACCGTGGTTGGAGCTTCTTGGGATGCTTGTTTATCATGATTAGGTGATGTTATTTACTGATGTATTGTCCCATATTGATGATTAGCATGTTAAATTTCCTTATGCATATGTTGTAGCATGTTTTAGTAGTGACATCCCTATTACTATAGTACCGACGATCTTATCAGTGACTTGGGATGTTATGTGTAGGGGATGGCTAGGGCCCACAATGGTCTAATGATGCTATTGATAGTTGGGAGGAACCGCACATTTAGTTAGTTGTGTTTTATGTTGGATGTTTATATATTCTATGATGGATGAATGTATCATGTATGATAGATGGGTTCATTTATATTATTGTACTTTGTATTATGATTTCGAGGAGGATGATGTATCTTTATTTCTACATATGTATATTCTTTTAGCCTTTCATACTCTATGACATGTACAATGGATGATTGAGCATTCTGAACTAATTTTCCAAAAGGCATTTAGAACAAATGTATATTAAATGGACATTGGACTTTTAATTTTTCTTTCATATGGATGTGGTAGTTGTTAGACTTAGAATTAATTAAATTTTGGGATCCTTAAGGAATGTAACTTGTAATGTATGCTTATAGTTGATTACATGTTATGGTTTCCGCTTTCTATGTGTTTGGTGTGTATGATCTATCTTTCTTGTTCAAAAAAAAAAAGTTTGTCAAACTTAGTAAAACTTTAGGTCATTTCTTTTGGATCCCTTGGAAGGGCATTACACAGTGTAACACTCTGCCAAGGGATCCAAAAGAAATGACCGAAAGTTTTACTAAGTTTGCCAAACATTTTTTTGTTACAAGAAAGAATAACATACACATCAAACACATAGTAGCGGAAGAAATAATACACAATCAACTAAAGCATACATAACAGGTTACATTCCTTAAGGATCCCATGACATTGAATCACATTTTAATTTAATTAATACTAAATCCATCAAATACCACATCCACATGAAAGAATAATGAAAGTCGAAAGTCTATAACATACATTTTTTTGGAATGCCTCTTGGCAAATGAAATTTGGAATGCTCAATCATCTACTGTACATGTCATCTACTTAGGGTATGAAAGACTAAAAATAATATACATATATAGAAATAGAAATACATCATCCTCTTCGGATCACATGATACAAAGTACAATAAAATAAATGAAAGCATCCACCATGAAAGATATAAACATCCATCATAAGACATAACCATCCATCAAATGATACAAGATAGAATCAAACTAAATACAGACAAAGAAGCTCCAACTACAGTGACTATGGATGGATCTCAATGTTAAGAGTGAAAAAGCACTACCACTCGACCACGTGGAACCTAAATGGCTCACTCCCACTACACTGAGGAGATAGTCTCAAGTCCCAAACAAGATATCAAACCACATATTTAAAGTACTCTATAATTCCAAGAAATCCTAAAAGTATTCTAACTCAAGGGTCCGAAGATAGGTCAACATCTAATTCCCAGAGGCACATGAGACACGTAGGCTATGTAAGTGGACAAGTGTCATCACACGAATCACGTTGGAGTTACCCTAGCAGTTTTTTAAGACCCCAGGGTCCCTAGTGATCCCTATGTGACCATTAGTATCCTCTTGTACTGACAAGGCATACTACAGAATGCAAGGTCACAACCAATCGTTCTCTCTACTCCCATCCTAGTCTGTACTAGCACTTGAGGCATGGGTGAGAACATACGAGACTCTTATTAGGTTTATTTTAATCCCCATTTAGTGTAATGTTTTCACTTATTAAACAACTTACAATGGGTTACCCTCATAACCACTTAGGGCCCCCGGCCCCCATTGCAAGCCACTTCCTAACACTACATATAGATAACCTACCCTAGGCTCAATAAAAAACACAAATCAAAGAATCATAGTAAAATCACCTCAGTCCTATACAAGTGACTGGAAAGCATCATAAAGATAATCATAATAATCACATCAGTTCTCCATGAGCAACTAGAAAGCTGCAAAGATAAATCACAATATCCATTAGTTCTCAATGAGCAACTGGAAAGTATCCCAATAATATTGATCAACGACTCAAAATGCTTAAGCCAAACATTTCACAACATGACATCACCAAGATCAAAGCAAACACTTCAGTCCCATCAAGGCGGCCCAAATATAACTGATTGAGGATTAAAAATGGTTAAATCAAATATCTCATAACAATCACCTTATCTTCTCACAAGAATATTGGAAAGCAATAACGAATAGTAAATACAAACATAACACAGAGCATACCATCACATTACCATGGTTGGGTCTAGAAAGATCGAGATCAAAATATCATCATGACATCACAAACATAGAACTCCCAAGCCTTTGGTAACAACCTAATACTGGTTAAAACTAGGTCAAACCCCAAACCCCAAAACATAAACATCACACAGAAAATAGTATAATCTCATAGTTTAAGTTTGATTTGAAAAACTTATAGTTGAGTTAAGTTTAATGTTTCAATTTCTAGTTTAACGTATGGTTTAAGTAGATGAAGTTCATAGTTTACCCCTATGAATTAACCCATTCTTGCATTTAGATAATTGTACAATTACGCTAATTGAATTTTTAAGTTCATTGATCCAAATGATCTAAGATAATTATCTATTTAAAATATTAAATATAATCCCTCTAGCTATTAAATAAAATAACTAACGAATTCATCAAAAAAGATTATTAATAATAACTTAAATAAATTAAATACTTTATTTAATGACGTCATTATGAAATGAACTTAATTAAATTACATTAATTAACCATCATAATAACTCTATGGGCATTTGTTAAATATTTATTAAATTATTAAATAAAATTTATTAACAAAACTATTAATAAATAATAATGAAGACATTATTAAAACTTATTAATAATACTTATTAAATATTAATGAAATTAATATTAAATATCATTAACACAATTATAAATTAATATTAAAATCCATTAATAAAATTATTAAATACAGTAATTTTTATATTATAAACTTATTAATAAATTTTTATTAAATTGTAATTAAAATAATATTAAATTTATATATATTAAAAAAAACTTTGATTAAAAAAATCTTTCACATTGTATAAAGACCGCCAACCTTGTCGTGTGACTGCCTACACTACCATAGGCTTGGTCGCTACTACCGGCAATAGTTAGCCTATGCGCGTACGACAATAGGTAAGGTGGTGGGGTGGTTAAACCCCCCACCCCCCCCAAATATATTATAATTTATATATATTTTTAAAATTTAGTTATTTATTTTATATATATATATATATATATATATGTTTTATAAAATTTTATTATATATAAAATTCAATTTTAAACAAATACCCCATAATAATATATATATAATATTCACAATTTTAGTTTGATAGGAAAAATATGATTAACCAATCAAATTTCTAATTATTATTATTATTTTTAAATTTAAACCCTCCTCATTTTAAATACAATTTCCTTTTACCTATGGACGAGGTTTTCAAATTGATCTATTTTCCTTTCAATCTTATTATACAGATGGGGTACAACACAAGTATCATAGATTCAGAACAAGAGAGTGATAGATTCATGCAACGAAATCCAAAGAATCAATTTCAACAAACACAAAGATGATAGGATTATCTAAATAACATAATTCTACTTGGATGAACAAAACTCAAGAACCTACTAAGTTCTGATGCTAAAATCACAATACCTAGAAGATTTGCGAGACAATTCGCTTCTATCCAAGAATTTCTCTCTAACAATTTTCTCAAAATTTCTCTTCCAAAATTCACTTCCAAAATTTGCTGTCCTAAATTTGCTTCCCTCGAAAATGAACCCTCCAATTGTGATAAAGAGTTCTTTCCTTAAATTGGGGCACTAATTGTGTGTTCACCCAGGGGAACTCCATGCTCACCAGACTTCAACTCCTATTAACTTTTCTTAATCTTTTCTTTTATCTTTTCCATGCACATCAAATCAATTATTAAATTACTTTATTTAATTTTTACTTGACTTCTATTTTAATTGATTTATTAAATTTAATTATATGCACACACTTTATGCAATTAAAATATCTTTATTGAATTCACATGTTTTTATCTTTTAATTAATTTCTTATATTTTAATCTCATGCACGTATCATGCGAACTAACAACTTTTAATAAATTAATATATTTTTCACTTTTTAATTTATTTTTGAAACTTAATTGATAAAATATTTATTAACATAAATAATAATAATATTTAGCATTTATTTAAAAATGAACTCTAAATATATTATTATTAAATTAAATAAATATTATCACATTCTAAAATCAACCTTATAACTTTTATCTTTGAATTTAATTCTTTTTATTTAATTGATTTTCCAATTAATTAAATATAATTAAATATTAAAATATCATAATAATTTTTCATTAAATTAAATCATTAATTTAATCTTTTAATTAGACTTAATTAATAGAAAATTCACCAAAGACTCATAAAACAAAATACGAAAACCCATCATAGCAAAACACATTAAAAATCAAACAAAAGGGCTATAATCATGAATTAACATCATTAAACACATTTAGAGGGTTCATAACTCAAATACTTGTCCTGATTTTTAATTAGGACAAATGGCTTAAAGGTTTGGGATTTGAACTTAAGAATTTATCTCCCTTCTCTTACCATTGAGATAGTGCGATAGGGTACACTCATCTTGGCAATTTAGGGAAGTCAATACCTAATACCTATAACCTGCATAAAATCCGTGCATGTATAGACACAATATTCTAAGATAAACAGGCAATGGTAGGAAGTGGTGCATTATGTAGATCCCGACTAGCAGGTGATTATGACTCCCTTCCTTAACCACATCAAAAATGCTATACATAAAGAAAACAAACACACACACCATACACATGCAGTATGAGGTAAGTATCCATAAGAAACCACATAGGATAATAAACCATCTAACTAATCATCATCAATAACTGAAAACACTTTAACAATCATCATGCATACATGAAATATAGAGTACTAAGTAATCTCATCATATAATCAACTGAATCTAAAACAATATCTAATAATCTAAAAGTAATACCACTAAACATCAAACATAAAACTAGCCTAAAAGAGTTCGGCAAAAATAACAAAATGCAAACTAGGGGCAAACACTACATCCACCCCCCCCTAGACATAGGCTTACTCCTAGAAGCCTACAAGAATGGTAAAACTAAAGAGCTCACTATGCGGGTCCCATTGGACCCTTTCCCCCTGTAGGAGGATATGCATCTACTAAGAACACTAAAACACACTTAGAGCAATATGATTCTAGTTTAATAGTAATCCAAAAACCATACTAATCCAACATTCATCCTTTTTAACAAATATTGAAATAGATCCCCTAAACACTCTAAACAAAGGATCAACATCCCTAATCCATTAGAAACATACAAGATACTCTAATAACCATAAACCATACCACTATAAAGCATACAAGAAAAACACATGTTTTGCAAACAGAATAAGTTTCAATTTTCAGTTTGCTTATATTTAGGTTTATGTATAATTTCTATTTTGAAGTCTAAGTGTTGAAGTAAGAAAAATATACAACTAAAAGTTTAAGTTTTTTTTCAATTCAACTAGTTCAAGTTTCAATTTGATATAGATACATATAATAGTTTAAATTTTTCATCTTTGTTCAACTAGTTAGCACTAGGGGCGTTCCAATACACCCAGAGCTCCCAATGTAGAAACTCAAGCTCTAATACTATATGTAACGCTCTGCCAAGGGATCCAAAAGAAATAACCTAAAGTTTTACTAAGTTTTCCAATATTGTTTTTTGAAACAAGAAAGAATAGCATACATATCAAACACATATCAGGGGAAGTGATAACATACAATCAACTAAAGCATACATAATAGATTACATTCCTTAAGGATCCCATGACGTTGAATCACATTTAAATTTAATTAATACTAAATCCATCTGATACCGCATCCACATGAAAGAATAATGAAAAGTCCAAAGTCCATAATATACATTTGTTCAAAATGCCTCTTGGCAAATGAAATTCAGAATGCTCAATCATCCATAGTACATGTTACAGGGTATGAAAGACTAAAAAGAATTATAACATATGTAGAAATAGAAATACATCATCCTCTTCGGATCCATGATACAAAGTAAAATAAAATAAATGAAAGCATCCACCATGAAAAATATAAACATCCATCATAAGATATAACCATCCATCAAATGATACAAGATAGAATGAAAGTAAATGTAGACAAGGAAGCTCTAGCCATGGTGACTATGGATAGATCTCAATGTTAAGAGTGAAAAATCACTACCACCCGATCGTGTGGAGCCTAAATGACCCACTCCCATCATGCTAAGGAGATAGTCTCAAGTCCCAAACAAGATATCAAACCACATATCCAAAGTACTCTCTAAGTCTAAGAAATCCTAAAAGTATTCTAACTCAAGGGTTCCAAGATAGGTCAACATCTAATTCCTAGAGGCACACAAGACACGTAGAAAACCTACTATGTAAGTGGGCAAGTGTCATCACATGAATCACTTTGAAGTTACCCTGCTAGTCTCTTAGGACCTCTGGTCCGTAGTGATCCCTATGCAGCCACTAGTATCCTCTCGTACTGATAAGGCATACTACAGAATGCAAGGTCCCAATCAAGCATTCTCTCTACTCCCATTGTAGTCTGTACTAGCACTCAAGGCATGGGCAAGAACATACAAGACTCTTATTAGGTTCATTTTAATCCCTATTTAGTTTAATATTTTTACTTAGTAAGCAACTTACAATGGGTTACCCTCGAAACCACTTAGGGCCCCCACCCCCCATTGCAAGCCACTTCCCAACACTACATATAGATAACCTACTCTAGGCTCAATAAAAAATACAAATCAAAGAATCATAGTAAAATCACCTCAGTCCTATACAAGTGACTAGAAAGCACCAAAGATAAATCATAATATCCATTAGTTCTCACTAAGCAACTGGAAAGTATCCCAATAATATTGATCAACAACTCAAAATGGTTAAGCCAAACATGTCACAACATGACATCACCAAGATCAAAGCAAACACTTTAGTCCCATCAAGGTGACCCAAATATAACTGATCAAGGATTAAAAATGGTTAAATCAAATATCTCATAACAATCACCTTAGCTTCTCACAAGAATACTAGAAAGCAATAACGAACAGTAAATACAAACATAACATAGAGCATACCATCAGATTATTATGGTTGGGCTTAGAAAGATCAAGATCAAAATATCATCATGACATCACAAACATAGAACTCCCAAGCCTCTGGTAACAGCCTAAAACTGGTCAAAGCTAGGTCAAACCTCAAACCCCAAAACATAGACATCACATAGAAAACATGATAATCTCATAGTTTAGGTTTGATTTGAAAAACTTACAGTTGAGTTAAGTGTAATGTTTCAGTTTCTAGTTTAACGTATGGTTTAAGTTCATTGATCCAAATGGTCTAAGATAATTATCTTTTTAAAATATTAAATATAATCCCTCTAGCTATTCAATAAAATAACTAACGAATTCATTAAAACATATTATTAATTATAATTTAAATAAATTAAATACTTTATTTAATGACATCATTATGAAATGAACTTAATTAAATTACACTTTTGATTAGATTAATTAACCATCATAATAACTATATGGGCATTTGTTAAATAGTTATTAAATTATTAAATAAAATTTATTAACAAAACTATTAATAAATAATAATGAAGTCATTATTAAAACTTATTGATAATACTTATTAAATATTAATGAAATTAATATTAAATCTCATTAACATAATTATAAATGAATATTAAAATCCATTAATAAAATTATCAAATACAATAAATTTTATATTATAAACTTATTAATAAATTGTTATTAAATTGCAATTAAAATAATAAAAAACTTATATATATTAAAAAAAAATTTAATTAAAAAATTGTTTCACATTATATAAAGACTGTCGGCCTTGCCGTATGACTGCCTACACTGGCAACAATATTAATTGCTACCATGGGTAGTAGTCATATTGCGCTCGTACAACAATAGGTAAGGTGGTGGGGTGGTTAAACCATCCTCCCCCCCCCTTATATTATAATTTTTATATATTCTAAAAATTTAGTTATTTATTTATAATTAATATATATATATTTTCTAAAATTTTATTATATATAAAATTCAATTTTAAACAAATACCTCGTATATATATATATATATATATATATATAATATTCACAATTTTAGTCTGATAGGAAAAATATGATTAACCAATCAAATTTCTAATTTAAAATTTTCTTTTTATTTCAAACCCTCCCCATTTTAAATACAATTTCCTTTTACCTATGGACAAGGTTTTCAAATTGATATAGTTTCCTTTCAATCTTATTATACAGATGGGGTACAACACAAGTATCTTAGATTCAGACAAAGAGAGTGATAGATTCATGCAACGAAATCCAAAGAATCAATTTCAACAAACACGAAGAAGATAGAATTATCTAGATAACATAATTCTAATTGGGTGAACAAAACTCAAGAACCTAGCTGGTTCTGATGCTAAAATTGCAAAGCCTAGAAGATTTGCGAGACAATTTGCTTCTATCCAAGAACTTCTCTCTAATAATTTTTCCAAAATTTCCCTTCCAAAATTTGCTTCCAAATTTGCTCCCAAAATTCGCAGTCCTAAATTCACTTCCCTCAAAAATGAACCCTCCAATTGTGATAAAGAGTTCTCTCCTTAAATCGCAACACTAATTGTGCGTTCACCCGGGGGAACTCCGTGCTCACTAGACTTCAACTCCTACTAAATTTTCTTAATCTTTTCCATGCACTTCAAATGAATTATTAAATTACTTTATTTAATTTTTACTTGACTTCTATTTTAATTTATTTATTAAATTTAATCTCATGCACACACTTTATGCAATTAAAATATCTTTATTAAATTCACATGTTTTTATCTTTTAATTAGTTTCTTATATTTTAATCTCATGCACGCATCGTGTGAACTAACCAATTTTAATAAACTCATATATTTTTCACTTTTTAATTTATTTTTGAAACTTAATTAATAAAATATTTATTAACTTAAATAATAATAATAATATTTAGCATTCATTTAAAAATGAACTCTAAATATATTATTATTAAAATATATAAATATTATCACGTTCTAAAATTATCCTTATAACTTTTATCTTCGAATTTAATTCTTTTTATTTAATTAATTTCCCTATTAATTAAATATAATTAAATATTAAAATATCATAATAATTTTCCATTAAATTAAATCATTAATTTAATCATTTAATTAGACTTAATTAATAGAAAATTCACCAAAGACTCATAAAACAAAATACGAAAACCCATCACAGAAAACTACATTCAAAATCAAACTATAGTCATATGGGATCAAAACAAAGGATGATGTTGACAATGTGTTGAGAACTTCAAAGGAACTATATTGGGAAGGGAGGTTATTGTCTAGTTAGTTCATTATTTGGATATATTATCTTGAGAATTTTTTTGTGAAGACAACTTTGAAGCAATTTGGACAATAGGTTCAATTGACTTCATATCAATTCCTAATAGGGTTGAAGAAGCTCCTAATAGGGTTGGGATCTTCTAAAAGGGATTCAAGGTCTCCTAACATGGACTATGTACATGCATTGATTGTATGTAATTGACTCCTAATAGAGTCTTATCCATTCGTAAGGAATACAAATTCCTTTGGATAGTGAATTTCGTGAACATGCATCTAGATGTGTATTTAACCCTTATAAACAAACAATTTTCTATGATTTTGATTTTTGATTTTTGAGTATGGTATAGGACCTAGGTGAGTGGCTAACCATAGATATTGAGGCCCATAACTAGCCACCAAAGGATCCTACTTGTTAGAGACTAGAGCCCTACATAGGATGACTCTATATGTGAGCTTTAGTAATCAAGTAGAAACATTAATAAAATTAATGGATTATGGGGATTAGTAAGTTTGCATTAATCAAAATAATTATACATCATGCATTTTTTGGTACTCAAGGATAAGACATTATGTGCAATGGGATGGTTGGCTTAGGAGGTTGATCCCAATATTTCATGAATGTACTATGGTACACCCTACATATCTTATTGGAGTTCTCAGGGATAAGACATTATGTGTGGCAAGATGGTTTGTAGCCCAAGAGGTTGATCCTAACACTATAGGAATGTACAATGACACTCATCTAGATGTGGTCAAAACTCTCACACATTCTTTTTCCTTTGGTTGTTCATTGTCTTTATGACTTCATTTTGGCATTATGCTTTCATGTTACTTTATGTTATCTTTGTACTTTTGATTTTGGGGTATCATCCTTAGATTACCTTATAACCTATTTGGATCATGGTATTATCTCCTAGCTCAAGGGAGTAGACCAATTATGGATCCATGTGTTTGGGTGGTAAAACATTTTTGAGGTATTGTAATTTCTTTCATTGATGGCTCTATGTGGATACTTTTTAAAGATTAGTCTTATGCTAATATCTTGGAAGAAATCTAAGTGATATTATAATGTAAAATCTTGATGAAGGATTCAAGATTATATGAATCTATGTATTAATTTGAAAAGTTATGTAACAAGAAAAAAGGGTGTCTGTAGTACAAATGAAGTGAATCATGAACATGTATTATTTTAGAACTCTTAATATAGTAATGATGATGTTATGGTATTCTATGTTCCTTTATGCTCAAATAAGGGTATTAATATTGTATGAGTAAGATTCTTGTGCTTTTCTAAGTGTGCCATCCTCTATTATAAGCACTTCAATTTATAAAATTTTAGCACACATTTAATCTAATTTGATGATAAAATTGTAGGTTATATGTATTCACACCTCTCTCCTATCCTCCTCTTAAATGGGATACAGGTAGGACCTAATAATTCATCCTTGGTATTCCTATCCTACAATGCAAAACTTGAGGTAGGATCTACTTACTCAAGTCCTCCTCCTTTGTCTCATTCAATGTAGTGCCTACCCTCGTTCACATCTTTTCTAGACTTATTGTTGCTATTATTATCAGACTATGTAGACTAGTTTTATGTTGATGGTTTAGTGGTGTTGTTTTGACACTATCAGATATTATGATAGGGATTCAGTTGATATATGATGAGATCATTTAGACTTTACATTTCATGTATGTATGATGATCATTACATTGTTTTTAGTTATTAATGATGATTAGTTAGATGGTTTATTATCTCATGTGTTTTATTATGGTTACTTACCCCATACTTGCATGTGTATGGTGTGCGTGTTTTCTTATTGTATGTCATTTCTGATGCGGTTAAGGAAGGGAGTTGTAGTCACCTGCTTAGTCGAGATCTACATGATGCATCACTTCTTGCCATTGTCTGTTTAGCTTAGCATTATATATTGTATGTACATGCATGGTTTTTTTGCAGGTTGCAGGTACCGGGTATCGACTTCCCTGAATTGCCAGGATGAGCGTACCCTATTATACTATCTCAATGATAAGAGAAGGGAGATAAATTCTCAAGTCTAAATCCCAAACCTAAAAACCATTTGTCCTAGTGAGTTAGGACAAGTATCCGAGTTGAATACCCACCAAATGTGTTGGATGACATATTTCATGATTTTTAACCCTTTAGATTTATTTTGTATGATTTGTTCTATGATGGGTTTTCATATTTTATCTTGGAGGTCTATGTTGAATTTTCCATTAATTAAGTCTTAACGAATAGATTTAATTAATAAATTATTTATTTGAAAAAATTAATAAAATATCATGATCTTTGATATTTTGATTGTGATTAATTAAATGTGAATTATTGAGGAAAGGAATTAAATAAAAGAAAACTAGAAATTAAAATTAATAATAATTATAAAATAATAATAAAGTAATAAATAAAATAATAATAATAAAAGTTATAAAAATTAAAATGAAAGTTATAAAATTTAAATAGAAATTATTTTAAAAGTAATTTGGAGTTATAAGCTTGCATGGGAATTAACATGTGTCAACAACACAGGGGTTAGTGCATCAATTAAGCACAAGGTGTCTACAACTCTATGACTCATCAAAAAGGTTGGAAAAGACCCATGCTTAGTTGGTGACACCTTCCAGCTGTTTCAAGAAGCATTCCAAAGGTTTCTTGAGAGCTCTTTATATTTAGGCATTCCTAGAAGCTTAGAGATAGCGTTTGGAGTGCAATTGGAGCATTGGAGGACTCGAGAACTCTGAAGAAGGGAGGAGCTTTCTCTGCGGGTTTTCTGAGGAAGAGCAATTTAGCATCAGGATCCGGGTAGATTCTTGTGATTTTACTTATGCTATTTTTGCATCATGCATTCCCTGTCTTCTTCGTGTCTTCCATATGTCTTCTGAGGAATTTCATATTTTTTTTTTTAATGCATATGGGTAGTTTAGTTTATTTGAAAATTTTATATGCATAAATCTGAAAAGAACACAGGGCTAGGGTTTAAATTCGCATCCGAAACCATTAAATGATTTAATGGATAAATTTTGAGGCCAAATGGTTTATAGAAAAATTCTGAAAATTAGAATCTTTAAATGGATTGTGTATATGCTCATTGTAAAATATACATGTTTATATTTTCGTATCTGCATACATATATATATATATATACACATTATATATATATATATATATATATATATAATGTGTGTGTATATATATATATGTAACTTCTTTTAAAAAGAATCTGCAAACGTTTCTTTAAAAATTATATATGAAAAATCGTTATTTGAAACATTTTTCAAAAAATATATAATATATTTATAAGTCTGAAATTGTTCATAGTAAACGATTTGTGAAAAATATATTCGTATGCGATACGTATGCAAAATTTTTGTTTTCAAAACCTTTGTTTTAAGAAGGGAGGGGGTTTTTATTCCACCTGACCCATTCTTTAGAGCCGTCGACAGCGGGCCTGCCATCGCAGGCCCTGCGACAGAGGCAGGCTGCACAGCGCTGCCGTATATAAATGGTGGTGCGAGTATAAACTCACCTTTGTTTATAAATACATTCAGCTTTGTTATAAGTCGCTTAAACAAAATTTGATTTTGTATTAAAATTAAATATTAATTGTTATATGCATTAGTAAATATTGTTATATGTTATTTATTATATATATATATATGTAAATATATGTGTGTATATATATAATATTTATATATATATATATATATACATACATATATATATATACATATATATATACATACATATATATATACATACATATATATATACATATCTATATACATACATATATATATACATACATATACATATATATATATACATATATACATATATATATATATATATATATATCTATATCTATATATATATATCTATATATATATATCTATATCTATATATATATATCTATATATATATATATATCTATATATATATATATATATATATATATATCTATATATATATATCTATATATATATGTAATAATAATGAAATTTTAATATTCAAAGTTATTTAGAGTTTTTAAATAAATAATATGGGTTTCAATTAATCAAAATTACTTAATTAGAATTTAGTCTAATTAAGGTAAATTTAAAAGTTATAACATTTAAATTATCAAATATTTTAGCCCTTTTCAATATTATAAATTGAGTTATGATAACTCAATACCAGAATAACATATAACGTATATTCTTAAAAACATTTAGATAATTGAGTTCTAAGAGTTAGAGGGAAAAACTTTTATCTATCAACAATTACGTGGGCTAGGAAAAACATACAAAATGTTTCTCCATTCATTATCCAACTTGGAACATAAACTGAGACTTTTGCATTTAAGTTGTAAACTTAGCAAAACATGTGTATTTTTTATACTATTGTTTTGGGTTTTGGGTTGACTAGTGTTGACCAGTTATAGGACGTTTACCAGAGGCTTGGGAGTTATGTGATTGTGATGTCAAGATGATGTTTTAATCTCGATCTTTATGAACCCAACCATGGTTATGTGATGGAATGCTCTATGTATTGGCTGTAATACTGATTGTTATAGTTGAGGTTCTTATTTATGAGACACTTGAGTTAACCATTATTTTTGGTCATCGATCAGTTATCCTTGGTTATTTTCTAGTCGCCATGATGGGACTGAAATGTGGATTTATTCTTGATGATGTCATCTTGTGACATGTTTGACTCAACCATTTTTGGAGTCTTCGATCAGTGTGTTTGAGATATATTGTTGGTAATTGAGAATTGTTGGATACTTTTGATTATCAGTGATGCTTCAGTTGCCAATAGAGAGCTGTCGTGGTCATGATTTTCTATGGATGCTTGCTCATGGAGATTTGACACTTTTATGCATATTTGATGATTTTATGGATTATCTTTTGTAATTTTGAGATTTATGAGTCCATGAGCATTAGGGTAGGATATCTGCATGTAGTGTCGAGAAGTGGCTTACAATGGGGGCCGGGGCCCTAAGAGGCTGCCAGGGTAACTCATTGTAAGTTAGATTAATAAGTGATAACATTCACACCTAATACTAACTGAATGAACCTAAAAAGATAAGTGTTTTGTTCTCGCCCATGCCTTGAGTGCTTGTATGGGCTAGGATGGGAGTAGTGAGAACGGATGGTTGTGACCTTGCATTCCATAGTATGCCTTGTCAGTATGAGATGATACTAGTGGCCGCATGAGATCAGTATGGACCCATGGAGTTTAGCTAACTGCCAGGGTAACTTGTACGTGATAAATGCGATGACACTTTCCCGCTTGCATAGTAGGTTCCTACATGTCATTGTGTGCCTCTGGGAAGTAGATGTCAATTTCGTGATTGGAACCTTTGAGTTAGTATACTTTTAGGATTCCTGGACTATAGAGGTTTGTGCTATGTGTTATGGATAGCCTATTTGGGACTTGAGATTATCTCCTCAGCATGGTGGGAGTGGACCACTTAGGTACCACGTGGTCAGGTGGTAGTGTATTTTCCACTCTTATCATTTGAGATTCATTGAGACATCGTGGCTGATGCGTCCTTCATGATGGTGGATATGTATCCTTTCATTGATGATTAGCATATGTTAGATGATGTTATCTTATGCTTATATTTGCATGTTAGATTTCTTTCTACATATGATGTTATATATGTTAGGAGTGACATTCCTACTATGTTAAAACCCATGATCTCTCCGGTGATTTGGGATGTTACGCATGGAGGGATGGCTAGGGCCCATGATGGTCTAATGATGCTATTAACGGTTGGGAGGAACCGTGCACTTAGTTAGTTATGTTTGATCTTACGATGGATGTATATGTATTCTATGATGATGTATCATGTGTATCATGTGATTGTCTTTGATGTATCATGGATTAGAATAGGATGATGTACCTTATTTCACATATGTATATTCTTTTAAGCCTTCATACCCTGTGACATGTACAGTGGATGATTGAGCATTTGGAAATGTAATGTATGAACATTGGACTTATCATTATTATTTCATGTGGATGTTGTACTAGATGGACTCTTGTATGTTAGTTAATTTAGATGTAACTCAACGTTAAGGGATTCTTAAAGAATGAAATCGGTTATGTATGTTATGTTTACTTTCAGATGGACATTGCTATTGCTTCCGTTATTATGTACAAGTTATATGTGGTATTTACTTTCATGTTATTTAAAAAAAAAAAATGTTACCAAACTTAGTGAAATTCTAGGTTAATTCTTTGGATCCCTTGGCAGGGCATTACATTTAGTATCAGAGCCCGAGTTTCTACATTGGGAGCTCTAGGTATTTTGGAACAACTAGAATTGTGAACTATTAAGTGTATCTCTTCAACTTGAAACTAGGTGAACTATTACTTGAATATTTTTCGTACTTCAACACTTAGTTTTCAAAACTGAAGATTTTACTTAAACCTAAACATAGAATTGAACTTAGTCTATTGCAAACATGTGTCTTTTGATTGTAATAGTACGTTGTTCTGTTGTAAGATGGTGTCTGGGACTAGGTCTTTTGTTAGAGGCCGTGGTAGAGGCCGAGGAAGAGGTCGTGGTCATGGCAGAGCTGTCAGTGCCCATGAGTCTGCCCATGAGGGATCAGCTTGTGTAGAGAGTAGAGAAGAGCACTCTAATAGGTAGTAGGAAGAGAGCCGTAGAGAGGACCAAGCTGAGTCTAATGAGGTTAGTCTGAGACAGATGATGCAGACTATTCTAGAACGTTTACCTCCTGTTCAAGAACAGCCTAAAGTGCATCAAATAGAACAAGAGCATAGACCCAGATCTAGAAGTCCTCGGAAGGATCGTCAGAGGTCCATTGTGTCCACTCAGATGAAGGATCTTTCAACATCCAAGATCAAGCCTTTCAATGGGCAAGGTTCTGGTTATGTGGCCGAGCAATGGCTGATTTCCCTCGACAGGATTTTTGCCATGCAGGATTTCGACAACAATGTTAAGGCAAGATCTTTGATCACTAATTTAGAGAATTTTGGGGCCACTTGGTGGACAATTGAGGAGAAGGAGCTGGGAATCGATATGAGAAATGTCACGTGGGAACTATTCTTAGAGAGTTTCCGTGAACAATTCCTACAGAGGAATGGAAACTACAAAGGGCAGATGAGTTTCATAATCTCAAGCAGTACACTTTGTCAGTGACCGAGTATGAGCGTAAGTTTTATGAGCTTATGCCTTTTTTAGGGTTTAGTGAAAATTCAGCTCAGTTGACACAACACTTTATTAGGGCTTTGAATAACCATATAATTGGGGGTGTCAAGGTATTTGAGCCAAAAACTCTCAAGGATGCGGTACATCGAGCAATCCTTGTTGAGCAACGTGTCAACCTTGGTCAAGGTGTTTTTTTAGGAGCACCAGTAGCATCAGGATCTAAAGGCAACTTCAATTCAGGTGGTAACAAGAAGCCTTTCTTTTCTAAGGGGAAACAGTATCAACAACATTCTCAGCAGATGCAGCAGCAGAAGGGATCAAATTATCAGGCTCAAGGTGGTGGCAAAGGTTCTAACTTTAAGAACAATCACAATGCTCAATGCAATAAACAGAATCAGTCCAATCAGCCAGTTCAGAGTAGCCAGTCTTTTGTAAGCAGGAACAGTCGCCAACAATCTAATGTACCACCTATAGGAAGAGGATCTGGAAGGAATACAGAATATTTTTCATGTGGTCAGATTGGACATTATGCAGCTCAATGTCCACAACGAGCACCTCAGTTTTCAGGACCTAGGCCTACAGCTTCAGAACCCACAGTTGGTGATGTAGGGAGAGCTCATAGAGTTTTTGCAGCAGTTGATTAGCGTCAGGCAGATCATCAAGGAATAGTGGTTGAGACCACAGGTACTATTCGAGGTATATCTCTTTCAGTATTGTTTGATTCAGGAGCTACAGATTCATTTATTTCACCATCTATAGTTTCTAAGTGTAAGCTGGATGCAGTGAAGCAAGATCATGGTTGGCAAGTGGAACTAGCCTCAGGGATTAAGGCCTCCACAGATTCTGTAGTTCATAAGTGTGGGCTTAGCTTAGGGAGCTTTGATATGGCAGTGGATCTTCGAGTCATACCCCTTGGTTCCTATGATGTGGTTCTAGGCATGGACTGGCTTGGATCTCATAGAGCCAGTATAGATTGTAGGAAGAAGATTATTTTGTGCCAAGATGACCAAGGGAATGATGTGAAGATAGGTGGGATACCGAGGCCTATATCTTTGCGGATGATTTCTGCTATGCAATTGAAGCGAAGTTTTCGTAAGGGATGTTAGATATTTGCTGTTATGGTAAATGATCTTGATGAGGAAGATCTTATGAGGAAGACTTTAGATCACCCGATTTTATAGGAGTATGTAGATGTCGTTCCAAGTGAGATTCCAGGCATGCCTCCAAAGAGGGACATTGATTTTAGCATTGATCTAATTCCTAGAGCGGAGCTTATCTCTAAAGCTCCTTATCGTATGACTACTCAGGAACTGGGTGAGCTACATCTTCAGCTAGAGGAACTTCTAGCCAAAGGGAGCATTCGACCTAGTGTATCACCATGGGGAGCTCTAGTGCTCTTTGTGAAGAAGAAAGACGGTTCTTTGTGCCTTTGTATTGACTATAGACAGTTGAACAAGGTGACTATTAAGGTAAATTTAAAAGTTATAACATTTAAATTATCAAATATTTTAGCCCTTTTCAATATTATAAATTGAGTTATGATAACTCAATACCAGAATAACGTATAACGTATATTCTTAAAAACATTTAGATAATTGAGTTCTAAGAGTTAGAGGGAAAAACTTTTATCTATCAACAATTACGTGGGCTAGGAAAAACATACAAAATGTTTCTCCATTCATTATCCAACTTGGAACGTAAACTGAGACTTTTGCATTTAAGTTGTAAACTTAGCAAAACATGTGTATTTTTTATACTATTGTTTTGGGTTTTGGGTTGACTAGTGTTGACCAGTTATAGGACGTTTACCAGAGGCTTGGGAGTTATGTGATTGTGATGTCAAGAT
This sequence comes from Cupressus sempervirens, assembly GCA_028749045.1. Classification (NCBI taxonomy): domain Eukaryota; kingdom Viridiplantae; phylum Streptophyta; class Pinopsida; order Cupressales; family Cupressaceae; genus Cupressus; species Cupressus sempervirens. The sequence goes on along the minus strand of CM053787.1, from coordinate 750,677,062 downwards.
GATGTTTTAATCTCGATCTTTATGAACCCAACCATGGTTATGTGATGGAATGCTCTATGTATTGGTTGTAATACTGATTGTTATAGTTGAGGTTCTTATTTATGAGACACTTGAGTTAACCATTATTTTTGGTCATCGATCAGTTATCCTTGGTTATTTTCTAGTCGCCATGATGGGACTGAAATGTGGATTTATTCTTGATGATGTCATCTTGTGACATGTTTGACTCAACCATTTTTGGAGTCTTCGATCAGTGTGTTTGAGATATATTGTTGGTAATTGAGAATTGTTGGATACTTTTGATTAGCAGTGATGCTTCAGTTGCCAATAGAGAGCTGTCGTGGTCATGATTTTCTATGGATGCTTGCTCATGGAGATTTGACACTTTTATGCATATTTGATGATTTTATGGATTATCTTTTGTAATTTTGAGATTTATGAGTCCATGAGCATTAGGGTAGGATATCTGCATGTAGTGTCGAGAAGTGGCTTACAATGGGGGCCGGGGCCCTAAGAGGCTGCCAGGGTAACTCATTGTAAGTTGGATTAATAAGTGATAACATTCACACCTAATACTAACTGAATGAACCTAAAAAGATAAGTGTTTTTTTCTCGCCCATGCCTTGAGTGCTTGTATGGGCTAGGATGGGAGTAGTGAGAATGCATGGTTGCGACCTTGCATTCCATAGTATGCCTTGTCAGTATGAGAGGATACTAGTGGCTGCATGAGATCAGTATGGACCCGTGGAGTTTAGCTAACTGCCAGGGTAACTTGTACATGATAAATGCGATGACACTTTCCCACTTGCATAGTAGGTTCCTACATATCACTGTGTGCCTCTGGGAAGTAGATGTCAGTTTCGTGATTGGAACCTTTGAGTTAGTATACTTTTAGGATTCCTGGACTATAGAGGTTTGTGCTATGTGTTATGGATAGCCTGTTTGGGACTTGAGATTATCTCCTCAGCACGGTGGAAGTGGACCACTTAGGTACCACGCGATCGGGGGGTAGTGCATTTTCCACTCTTATCATTTGAGATTCATTGAGACATCGTGGCTGATGCGTCCTTCATGATGGTGGATATGTATCCTTTCATTGATGATTAGCATATGTTAGATGATGTTATCTTATGCTTATATTTGCATGTTAGATTTCTTTCTACATATGATGTTATATATGTTAGGAGTGACATTCCTACTGTGTTAAAACCGATGATCTCTCCGGTGATTTGGGATGTTACGCACGGAGGGATGGCTAGGGCCCACGATGGTCTAATGATGCTATTAATAGTTGGGAGGAACCATGCACTTAGTTAGTTATGTTTGATCTTACGATGGATGTATATGTATTCTATGATGATGTATCATGTGTATCATGTGATTGTCTTTGATGTATCATGGATTAGAATAGGATGATGTACCTTATTTCACATATGTATATTCTTTTAAGCCTTCATACCCTATGACATGTACAGTGGATGATTGAGCATTTGGAAATGTAATGTATGAACATTGGACGTATCATTATTATTTCATGTGGATGTTGTACTAGATGGACTCTTGTATGTTAGTTAATTTAGATGTAACTCAACGTTAAGGGATTCTTAAAGAATCAAATCGGTTATGTATGTTATGTTTACTTTTAGATGGACATTTCTATTGCTTCTGTTATTATGTACAAGTTATATGTGGTATTTACTTTCATGTTATTTTTATAAAAAAAAAATGTTACCAAACTTAGTGAAATTCTAGGTTAATTCTTTGGATCCCTTGGCGGGGCATTACATTCAATCAACATAACTCTTTTTCCTCACCAAAATGGGTTTTTCTCATAATCTAGACCTAATTTCATGATTTTGAGACTTGTTTTGGGTTCCAAGAATTCTTTGAGGATTATTGCACCTAGTTGTTAAGGATGTGTTGCATCCTTGACCAATTAGGGATGTAGTGCATCCCTGATGGACCAATCAAGGATGTAATACATGCCTGAACAATTCTCATTTTAGGTCTTGATCATTGGTCTCTTCCTAGGGTTTGGTCCAAAACTAGGTTTTTGAGCTCACTTGGCCTACAAGAGAAAATTAATTTGAACTCTATATAAACACCCTCAATTAATTCATTTTCCATATATGGAAATCAAGTAATCAAGCATATGCAAGCTCCAAAAAGACCAATCTAGCATATTACATGTGGACAAGCCATTATGGGCATGCCAGTTTGTCTAAGCACATTTATAAGGTGGAAGCAAGGAGGCTTGGAAACATCCTTTCAAGCAAGAGAGTTCTTCATCTTTCTTTTCTCATTGTATTTTTCAAGCATTCAAGATTCAATCATGGAGTAGAAACTACAAATCTTGAGTATGGCTTTGAGTACTTTAGCCTTGGGGGCTTAGTATGCTTTCTAGGTTATCTTGGGATCTATGCATTGTTATTTTATCTACATTCAAGCACAATACTTCATACTAGAGTTTTGATCTAAAGATTTGGATTCTTGACTTACACATTCAAAGCTCATACATGAGAATCAAACACATTACATTTTAGATATTGACTATTCATGTGAAGGTGGAAACCACCAAAACAAGGCTTTTAACTAAGGAAAATACTTATATAGCCACTCAACACACCAAAATCTAGATATCAACATATTACAAAAGGAAAAATAGTTTTGGATTAGAGTACCCTTTTTGTCACTTATCAAATCTATGAAATCAAAATTAGCATCACAATCATTCCATCAAAAGGCACTCGATTTCCTTAGATGCTTCAATGATGAAGAGGTAACCCCTAATGATCCAAGTTGATCATGATAGATTGTTGAATGATTTTTGGGTTTTTTTTTATCTTGTGGTTTTCAACCCAGGTCCAACTTTGTTCCTCTTTGGAAGTAGCACAACATACAAAAATCAAGGTTCAAGTTTCTAAGATAAGTTTATTTATCCCTCTTGGTCATTCTAACATTTCATTCCACTCTCATTACTTTACATTGCATATCTTATATAGATATAAAAGAAACTAATTAGAACCTCAAGGGAAAGGTGTGTTATTTTACCTACCTTCATATTTGTTAGATCTTGCCTTATGTGGATACTCCTTTATCCCTTGGATTGCACTAACCTACTAATATTTAGCACCTTTGAGGGTTGGTTTAAAAAAATCTGTTTCTTTGGACTCAATCCTTTTGAGGTGTGTGTGGTTGTGTGATGAACTTAGAGCTCATTTTCTTGATTCACACCCCCTTGCACATTTTTGGTGAACCCAACCTCTAACATTTTCAATTTTGATATTGGTGCTAGAAGTAGAGAGATTAATGAGAAGTATGAGAGAGTATTTTCATTATCTTCAAAGTATTTATGAATACACATAATAAATTATGCAAATATTATAATTTCTATAGTATCTTATTGCTTGTTTCTCATTTTAACAATGAAAGGATTGTGGCATACAATGCTTATTTTGTAGGGTTTTTCTTATGTTTGAGGCTTTAAATGTTGCTCTTTTCCATTATTATTACATTCTTTGAATAACTTAGCTAAGGTTTCAATTCAAGTACTTATCTTAGATCAAAATCAGTACATGTTACTTGGAGCATGACATACTCTATTATATTTTACTTCTTATCCTGCTTTCCAGTGAGGTTGGCTTAGAGTGTAATGTCTTGTTTTCTTCTCACCCCGTCTTATCATTTTATGCCAATTCTTGTTTAGGATTTGCATTTTAAAGTGAGAAGTATCCTCTATGTTATGCAACAAGCCCTTGCACTCTCCAATCAAAGTGGTGATGTCAATATCTTAGATTCATTTTCTATACATAACATACATAGACACCATGTCTCTTGCTTCACTATCTTGAATGTTCACTTTAAGGTTCTTGAATAATTCTAAAAAAAGAGAGCTTGGGATCAAATACAACTACTTTGAGGTTGCTGAATAGTTCTAGAAAAAGAGAGCTTGGGATCAAATACAACTACTTTAAGAGAAAGCCAAAAAACCAATCTCTCTAATAGACAATAATCTCTAAGGCACATCTTCTTGATATAAATTTAGAAAGAACCAAGCATAAATTTTTATAAATCATTATACACAAGATAATCTCTCTCTCTCTCTCTCACAGACACACACACACACACACACACACACACACACACTCACTTTTTGTTGAACATATTTATAGGATCTTTTGAATCCTATTTTATAGGAAAAAACTCTTCAAATATGAGTTGTGAGTTGTTTTGATGACTCTTACTATAGTCCAAACTATAATTACTTCCAATTATAGGATTTTATAGATTTTATTTTATAGGGAACAACTCTCCAAATATGAGTTGTTTTAACAACTCTTATTACAATCCAAACTATAATTACTTCCAAACTTAGCTTAACTATTTTCTATTATATATAGTTTTCTTACATCAATGCATAAATTAATATTAATGTTGATGTAATATTAATCAAATTTGAAACAAAAATAACTACACTAGATATTCTCTTCCTTTATTGATTAGAAATTAAGCTCGGGCTTGCTAGAACTAGCTCCATGTGTGCATAAAACTGATCTATCAATTTGGTGACCTCCTATAGACCAAGAATGAACTGTTACATCCAAAAAATCTAACCTACAATCTTCTCTTACTAATTACTTTCTCAAACAACACATTCTAAGGCTAAATACATAGTCATATTTAGCCTAGGGCATCAACTTTGTAGTGGCTAATGGGATTTTCCTATCTTGAGCCTATAAAGTCTTAAGATTTATCCTACCTATTTTCATTTCACCAAAGGGCATCAATTTCCAAAAGTAAAATTTCAACTTATGGCCATTTCTTGGCTTCAAACCCTTGAAATGAGGGTTTCAAATCCACAGTCATAAAGTTTTCTATAACTACCTCAAAAATCAATTAAATTCAACAAAATCAATTGAAAATGAAAGGTAACATAGATAGCCAACTTCACATGTGTATCATCTATCTATACCAATTTGTATAGATCTGTACAAAACAAATTTGCTCTAGAAAACAAGTTTTTCCCTTCATAAAATGATGATTCTTTCATGTAACTTGATGATTAGTTATGAAATGGACACAATGAGTCTTAAATACTTTCATCCAATTAGTTAAAACCAAATTTTTATGAGTTATGAATGTTGGGAGGCCAAAAAGATGTTTTTGACAACTTTTCCAAAATTGTATTTTTGCATATTTGTAATTTCTTGTCAAATATGACAACTTGTTGCATTTTTTATTCTAATGGACACCAAGTGATCCCAAACCTTTAGGAATGGTAGGAAATGCATTTCTAAGCTTTAAAAAACATGTTTTCCATTATTAAACACCAAAACACTCAAAGCCAAGAATTAAGTGTTTTAGTGATGAAGTTCACAAACTAGTGAAATAAAAAATATTTAAGAATTTACATCTTCAAGAAGAATTGAGAATGAAGTGACACAAAGGAGGATATTAAAAAATAACATTATAAGAAGAAAAATTTTCATTGATTATAATATGGGCGAATTTGAGCGAGGTGACCAAATTTTTCTTTCAAAACCATATGTGCAGATATAAACATTAAATACAACATGTCTAGTATTTTTGTGGATATAGACATTAATTAGACTAAATTTTTCTTTCAAAACTATATGTGTAGATATAAAAATTAAGTACAACATGTTGAATATTTTTACAGATATACACATTAATTACACCAAATTATTATTTCAAAACCATATGTGCAGATATAAAGATTAAGTACAACATGCCCAATATTTTTGTAGATACATTTTCCTGTGAAGAAAGACCATGCTTGGCAATATGAACCAAAAAGAAATAATAAGACAATTTCTAGATTGTGATCTCAGTTTCGAAGAAAAGTTGATAAATATAATTGTTCTTACAAAAAGTGTTAGGGCTTAAAGAATCAAAGAATTCTAATCACAATGGCCTAGAGTCATTGTAGAAAATTTGGTCATGGTGAAGCAGGCCATGATTTTCATCAATTAGTGAATGCAGATTTCCAACTGAAGGAACATAGAGGTGTAAATATCCAAGCTAAAATGCTCCCATGGAAGAAGATGATAATGTGCCAAAGGACATGATTGAAGAAGATGGTATTGGTGCAACTAATGAAGATGATCGTAATGATGGTACTGGCACATCTAATAATGATGATGAAGATGGTCTTGATATATCTAGACTTCAAAAGGTATACAAGCCCCTATACAAAGGCTCCCGAACAACTCTTCTTTCTGTTATAGTGTTTTTGGTGAACTTAAAGGTTATGAATGGTTTATCCAATGTAGCATTGTCATGTATGCTAAGGTATGCCATTTTTGTCATCTTTAATGTTAGAATACCATTACTATTCACTATATTAATAATTCATATTTTTTGTTGTATGTTGATAGGTGATTTTTTGTTACCACCGTCTCCCTAGTCCATACCAATAATTATCTACCATTATGAATCAAATTATAATGAAGTATTAGACAATACATGCATGTCCCAATGATGATATTCTATATCATAAAGAACTTGAATTTGCAATAGATTGATTGTCATATTAGTAGATATTAGTTAAATCAAATAACAAAAAAAGGTGTCTCACAAGGTTCTTCAATACATTCTCATTATTCTACATCTAGAATGATTATTTAGGTGCACTAGTTTTTCACAATTTATGGATTACCATGCACACAATAGAAATCAAGATGACATTATTTGAATGTCTGCAAATAGTTCTACATTTAAAGACATAGAAAAAATATGGCCACACTTTAAAGAAGAACCTCATAATCTCAATCTTTCATTGGGAGTAGATGGTATCAATCCATTTTGAGATATAAGATCTGTTTACTCAATGTGGCCATTTTTTGTTATTAATAATAATATTCTTCCTTGGATGTCCATAAAGAGGAAGTACATAATGTTGTCAATGATTGTACCAAGTAATTTTTTAGTTAACAGTTATCTAAATTAATTTATAAATATTGCATCAAAATGGTCATAATAATTATATAATATTTATAAATTCATTCAATTACTCGGTAATTACTAAGTTAAAGATATAAACATGTATATTGAGCCCTTTATTAATGAGTTGTTGAAGTTATGGAATGGGGTCACTATGTGTGACATCTCTATACCAATAGGACAAAGACAAATTCAATTCCATGCAATGCTTATTTGGACAATACATGATGCTAACTCATTTTTGCAGTATGTTATATTGTTAAGGTCATATATTTTCGCTCTATTATGGCGCTTAAACATTATTTTTGACTATTTAAGTTGTGCATTATAATTGCACATGATCCAATTGTACATGATTTTTTAGATCTTCAAATGAAGGGAAAAATTACATGTCTATTTTGTTGTTCAAAGATAAAATATTGTCATTCAAGAAGTTTAGAAAAGTAGGTGTTCGATGAGTTTAGGAAATTTCTCCACAATAATGATAAGTATCAAATTACTAAAAAACATCTTTTTAATGGGAAAGAAGAAACAATATCAAGACCATGAAGAATGAAAGATCATCTATGGAAGTTGGATGTAACAACCGAATTTCCTAGGTCTTAATTAACAACTTAACATATTAAAGAAATATAGTTATTATTTCATTTTCATGGGAAGACAATTAAATAAGTTATATTCATGTGCATGAGATTAAAAATTAAAATTAATTAGACAAAATTTCTTAACTGAAATTGAAATCCACATACCATAGAATTTGAACCAATAATCATTATAAAAATGCTTCTATAATCACCTAAATTAGTCTACAAATACCACTAACACAACATCACATAGCGACTACGTTTTAAAACATCATTAAATACAACTATATAAATTTAGGGCATCAGATACCACTATATCAATTAGGGCATCAATTCCCATTGGATCATTTAGGGCATCAGATACCACTGTATCAATCAAAGCTTCATATATAGTTGAATTAATTAGGGATTTAGATACCACTATATAATTTAGAGCTCCAAATACCACTAAAAAAATTAGGGCTTTAGATACCATTGTATCATTTAGGGCTCCAAATACCACTAAATAAATTAGGGCTTCAGATACCACTATATCATTCCTTTCCTTCTGATCTCTTAATTATGGCAATAACTTAAGATTAGAAGATATGCTCATATTCAATATTCATATAAAATAAAGATTGAATTAACAATCCATCAGATAAATCTATCTGTCATAACTAAGTGTAAAATAACTGCAATGATAATATAACTCAATTAATCTTACCTTCTTGTATATACTTCATAAAAGTAAAAATACTTGTTTCTGATAAACAATTGAATGCATAGCTTATCTTTGTCTAATGGGCATCTGACATCTTATGGAGAGGGGAAATACTATTAGGGGCTGAACTACCTAACCTCAAACGAAAAATTATCCACACAAAATCTCTAACAAGAAAGGTCCTCCCTACCCAAAATTGGACTTGGAATATTTGTCATCTATAGATCATCCTAGTATTTAAACACACCATTTGACTTGACAATATGAGGATGCAATTAATACGATCATGCATGAGCTATTAAATAATTCAAACTTAAAATGATAAACATTTTTATGTCATATCTGATTCTATTTCCTATTATTGCAGATTCCTTTCTCTCACCTTATCACCCATTTCCTTGGCTACACAACCAGGTGAGTCTAAGGTGTGTAGAACTCTCTAAACAACCGATTCTTTCTATTGATTCTCAATTGTTTCATAATTAACATATATTATAGCTTATCACAATTTGTGATTTGAGAGATTATATTCTTTAAAGATTTCAAAATTGATTGTTTAATTTTAATATCCATTGGCATAAGGATCCATACTATGGTTACTTGGTTATCTCATGCCATGAACAAGGCTAATTTAAAGAAGTTGAATCTATAAATTCAAACAAGATATCAAATAAGATATCATCATGATAAATATTGAAACTTGCTACAATCCACTCTATGCATAGATTCGTTGCTTAGTATGCTTATCACAATTGTGACCAAAAATTTATGTTCCTAAGACTATTTGGAAAATATCATTGGATAGTATATTTCATTCCAGACTTTAATGCATTTGGAAATATGCTTCCAAAGGGTTGTATCTGATTTATTATGAAAGATTAAGGAAAAAGGACTGACAATAAGAACATTGAATAAGTAGCATCTCATATTGATTCTTGAAAGTAAATTTGAAATGATAAATATCTTAGACGCCTAAGTGGTTGCTTTGGAAAGTAATAAAATAATATGGTAATGTCATAACATGACTTAATGCAATCACTGGATATGCTTGAATTCCCTACAATTTTGAATTGGAATCTACTTCTTTTTTGTTGTAAAAGTATCAATGCAGACTTACTCCAAGGTCTGAGTTCTTATAGTAGATTTTCTATTGTAGTTGGATGCATAGACTGGAAGTAAATTGATAGAGGTACGCTTTGATACCACTAGTGACGGTACGCTTTGATACCACTGACGAAGGGCCACACCACCCTACCAACTCACAACCAAGAATGAAACAATATGAAGACAAAGAGATAACAAAATACTTCCCAAGCAATTTTATTAAACTTGAAAATCTAATAGCAATTACAATAACATTTCTCCAAGATCTCTCAAGATCCAATCCAAGCCTAAGCTAGTCCAGATCCACACTCTGGTAGAAACCTCCAAGGTCTCAACTTGTGCTCGCAAGCCACCAAGCAACCTCCTTGTTTCTAAACCGCAGTCACTAGCTCTTCTCTGACCTAATCCAAGATCCAAGTGTAAACTGCCTCACATTCGGCGCTCTATCTACACACTCACAAGTCCACCACAATCCTGCTGTAAACTGCCTCACATTCGGAGCTCTGTCCACAGACTCATCAAAACTCACTCTTCACTTTCTCCTCTTTCTCTTTCACACCTTGAAGCCTTCACACCTTCCAACTTTCACACATTCAAGCTTTTCCTTCCAAAGCTTCTACTTCTCGAGCTACTCCTTCTCGAGCTTCTACTCCTCAAGCTTCCACTTCTCAAGCTTCTACTTCTTAAGCTTCTCCTTGAGCTTGATTAGAAATGCTCATATGCCTTGCTTAAATAGGCACTTACCACCCAATACATGACTTATCCACAACCTTCTAGAATTCCTCCACAACCTTCTGCAACTTCCAAAACTTTCTACAATATTCATAACTTTCTAGAATTCTACCCACTCACCTCGATAAATGGAATGACAACCATTTATTTTTTATTTATTTTTTTCTATTATGCCACCTATGCACCTTGAAAATATAAATCCTCTCCTTTTCCTTTCTTTTCTCCTTTTTTCCTTTTTTCCTTTTTTTATTATTTCTCCTCTAATTTTTGTCACTTTCTCTCTCCTCCACAATTTTTATTTTATTTTATTTTTTCAATTTTTTTTTCAACTTTTTTTTTTTCCAATAATTTTCTCATGCAAGATGCTCCTGCATCAGACTCCCCCGGTAGATAGAAAAGTGTGTCCCACACTTTGATGCCAAAAAGAAAGGTCTACAACCATCTTCATCTTCACCAAAGGCTTCCACCTCAACAGGGACAACAAAACCACCATGCAAATCTTCCACATCTGCATTACTCTATCAAACACTAGAATCTCAACCATCCAATCAGCATGCTCAACCCCAAGAACAAACTAAACATAATACTTCAACATGAAACTCCCATTCACATCAACAACTAGTGAATTCACACCAGTAGAAACAAATCCCACATCAGCAACAATAAACTCCACATCAGCAGCCACATGTAGATCTCCATCAACACATTCCAAACTCTTAACACCAGCAACCTCATTGCTCACAACAAGATGCTCTGCAAGATAGAAGTCACCACCAACAAAAATTGGATCATCCATGACCGAGTGCTCCACAATATCCATGTCAGATTCAACCAATTGATCATGAAAACCAAGCTCTGTCCCAATATCAACAACATTAGGAATATCTTCAGCAACAACCTCTAGTTGCTCTGCAGGTTCTGCATCAGGCTCCACAAACTAATCAGCAAAACCATCCTCTTCCACCTTGACCTTTTTAGCTTGATCAGCCAATCTAGCATCCAACCAAGAAATCATCTTAGAAAAAATCCTCTCCACTATATCATGGATTTTCGCAATCATCTTAGGGTCCAATCATCTTGGAGCCATCTCCCAAGATCTTCGTAAACCCTCTGCAACAAATCCTTCCCATGCTCCTTGTGACAACCAAATTGTTTGAAAGTCAGATCACAACCTACCACCTTGCACGAACAATCAGGAACCACATCACAAGTCTAGGACCACAGATTTGCAATCCACAAGCTCTGATAAACTTTGTCCAACCATTCCTGGTACAAATTGCCTCACACTGCAGCAATTTGCTTGTACACTCAGGAACTCCTACTCTGATAAACTTTACCCAACCAAGGTCCTGGTACAATCACACTTCAGCAATCTGCTTGTATCCTTAGGATCTCCTACTCTGATAAAATTCACCCAACCAAGGTCCTGGTACAAACTGCCTCACACTTTGGTGATCTACTTGTACACTTAGGATCTCCTGCTCTGATACCACTTGATAGAGGTATGCTCTGATACCACTAATGACGGTATGCTTTGATACCACTGACGAAGGGCCACACCACCCTACCAACTCACAACCAAGAATGCAACAATATGAAGACAAAGAGATAAAAAAATACTTCCCAAGCAATTTTATTAAACTTGAAAATCTAATAGCAATTACAATAACATTTCTCCAAGATCTCTCAAGATCCAATCCAAGCCTAAGCTAGTCCAGATCCACACTCTGGTAGAAACCTCCAAGGTCTCAACTTGTGCTCACAAGTCACCAAGCAACCTCCTTGTTTCTAAACCACAGTCACTAGCTCTTCTCCAACCTAATCCAAGATCCAAGTGTAAACTGCCTCACATTCGGCGCTCTATCTACACACACACAAGTCCACCACAATCCTGCTGTAAACTGCCTCACATTCGGCGCTCTATCCAGAGACTCAAGAAAACTCACTCTTCACTTTCTCCTCTTTCTCTTTCACACCTTGAAGCTTTCACACCTTCCAACTTTCACACATTCAAGCTTTTCCTTCCAAAGCTTCTACTTCTCGAGCTACTCCTTCTCGAGCTTCTACTCCTCGAGCTTCCACTTCTCAAGCTTCTACTTCTTAAGCTTCTCCTTGAGCTTGATTAGAAATGCTCATATGCCTTGCTTAAATAGGCACTTACCACCCAATACATGACTTATCCACAACCTTCTAGAATTCCTCCACAACCTTCTACAACTTCCACAACTTTCTACAATATTCATAACTTTCTAGAATTCTACCCACTCACCTCGATAAATGGAATGACAACCATTTATTTTTTATTTATTTTTTTCTATTATGCCACCTATGCACCTCAAAAATAGAAATCCTCTCCTTTTCCTTTCTTTTCTCCTTTTTTTCCTTTTTTCCTTTTTTTATTATTTCTCCTCTAATTTTATTCACTTTCTCTCTCCTCCACAATTTTAATTAATTTATTTTTTTTCAATTTTTTTTTCAACTTTTTTTTTTTTTTCCCAATAATTTTCCCATGCAAGATGCTCCTGCATCATAAATAAAAGGAACTTTGGCTCATGGGATTATGTGGATCCAATGCTGAAGATGTTAAAAGAGCAGTGAACATAGTAGAAATGGAAGGCTGATGGTAATATGAAATAAGAAATGTAGTAAAAAGTCAAATTGAGATATGCAAAAAATCATTCAATGAGAAAGACTCAATGTTAAGGCCATCGATCATAAATAAATAATAAATGTTGAACTTCATACATGGCTTAAGTTAAAGGAAGGTCATGCCTTCTTGGCTTTCGCTAGTTATATAACATATGTCAATTTGAATACCAAACTTAATAAATCAATTTATGATGCCAAGTGTTAATCAGTTAAAAGCAAGAATATTAAAATGGAAAGAATAGATTTGGAAGATTATAATGGACTCAAATTCCCAAGTAATAAATTGATTATAAACAAAGATGAGGAGAGAAAAGATTAAAAGGTTGGAAGATAAAGTTGGAAAGATTATAATTTGAATATTAGTATAATTTTAATGTTATTACATTTTGATTATTATTATAATCTTACATTTATATATGTACATATAAATATTAATGGGGTGACATTACTTTATTAAATTATTATAATATAATAGTGCCATTTCATTTTTATATCTATATGTATGTATATAGATATATCTATTATAATAGTAAGGTGAAATATCATATTAAATTCTTTGAGGTATGATTTATATAACTCAATTATTTATGTTTCTCAAATTATTTATTTAAATAGCTCATGTAGGTCCCACATATGTATCCTATTTCAAGTCACTAGGTTCTCAACCCATCTGCCCAGTGATGGTGATGCTCCTATCCCTAATTCTTTTCTGACAATGCTTCCACCCCTTTGACATGTTTCTTACAAGGAAATTCTTTGTAAATAAATCATATTATCATAACAAGTTATAAATAATCATAACAAATAGCTACCTTTTCAATTTCATGAATTCATGATAAATAATCAACTAGCATGTTATCTTCACATGAAATTATAATGACTAACCATCTTATCATTTTACAAGATTATAACCAATTTAACTATCGACTAACTTCATGTGAACCTCAACAACTATATTTTAAATTAGGTCAAAAATTGGGATGTAACATACCATTCCCTTTTGTGTTTCATCATCCTTGATGATCTTTGCAAATTAGACTCTAAAAGAATATTCCAAATGCAAGATGTATATTATAGCATCATGATATCATTTCCTTTCAAATTTTCTCGTCAAATCTAAGTCATGACCAAAAATCAAGATCTATATATTTTTTTTACTTCAATACTTCTAGAAAGATGCTTGCATGATATTATAAAATTACACACACACACTCACTTGAGTCAACTTTATCGTATCTATGGTTATCTTAGCATCACTTGACTTGATCATGTCGTAGGATATTCTATTTCATATTCCTATCATACTGAAGTAGACACTCACCATATCATTAGTTTGATTCCCATATTGATATCTTCATTTAAGAGAATTTTCAGTGTTTGATAACTGAGAGTAAGATAAGTATTCCAAATTGGAATCCTTCAACTAGCAAGTTCTAGATTTTGATTATAACTTAAAACACTTATACATACTAGTTGGCATAAGGCACTTATTAATGGGTAGATCATCCTTGCAAACTTATCAAGTAGCTTATCATTCATCTATAATATCTAGAAGTTTATATTTTCCATTTGTATGACCTAGGCTTTCATGCCCATCTCATTAGTATAATGTTTCAAGGAAAAACTCAAGTCAAACAAAAGTTTACATCTGTAAACATGCTTTGATAGTTTCAATTATGCAAGTGTGTTACTCCATACCAGAGCACAAAATGATCTTGTCATTTAATCAACATCAGAGAGGATCATGGGTTATAGTTTTGATTTCCTTTAGTTCAAGTTCGAGAATAGATAAAAAAAATATTACTACCATTCCATATGAACAAGAATACAATTGCATAAAGTAAATATTAGAAACATTCAACTAAAAATAAATATTTAGCCATCATAAGGGTTTTCAATAACATCTCATCAAGGTTATAGGAGTTGTTTTTGGATTGTGCAAGCCTCAACATTGGTGAGAGGAGAAGCATTGACATAGGCTTAACCTCCCAACCTCAGACCATACTTATCTCCACACATTCTAATATATTATAATGGCCCTCCCTACCTCAAGTTTGAGCTTGGGATGTTCTTTAGTCCAACCACCCAAACATCTAGGTGTTTTGAGTGTCCACTAAGTTATACCTATATAACTGGCGCTACAAACATTAAGTGATCATTAGATGGCACATATTCCTATAAACTACCTTGGCCAAGAATTTCTTGATGGGTTCAATGACCTGATCACCACCACTTGAATTGCCAATCATTTCATTTTCCTTAGCTATTTTTCATCTTTATGATTTTGTAGTTTATCCATTTGTCCATTTCATCTTGGCCCTTCCTGACTATTCTGAATGATTTCCAAGATCTGAACTTCAACTCATTGTCATGTACCTATACCTAAATGAAAAATGGTTTTTTTGTTTGGATGAGGGGTTTGCCTTGGTCAAACCCTAGTTTGGAATCAATCTTGAAATGTAATTGAAGTTGCAATATGTATAAACAAATTAAATGGTACTATTCATGTTTCTTATGTTGAAACCTTGTGAAGGATTCAAATCCTTGAATTCACAAGTGTGGGTGCTCCAAATCAATGGCATTAGATCTTCAACACCAATCTTGAATGGATCTTAGCATAGGAAGAGGCTTGAAAAAAGTGGATGGAGAAATCTTCAACAAAATGGCTCCATAGAGATTGAATCCTTCAATGGATAACAATGGATCTCCTTGATGGATTAGATTTGAATACCTTAATGCTTTCTTTCTCCTTCTTTCTTGCACTATCTTGATTCTAGAAGTAATAGATTGTTTGATATAATAATTTGTGTTCTGTTAGAGAAAATGAGAGGAGGAAGCTTCACTATATAGTGATCTAGGGCACAAAATTTTAGAGAGACAGACATTGGAGAATTAAATCCCAATTAACCTTAACCCCTCAATATGGACCTAAATGAAATTTAAGAGTTTACCATTTCAAAATCCAAAAAGGTTGACCTAGAAGTAGGAAAATAAAACTTTCTGAAGCCTAATATCCTGAAACCTCCAAAACTTGAAATTTGGACCTAGCGTTAGGGTCAAGTTCAACCTTGATCCATCAAGTCATCATTGACCCAAAAAGTTGAAGTCTTTGGTTTCTCAGAGAAAGTTGTTAGAAAAAGGCTAGAACCAGGGAGAGAAAAGAAGAACAGGGGGGAAATATCCAAATCCATAAAAATACCTATTCAACACACTTGACATGACCCCAAACCACTTACTCAGAGGGCTAGATTTTATTATCATGGAAGTGCTTCCATTTTAAGATGATACATTAAGCCCCCACTTTAGCAAGAGTATAGACTTGATGCAAACTCTTGGTAAAGGAGATCATAATAAAAAGATAATCATATTAAAATGAAAGGGACAAAGGAATCCTCAAGCCTCCAAGGAATCAATTCTTTGTCAACTCCAAGATCACAATAAGAGAGACATCTCTAGAAAATGAGAAAGAGAAAAAGAGTGTGATTATCTCTTCCAATGAGAACTTATGTCCCATTCTAAACCACAAAAGGAAATGACACAACTAGAAAGATGGAATTGAACTACCTAGTGAATGTGGCTACTCACTAGTCAACACATCAAGGATTTACCCTCAAGAATATTCTATTTCACAAGAGTAAAACCAAAAGAAAAAGAGATCAAGTCTTAAGGACATCTTTGACCTTAAGGGATCAAACATTTGAAATTGGAAGGATAAAGAGATCCTAAAATATATATCTATGCTTTAAGGATTTTTCACTAACCCAA